>CM040185.1:71007539-71440039 GCA_022606455.1 Callitettix versicolor
CTGGAAATTCGCTTTCCTAATGTCAGCGAGACAGCTGCGTGCCGCGATTATTCGCTTTATAAGGTACACAACGAAACCAGTGCGTCAAAAAAAACTGTAGTTTTCACCGAGCTGGAGACGGAGTGAAGTTAATATAGCGGGGGACGTATATTTGTACATGTTTTTTATTCGAAGCCCTTTCTGTCCCACGTCGTTAACAATTCGCTAGAGTAGTAAGTCTTATTTACTAATTCAACAATCACTTCGATTTACAGCAGCTCAAAGAAAATCCTTAAATCCCGCTAGCGTAATATCGCTGCTACAGTTCTGGCCCGGTAAGGACCAAAGTCCTCTTGTAACATTACGCCGACCGGAAAAGTGGGCGCACTACGTCACCAAGATAGGAATAGCCTAATTTCGCTAATGACCCTATAAATTAACGAGGCCCATCATTATCGGTTAAGTAGCTTACTAAGTAGTTAAGGATAAAAGCTCAAAGCTCAACGGTGAGGTCGAGTGTAATGTAACGGAGCAGACCTGAACAGGAAGTTAAGACAATAGCTCTGTTAAAACCGGAAGTACAGTACATTCATGGTGTATTGACACACAAGAAATATTCTCGCAGTAATTCTTACTAGGCACGTTTGCTTGAGTCTGTGCGCTTCCAATAATTTACAATTCCTCACTCATAAATACATGTCATCGTTTGTGCAATATATTGAGATGAAGCGAGGGCGATATTTTGTTTTTCGACACTGCCCGCTTTTCCATACAAACCGACTACCGGAAAAATTGGATGGGAATCCGCCCCTGTATTACGGGATCCGATCCTACAGCATTTTCAGGTGAGGTTGACGCGGTGATCGTAAAAACGTTAAACGTTAAAAGACGTTAAAAACGTTAAAAGACGAAAATCATTGTATTTTCATGGCTTTTAAAGCACAAAAATTTCAAAAAATATTCGGTTTTAATTAAATTGTTACATAAACACTTTAAAATTCCAATCAAACTAAAACGAACAAGTTAGGCCTATATTGTGATTTTTGAAAAAATTTATATAATGTATGTAGGAAGTAGAGTATAAAATAGGCTATAACAGTAATGGATTGATAAAAATTGGTTTATCAATTTCTCTCTCTCTCTCTCTGTGTGTGTGTGTGTGTGTGTGTGTGTGTGTGTGTGTGTGTGTGTGTGTGCGCGCGCTTGTGTTTTTAAATTCGTGTCTTTTTTGATTTGGCAGTTAAACACATAAACACTGCGTTACGTTACCAACGACACTGTCTCTATACAAATTGCCCACTTGCCAAATTTGATTAAAATCGGTTCAGCGTTTTCTTATAAAAAAAAAATTAATTTACGTCATTCTAGTAATAGGTTTTTGGACTCATAGAAGTATATTGTTAAGTGACCATATTGGGTTTTCCCGGCCAATCGCGTGACGCTATACAGACCACCGAGTACGGCAGGAATGTTAAGTGAAGACATAAGTAAATATGTTTTTCCCACAAAAGGCAGTTTCTGTTAATGAAAAAGCTTTCTTTTCTTGAAGCGTAAGAAACGATCAGTACGCGATGACGAGTTAAGTGAAAATAACAGTTTAGATGCGACGTGCAACGCACGCTTGTTTCACGTATCGCGTACAATAGCTGCTGTTGTAGGCCATGAATGTTGCAATTTCTTGGTCTGAACCAATTTGCAGCGATCTGGTAAAAACCTTGCTTTCTTGTGTTCTCATTGTACTTGGCTTCTGTTAAACACATATCTGTCTTGTTGTACACATTTTACACAAACGTTCATGTACAAATATTTATCTAAGCTTTGTTTTCTTGGTAACTGTAAGTTATAATATAAACACATACGGTATCTAATATGCAACTTCTAATATCCAAATAAACAGCTGATTTCACAGTACAGCTGTTTCCTTTGGTAAAACTATTTCAGCTGAGGTCATTTTTATTAACCACTTTTCGAGATGAATATAAAGTATAAATACGTGATTGAAGCGGATTTACAAAAGTATTTTTTCTATCTTGCCCTCTTTTTTGAAGCTACAATTCCACCATTATAAACAGCATTGAACTCTGCATATATTAGCGTTTTTAACTTTCAAATTACACTGAAAAAACGAAAACGAACCCTGACCGCCGTCAAGTAAAATTTCTTAATTTCAACGGATTTTGAAAATTCAAGAATGCAAATTTTTACAGTTCATAACGCTGATTGCGGTGGTAAAATCGGATTTTCAAAAATAACTAAGACAAAAAGTTTATAAATTTTTAAAGATTTGAAATGGCCGCAGTTTGGAACTATTGAACGATTTTCGCTGGTTAACGAACTTGTCCAAGCGATTACTAAAATAGATTTTTGAAGTGACTTCTTCTTATCGCGGGGTGTTGATGTATGTTTTGCACGGGGAAAATTCAGTCTGCCGTCACGGAACGCTCTAACATCCACACGCGCACTCTAGTTGAAGTGACTACTTTTTATCGCGAGGTATGGGGTTTTGCACGGAGAAATCATTATCATTTCAGTTGAGGTTATGTTTATTGTTCTTGTTAATTTTAAAAATGTGTATTTTCTAAATTTATTAACCAATTTTTGAATGCCAGGATTACAAATATTATATTTATTATTATATTTAGACAGTATAACTGTCAAAAGTAGGGTTATAAACTGATTAATTATTAAAGTCCCTTATATAGCCTAAGATACTCAAATTCACAGTCTGTGACAGTTTCAGTTAATTTTTAAGTTGTGTACCTACACACACGCGAAATTTAAGACGAAAATAATTTTCATAAGTTGTCCTTTCCTGCATGCATCTAAATTTTTATAAAAATAATTAAATCATAAAAGTATACAGTCAGGTATGCCAAAAGAAATAGTCACTTTTGTCGGCCAGTCCCGCACTGCCTAAGTTTTAATCAAGTCTGTCTAAAATTGCGAAAGTGGATGTCATTTTTATATAGATAAAAATTTTAACGACACATTAAAAAGTTATAGAGTTCCAGGTCTGGGTTTTAACACGATGGCTGCTCAAATAGCTCATTTTCCAATGGAAATCCGTAAACAAAAGTCATACTGTATTGTTTATACTTTACTATGCGATGCAAATTTTTGCATGCATTGGCTAGTTGTTTTGTAATTGCGTTACATAGTCTAATTAATAATTTCGTTGAAGCTGTTGATGTTTGGAGAGAACTAACCTCATCAAATAACCTCATAAGATCAATATAACCTCTAAACTGAATTGTACTTGTAACAAAGTTAGTTGCCTAATCCGGCACCACATCACAGATTTACAAGGAACTAAGCCCGGTGCATTTTACCTGCCCTCCACTTCCCCCTCCCCATGTACTAGACCGTGTTTGTCTTCTGTCGTCCCACCCCTAATAGAATCAGTTTGGTAGTACAAAGCAGTAAATCAAAACCTCCCTTAGACATTGCTAAACTGCTCCTGGCTCCTACCCTCTTTCTTCGTTCAATAACCCCGTTTGAAAGGCGGACAAAACCCACTTACCCTTTTCGTATAACTGGTTAGTATCGCTTGTGCCTAGTGTGTTCGGTATTGGCTGTAGCATTTCATATTCAGTACAGTTTAGGTTCTGTACGTAGAGACTGGAACTACAGAGATTATGTTATTGTTTAGCGGTCTCGCTTGAATTGACGAAAGTGAATTTTCAAAAATCATTATTTTTAAATTCTTATTTCAAAATCATAATCACCATTAAAATCTTTATATACTAGCATTTTAAACTTCCCAAATAAAATAAAATGAACCCTGTACTCCTTCAGCAAATTCAATTTCTTAATTTTAAAGATTTTCAAAAATTCAAAAATGCTATCATACTGTTTACTTTTAAGCCGGTTCACTCTTCACTGGGTTCCGGGACATAAGGTGGTTGAAGGTAATGAGGAGGCAGACCGACTGGCTGGACTAGGATCTGCATCTGCGTTTATTGGACCCGAGACAGCTTTAGGGATCTCGCTATTATTGGTAGGGTCAACAAGCAACACCAGGCAAGATAGGATAAGCTTCATGGGCATTCCCATAGCAAGCATTTTTTATGAAAGGTTTGTCATGAAGGACTTAGAGGGGCGGCAGACATTTTAGACAGAGCATAAATCAGGAAAGTCATGGAAATCATTACAGGGCACTGTGGTCTGAGAGTGCACGAACAGGATAGATATGTACCACGGAGAAACCGCGTGTAGGTTGTGCAGGAAAGAAAGGAAACTGCAGGACACATAATTCATGATTGTCAGGTTCTTGCTAGCAGGAGGCTAAGGGTTTTTGGTTTTTGGCTAGTCAGTGGATTGTTGGAACTTACTAAGGGCACCAATCTGCTGAACTAGTACTTAAGAAGTTTAGTTGTTTAATAGATCCGTTGAATAGGTGCGTGTGGTTGTATAATCCTATCCTCTAACTTCTAATCTTAATCTATAACGCTGTGATTTCGGTGTAAAAAACTTTTTTTCAAAAAAACGAAAAGACAAAAAAATTAGAACTGCTGCAATTTTGAAAATTTTAACGAATTTTGCTGCTTAACGAACTTTCCAAAGCTTCTACCAAAATCGATTTTTGCGTCAAGATTGATTCGAATAGGATTAAAACTGCGAACGTGAGCGTGCTAACACACACACACGCGCGCGCACACACGCACACACGCACATGCATACAGACACACACACACACACACACACACACACACACACGCACACACACACACACACACACACACACACACATACTCAAGCGCGCGCGCGTGAGTGTGTGGAAACAGACTCGACTTGTCTCCTCTGTCTTCCAGCAGTGGAGGAAGATGGTGAGCATGTGTTTTTCCGATGTCAGAGATTCGACGAGAAAAGGATGAAGCTGCAAACATACCTGCGAGGCAGCATTACACCGGAAAGTCTGGTTGCGACAATGATGGCTTCAGAGGCCAATTGGAGGGCCATTGCGGGATTCGCTGCAGTGGTCATGAAGAGGTTGAGGGCTAAAGATCGAGAAAGGAGAGCCAACGCTGTAGAAGAGTAGGCGGTCAGCCAGTCCACCTTCCCACGAAGTAATGCCTGGCGGCGGTTCCGTGGAGGGGTTTACAGAAGAGGAATGCTTTTGGTGGGTTTTTTAGTGGGTAACAATATATCTTAACTTGAGTTTGAACTTAATTTGAGTCCTACACTCTGAGGTAGTGCGGTACCCTACCCCAGGTAGTCTATAAAAGTTTTTCCAACTTTTTTTGGCATCGCAACACACACACACACACACACACACACACACACACACACACACACACACACACACACACACACACACACACACACACACACACACACACACACACACACACACTGTATATACAAATTTTAACGATCCCTGAAAAGTAGAGGTCAGGATGATCTACATGCGCTCATTTCTAAGCACCGGGTTTGAATCTTACCATAATGGCCGCTACCTTAGCTCACTTTCCAATAAAAATTCGTTAACGACATTAAAGAAAATAACAGTATATCAACAGATCGAGTATACGGAAGTAAAAATAAACAGTCTACAAAATCTGTTTGATTTACTGTTGATTAGAAAGCGTCTTACAAAGAAAATCTTTTCTAAAGGGCATACTATATATAAGGCATATTTGTCAAATATTTGTTAAATACTTGATGGTATCTTGTTCAAATATTTGTCAATGTTGTATCAAAGAAAACATATTACATTTATCACATTTCTTTAATCAGACGGGTCATTACTAGGTATATTTTGCGATTAGATTAAGTTCTGTAAATCACACAAATAGGCTAGTGATAGCAGCTTGTTCACTTTACAATTAATTACTTAAATACAGAGCTCAAAAATCAGTATACAGCAAGAGAAGTTTAAGTGGTACAATAAAATGATTGCAGTTACACGTTCAACAAAGCCTCATACGTCAACACAAGATACTATTTAGTAGTCAGTTCAGAGAATTTAGGGTACTCTTGCTCTAATTCTACTGAATTCTAGTATTTTGAATTACTTCGAAACAAAAACCGAGACATGTATAGTCAGTTTTATAATTCATAAAATATGGGAACAATCACTTGGCAAGACCGAATGATTTAAAATAGTAATCACCGTAACTTTAATTCAAACTGCACATGCTTTCGTTCTTAGGCCTAAAGACCTATTTTTCTACAAAAAACTTTACACCTGTTTTGAGACTGCATTTTTGACATAATGTGTAGGCCTATTTTTTTACTGAAATGAATGGTAATAATATGGAAAATGTATCTTTATAGTTTCAAAAGTCAATGTCAGTTTTGTCATCGTTTTTAAGTATACAATGAAAGGAACAGTCCAATCAGCCACGAAGAGACAATATTTTAAGGTTTTATATTTAAGGTTATTACATACGTAAATTGAAAATCTCCGTCAAATATTGCAACGTGTCAAATATTCATTAATGTTTGATAAAAGTGTTTGTTTATCGAAGAATCGTCAAATTTATCTCACCAACAATCTTTGATCAAAGAAATCTGACGTTTCTTCGATAGTGTTAATATGCCCTTAACGCTAACGATTTGATAAAAACTGAATCGAAACGTTTTATTTTAATTTTTATAAGGTTAATGATAAATGCAAATGCAAAAACTTTGGACTGGTTTGTCACCGTCTAAAAACCGAAATTCAGAAACAACGTTTTTTGAAAATATGAATACATCACAGAAATCAACATAAAATAGAATATTCCGGGTTTTTGTAAATTACAAAAAAGAGTATTTTTAGAAAATTATTTCTACACATCAACTGTTAAATACCTAGCGCGCGCACACACACACACACACACACACACACACACACACACACACACACACACACACACACACACACACATATATATATATATATATATATATATATATATATATATATATATATATGTATATATATTCATATTATAAATCATTCCTCACACTATCACTTGACACTTGGAGACAGTATTTTGTTTCATATCTTATCTGAGGAGAGGAATGTTCCGTTTTCTCTTTACATATTTAGTTCTTTGTATTTCAATGTAACCAAGTTAATGGTTTATCTAAGAAGGAACAATTGAAAATTCCGAACTTAAATTTAAATCACATAAAAAACACGAAAATAAAACCCTGACGGGCGTTAAATTCAATTCCTTAATTTCAACGGATTTTCATAATTTAAAACGCTAATTTGTGCAGCTTTTAAACGCTGGTTACGACGGAAATTTAAAAAAAAATACGATACAAGAATTTTTAAAGATTTCAAATGGCCGCCATTTTGAAACTGTTGAACGGACCTTGCTGGGTAACGGACTTGACTAAGCTAATGCCAAAATCTATGCTAAGTTTGAATTTAATCGGTCATCGTGAGAGTACTAACACACACACACACACACACACACACACACACACACCGACATTTTATATATTTAACGACCCCTCAAAGGGTGATCTAAAGGCTCGGATCGGCGTTCATTTCAAGTTTCGCGTCTGGGTTTTACCATGATGGCAGTTTTAATAGAAATTCGCTAATAAATTGTTCCAAAAATTCTTATACGTAACTTAAACCGGTTCTGACACTCTAGACCAGAATGTGGCAGGATTATCAGATTTCATTCACGTTTCGGTAAAAAATAACTTAAGTCAATATAGAAGGTTTAAAATGAAACAAAATTTACAGTTTCGCAATAAGTCAATAAAATTAACTGTGATTTCCTTTTGGGGATTTTTAATTTCCACTTGAAAAGTAAATTTCTTTTCTTTCAAATTTGTAATAGTGAAATTACACTTTGGTTTATGACAATGATTTGAGCAAAGTTTTTTTTCTGAAAAAATTGCCGATTTTGTTTTGCGAGCAAATAATTGACGAGAGAAAGTTTGTGCATTATTTATTTTTAAGTTCAGTTAAGTGAGTTATTTTCATTAAGCGTAACTGTACGCCGTGATCTGTGAGTACGAGACAATATTAACATTACACAGCGGGGGCTGGATGCGGCAGGGGCAGTATCGGCAATTTGGGTACACCAATTTGTTTACCACCTTGCGTTCAGCGTCTTACCGAATTAACAATAGCTTTTTAAATTGATTTTGTTTCTGTACTTTTATAACAATACTTGAGGTTATATTTATGAGGGTAATGAGGAGGCAGACCGACTGGCTGGTCTGGGATCTGCATATTAGTTCATCGTACCTAAGCCGGGTTTAGGGACCTCTCTGTCGTTGGTCAGGTCTGCTATTAATAGGTGGATTAATAAACAACAGGCAAGATGCGAGAACCTTCATGGGCATTCCCATAGTAAGCGCCTCTTAAGCATGGTTTCATATGGAGGGGTTAAAGGGGCAGCAGACGTTTTGGGCAGAACACAACTCAGGAAAATCATGGGGCTTATTACTGGGCACTGTGGTTTGAGGGTAAACATGAACAGGACAGGTATGTACCACGGAAAAACAGTGTGTAGATTGTGCAGGAGGCTAGGGGTTTTTGGTTTCCAGGGATCTTCAGCAAGCTAATCAGTAGATTGTTGGAACTTACTAAGGGCATCAATCTGCTAAACTAGTACTCAAGAGGTTTAGATGCACAATAGGTCTGTTGATCGCAGTGCCTGGGGTTGTATTATCCCTTCCTCTAGTTTGAATCTAATCTAATCTAATATTTATAAAAAAACATTGAAACCGATTTTTTTTCTTTCTGGAGGCTTTGTAAAAGGAAAGCTAGAAAATATTTTTTGAATAATTCGAAGATATGCTCAAGCTACATTTGTATACTAAATATAATCGAAAATATCGATATGTTCAGACCGATATCAACTCGCAATTTTAATCCACTGACTATACACAACTAGCTGTTGCTATATAAACTGTTATTAAAACTTATATGAACGTATGTTATACAACTGGGGGGGGGGTTGTATCAAGAAGACAAATACAAAAATAATTCAGACGTTCCAAAACAAAATATTACTAATAATCTTGATCAGGATGAGATGCCTGCATCTAACTAGAATCAGCAGCCACGATGACGAAGAGATGTGGAGCTATTACAAGACAGAGAAGTGCACAGGCGCAAGATCTTATAGTGTGAACATTAAATTAGAACCAGTCATTGGGCTGGAATTAATGTAGTAAATTTAAAAGCGAGATGTTGACCGAGCGTAATGAGGTCTCTGTACGAAGGTACCTTGTACAAAGCTCGTTCGATGTATCTATAAGATTTTTTACGTTTCAAAATATTTATTTTTTCCACGTATTTGTATATAGCTCAAATGGCCATTTTTTTCCTTTGATTTTTAAATATGGCAGCTGATGTAACGATGCGTATGCAGTTTTGGCCAAAGACGTAGGCCTATATGCATTTTTGACAGTGACGTTTTACAATTTGTTACGAAAATATCTTGTGTAAAACCCAAATAACGTAACATTTTCCTATTTACTTCCGTTTCAAGATGGCGGTTTCTGATTTAACGGTGACGACTGAACGCAGTTTTGGCCGAATAAAACCCGAAAAACTGTGTAAGATTTATCCCAATAACTTTTCTTTCAGGCTGTTATTCCTGTAACAGGCCTACTGGCTGAACGGCAAGACATATCATAAATTCGTCCGCTTCGTGGAGAAAGATAATAAAATTTCCAATAAAGTTGGTCCGGAAACATTTTCCGTCAATATTACTTTTACCTGTAAAATTGGCAGAAAAGGTTACGAAAGCAGTCTTGGAACGCTCTGTATACTAATTAAAAATGACTGCGTAGTTGTCTGAACTACTCGTAATGCGATATTGGTATTAAAGATTTAGTTGTAATAAATCAATAAATGGAAGAGAACAAATTTAGCCCCAGTAATATTCGAAATTGATTTTTTTTCCGAACACAATACTTGTTTACTTCATATGGCAGTAGGCTAGAGTAAAAAAGCTTGGAGACAATTTTGATACAAACTATCACGTATAACAGTTACGTGATTACCAGATACAACAAGCACGTATAAATGATACGTGTCACAATCAACAAATTGAATACGAATTTTATTCTTCTTTATTTACCAAGAAGCAAAATTTTCCTATTAATGTTTAATTTTACTAAAGTAGCCTATTTCTAGAACGACTGACTTCGTTATAGTGTTAGTAAATAATTTCCCCACGAAAGCGGTGGATCTAGTTACTTCGCGCTTTGAGATCAACTGAAACGATCCGAATTTCACATCGCCAACATTAAATTAGCGAACCGGCAAGCTGCAAGACGAACCGATCTCATTAGTGACAACGCGAAGCGAGTGTCGCAAATAAATTTGTAAACGTATATTTATCGATGTTGGCAATTATTATCGCACGATTTACAAGGCACCGGCAACAGCTGTGACGTGCGAAACAAGTTGGCCAACCTTGGGCACTTGAACGTTGAACCTGACTGTAATATTATAGCATAGCCTCTACTACAGTACGAATAATCTCCAATAGCCGCGTACAATCTTGACCATAGACAAAAAAATGTATCAGGTTGGTTATCAGCTGATCGTGCTATTTGATGTCTGTGGTGTGGATAAACAAGTACTGTTCAAATAGTAGGCTTGCTGTGACGTCATTGGAGTTAATTTATTTACTGTGTCGGCAAATAAACGGAGCTACTGAACTGTACCGAATAGCCTGAAATACTCTAAACTGCACACTACTGTGAAACAATTGTATTCGCAAAAGGTAAGTGAACATTTTCGTACGTCGTTACTAATTACACGTGGTATTCATTAAATGCTTAGATCCACTTGTTGCCCGGAGAGAAATTATTAGGTCTGACACACGATCTTGTTAATATAAAAACAGGAATTACTAAATGTATTAATTTCATAACGCAATTCAACTAATGTATTATTAACACTGCCTTTGAAAATAAACGCACTAAAATGAAAACCCTTATGAGAGCTTTGTGAGCGTTCGCTGTTGGTGACATCTTGTGGCAAATGTTCAACTACAAAAACAGATGATAGTACTTGTCTATTTTCTCAAACGTCTCCTTGTCCTTGCAGCTTGCAGCGTAGCGGCAGATAATACAATTACTTAAATTTTAGCCGTTGATATCAAGCGCGATTTTTATAATGGTGGTTATACAGGGTTATTCAAAAAGATGGACCCAATTTAATTAATTTGTATTTAATATTATCCGGAATAAGTTCGTTATCCAGCAAAGTTTATTTATCCGTTTCAAAATGGCAGTAAACAAAATAAGTAACATCGCACCTTTATAAACCTTTACGATATCGGCCTAAACAGGCTGGTCAGATATAAACAGCCTCCTTTACGTAAACCCACAAGTAAAAGACGCATGGGGTGAGATCAGGAGACTTTGAAAGACGAAATTCTACTACGTTTAAATTCAATGACACTACCCATCATTCGAATACGTTCGTTACCCAACAAAGTTTAATTATCCGTTTCAAAATGGCGGTCAATCGAAATAACTAACAGTGCACCCTTATGAACCTTTACGATATCGGTCTAAAGCAGCGACAGGTGAGCTGGATATCGGAGGTAGTAAAATCAATAAGGGTTTACGAGACGAGTTTATTTGGTTGTTTTGTCGACTGTAAATGGAATATAATCGCAACAAGCAACAGTACCGCTGAGTAAAACTACTTTACATAAGTAACAACACAGTCATCACGCGCACTGACATTGCGTCAAACGGAAAACTGATTTTGGCGTGTTGAAATCTAGGACGGATTAAAAGGGGGAGGGCGAAACAAAAGAAATAAAATATAAAAGATCCTATTTTATTTCCATAAAATGGAGTATATATGTACTTTCGAGGGAAATGTTCAGAGAAATCTGCGGTGGGGTCCGAAACCCGTCACATTATTCCGACCTCAACTTTGTATTTACGTGAACTTCTGTCCGTATGCATGTTTGTGCATATTGAACGCTTGTACTGAGGGTGAAAACAGGTCGCTGCTGTTGACATCTTGTAGCAAAGTGTTCAACTACAGTTAAATAGTACTGTCTATTTTCTTAAACGTCTCCACACCTTTTCCATGCAGCTGCAGCGTTCATAGCGGCAGATAGTACAACTACTTGAACTTTAGCCGCGAATATCGAGCATTTTTTTTATAATAGTGGTTATACAGGGTTATTCAGGGGAGGTGTAATTAGATATTTTATGTTGGTTATCTCTTATCTTCCTGCGTTAACAGCAGCAACGTAAAGAGGCAGTCGACAAAGCTTGACTCTATAATTGATCAAAACTAAAGAGGACGAAAGATCAGCGTTAAAGGTAAGAATAAAGCAACGTGAATAACTGCGGTTATAGGCCCTATATAAAAAAATTACAGATAGGAATATTGAGAAGAGGGGAAAGAAGAAAAAGCATGTTTTCTTTAGTACAACTTTTGTTTCAAAATGGAGCCGCCTCGGTGGCTTAGTTGGTAGCGTACTGGGTTTTCACCCCGAGTACCCGGGTTCGATTCCCGGCTAGGGCTTGGCATTTTCATACGCTATAAATCATCCCATCGTCTGCATTAGCCCACGTGTGCACAATAGTCGGACGTTAAAAAAAAATGTTTCAAAATGAGTGGCATTGCAAATAATAATAAAAATTGTAAAATAAGAATCTAAGAAAATTGATTTTTTGTTGTTGGCTAAAATGGAGTAAATGTTTACACTAATTTTATATCTGTTTTAAGTCTCAAAACAGTTTAATAGTGCTACTTTTTGAAAGTGGTATTTTAAAAAATTTCATCCCCCAGGGAGGCTCTCTTGTAAGTTGAATTATCAAACCAAACGCCCCCACCAACAAAATTGCATTATTAATCTGTCAGTGGTTGAAATGCCCGGTTCAGTATTATTAACATTGCTGTTAATCGGCGATACAGCTGCGTTCATGAAAGTCAAACACGATGCGCAAGGTACACGTAATACAAACAAACACTGTTAAAATCCGCTCATATTTTATTGAAAACTTTTCTGTTACGGCCTTGTCACAGATTGACAGGTGAATTATTGACGAGCGTCGCTCATGAATGATCTGCGATGTGTCTATACACAGGAAATGTTTTTATAAAATATTACAGGAATTATAACGGAATTCGTTTCCTCCGCTTAACGTTTTGTTTTCTATTTACACTTTGTTGGCGAATTTCTGTTGCAAAATGAGCAATTCGAGCACCATCATAGTAAGACCTAGACCCGGGACCTTGAAATAAATGCCGTTCTGCCCTTTAGACCACTTTTTGAAAAGTGTGTGCGCGCGCAATTATAGAATTATAGTCCGATTTGATTAAAGCTTGACACGAAAGTCGACTTTGGTATTAGTTCGAACAACTTCGTTATTCAACAAAATTCCTCCAACGGTTTCAACAATGGGACCCATTTCAAATCTTTAAAAACTCGTAACTTTTTTATCTTGAATTTTTTTTTGTAAATCTGACTTCACCATCGTATTTAACGTTAAGAAATGCACAAATTTTAATTTTGTATTTTCGAAACCTTGTTTCGAAATCAATACATTCAATATGACGGCAGTCAAGGTTCATTTTTACTTCTTCAGTGTCATTTGAAAGTTTAATACGCAAATATATGCAGATTTTAATGCTGTCTATAGAAATATTAGGTCTATTGTTACAAAAGAGGGTAGGATTAAAAAAAAAACTTTTGAAAATTCGCTTTGGAAAACGAAGAGCCACGTGTCAATTATTTAATATTACTTTGGTGTAATAATTTGACACTGGTGTTACTTTATAAACACCAATAATTACTTTGGTGTAATAATTTTACACTGGTGTTACTTTATAAACACCAATAATTACTTTGGTGTATTAATTTTACACTGGTGTTACTTTATAAACACCAACAATTACTTTGGTCTTTATAATATTTTGCACTGAAACCATTTCATAGATTAGCCTACATAGTTTAATTGATGCTCATAGATAAACTACTAAATCATAGTTAAGGTAGCTATAAAGCTGAACAATATCGTCAACTCTCATTCACAAGTACCAAACCTAAAACATAAAAAGTATTAGTTCAACGAGCAAATTCAGATTTCCTCACAACCATATAAAACATTTGGAACTATAATTAGAAGACAAGAAAGTTTGTGCAGTGTTTTGGCATTTTATTTCCTGCCTCGGATCGGAAGAATGCACCGCCCCGAGGACCGCCCAGGTACAGTAATCATGTTGATTAGCAGGGTCAAACAAAAGAGCCGACTGTTTTTTTCCCTTAAATCGTCCTCTGTCTAGACTAACACCACTCGGCTGGTATCTCTCAATGCCTATGCACTACACTGCTTCATCGATGCTCAGAATGTGAGAGTCTGTGCTGGTGATGCGCGATTGAGAGGTTTTTTTACAAACGAGACAATCTACCATCGTAACAAAACAATCGAGTCAACCATCGAATCCTAGTAGAGTTGAACAATCGAAATGTTTGACGATTGTCAGCGCGATGGTTCCTGATTGCTGACTTGTTTTTAACGCAATGCTTTCCTTTTCTTTCACTCGACATCACAAATCGACAAAAACAATTTATTTTTTAGTCGATTATAAGTGCGAATTATTAATTTTAATAAAAACAGTGATTTATTATTACAAAAAGAGTATAAAACAAAAATAAAACATCAAATTACTATTAATATTAACAACCCCCGCATGGGGTGCAGACTAACTGTACCTATTGAGATGATTTAGGCGTCCCTCGCATTACCCGAGTCTAATAAACACTTACACTTACGACACTACACTTACGACTTTAACACTTTACACTCACACTTACATTTAGGGAGGCGATAATATCCTCAATGTGCTTTTCGCCTTAAAAAAAAAAAAAAATCAAATTTTACAGTCATCACAGAAAACGTCTTTTACATGCATTACTTCAGCGTGATCCAAAGGACTATCTTCAGGACTTAGTTTTTGTCTATACAAATAATATATGCACTGATAATATTAATAAACCACTCATCCAGAATTAAATTAACAAACTATTTATTTTATCCTCTAACTGCAATGTGTAATAAACAACTACATACCAATAAACAGCCATGACGCATAATTAATTCAAAAACATACATTTTAAAAGTTAACACGAGTGGTCAAACCTAATTTGAAGGGTTTTGACAACACACGTTCCGATTGCAAGTTGACGATTCATTCAATTGTTTTATAAATGATTTAGGCTTACTTAAACTGAACAAGTAAACATGCAAGAGGACTCGATGAGTTGGCGAACTCGGATAGAAAAACAATCGTCAAGTGACGAGTGACGAGTCCAATACAATCGAGAAGCATCGAGATGTTTTTACAATCAAACAATCTAATAAAACATCTCGTAATCGCGCATCACTACAACGTTTAAAAGCTATATTACTTGCCGGACACATTCCTGTTCACTACACTCCTTCATCGATGCTCAGAATGTGAGAGTATTACTCTGCGCTGTGCTTCACTGAAACAAACCAAGGTACAATAAATGTTTTTTGTGTTTCACGTCTGACTATTGTGCACACTTGGGCTAATGCAGACGATGGGATGATTTATAGCGTATGAAAATGCCAAGCCCTGGCCGGGAATCGAACCCGGGTCCTCGGGGTGAAAGCCCAGTACGCTATCAACTAGACCAAATCGTGTTCGACTTGATACAACAAAGATTTACAACCTGTCAGGGATTTCCTCTTATCCCGTAACTAAGAAATGCATCAACCTTTAAAAGCTATATTACTTGTCGGTCACATGCCTATGCACTGCTTCATCGATGTTCAGAATGTGAGAGTCTGTGCCCTGTGCTGTGCTTCACCGAAACAAACCAAGATACAATAAATGTAATCGTGTTTGACTTGATACAACAAAGATGTAGGCCTAACCTGTCAGGGATTTCCTCGTATCCCGTAACTAAGAAATGCATCAACCTTTAAAAGCTATATTACTTGTCGGTCACATGCCTATGCACTACTTCATCGATGCTCAGAATGTGAGAGTCTGTTCCCTGTGCTGTGCTTCACCGAAACAAACCAAGATACAATAAATGTAATCGTGTTTGACTTGATACAACAAAGATGTAGGCCTAACCTGTCAGGGATTTCCTCGTATCTCGTAACTAAGAAATGCATCAACGTTTAAAAGCTATATTACTTGTCGGACACATGGAAATGGGTGCGCGTGCGTGCGAGTGAGATGGAAAGTAGACCATGGAGGGGGGTGACGTCACACTTGACATAACGGGCCCCCTCCCCCTCCCCCTCTCCATCTCCGCTTACAAACCTACAGTCCGCACTCCACAGTCGCTTGTGTGCCTTCAAATGGATTAAAGCTGTGACGGGCGCGCTCTCGTTTTTAAACAATTTATTGTGTTATTTTTAGTTGTAAAGCGATGTAACACGACCGACATCTGTGCGATAAAACGGCACGTTTGGGTGGTTTTTTTTATTTCGTTTTTTGTATTTGTTGCAATTTTTATTTCGCACCTGTGACGAGGACCCTGTGTGTAAAGGTTATTGTTACTGTGTAAAGTGACTCGAGTTTGTTTTTTTTTACACATAATTGTACGATACAAAGGAACAAATCTGGATTTAATAAGTGAGCTCACCTTCGACTCCGTTTATTTCAGTAAGTAATTTCAGCTAAAAAACTTTTAAACATTAAGTAAAATTATTCTTTAATACACAGATTGTGAATGATTTAAGTGAAAAACTTTTAAATGTTTTTTTATTGTAGAATCTAGAAATATTTTTAAAATTGTTATATTGACGTTAGCTTTTTTGTGTAATTCTATTAGACTAATACTTATTTCAAATTTATAAGTGAAGCCGTTAACAGACCCAGTTAATTTAAATATAATCACAGATTTTTTTCATTAAAACAATTTTAACTTTTGCTCTGTAACAGTCTAAATTTACTTAATACACTTATTGTAAACAAGTATTATGGTTTTAAACGAACAGATTTTAAAAATAAGTCGAAGTTTATAAATAAGTTACTTTTTAACAATGTTTACTTGATCTGTCCGTGTAGGCTCTTCATCGCAGATTAACAGAAAGTAGGCCTACATTTTTACGTGCCGTAAAGCGCGATTTCACCATCGTGTCTTGTCAATCGGTTGGTTACTGTACGGTAGCATATGCCCTTCAGAAATATTTAGGCCACCGTCGTTCCCTATACAATAGAGAACTGGTTTCTACCTTGTAGTTTCGTATTCGCCTTCCACTTCTTCGGCATCGATTAACTCGAGTTTACTTTCTTTTTTACGGTCAACAGATGCGGATATCTTGCGCGGCCAGTGTTGACGTAAGTTTTTACGTTTTTGTTGTAACAAAAGGGTGACGCGGCGTAATACGTCTAGGCTACACTTACACTTTACACTCCGTTGCAGCGTCATTTTCTATTTTTAGATTAGGGACTCATCCTTTCTGGATGTTTTCGGTCGCATAACTCGGGGTGATCGCGTTAAGGTGTAAAGATCAAAATAGATTTAACACGAAGACATTGTTGACGCGCGGCGTTCCAAATGAAACAGTGCGGACTTCCATTGTTGAAAGAAATCTGTTGCTTTTTATTTAATTCATTTAACCTAACCCGAACCGTTTAGTGTCGTCTAAGGTTACAATTGAATTACGACCAAAATTACAATTAAATTTCTAACTTCCGAATAATAAATTGAAACTGTACTCGATTTATTGCCAGGCAAAATATTAGTGACATTTTAAATATAAACCTAAGATTTACAATAGATCTTCTAAACCATTTTAGGATAAACAGGAAAAACATGACGCCGAATGCTCTTTTCTATACGCGAAACAAAATCAAAAGCTAAACAAAATCATATTCTGGGCTAAATCTTAGAAGAAATATTGTAAAAGTATGCGTAGGCTATCCAAATGCAAATTTTTAGTTAAATAAGTTTAGAGAAGTATATTTCACATATTTTATGGTTGTCAAAAGCTTGTCAAAACAATATTGGAAAATGTACGGATGGAATATTGTAGTTTTTTTGTAATAAGCTATTCTTTTACATAAAAAAATATGGCAAGAGTACTTAATATTATCAGCACGTCAAGAGGTTCACGGATTTTATAAATTTTACTAAGATTGTTTACCGAGCAAAGTTTACACGAGTTCAGAGGACCGGAAGTGAAGATTGTAAGCTTAGAACAAAGAGCTTAGGTCCAACAGCTGGTGTGTGATCAGTGCCATTACAAGTAGGCTGTTCTGTCTTCTGTCGTCATTTCCTTGTGAAGACACGCATTATTGGTGAACACAAAAATAAGATTAGGAATAATAGGAGCGGTGTGAATGAACCCGACTTGTAGATCTTTGTTGCCGAGAGCTCGCTACTCCCCACTCCCCACTCCGATTTACAACCGTTTCACAGCACACTCCCCGAGTCCCGCTCCTAACTAAATTACCCACATTTTACCGCAATGTATAGAGTCGCGAAATTAAACGCCGCGTCAAAAAGACACCCGCCGCGCTTATTGTGATAATGTTTCGGGCCAAAGCAAACAATGCGTATACACTTCGACCGACTTACTCCCCGCACCGCCCACTTGATCTTTATCAAACTCGGGACCTGCTATTTTACAACCTTTCAGCCGGAGTATTAAATCCAATACCGGATAGTTTCAGTGATTTAATAAGCTTTTAACTGCTCGCGTACACGATCTGGCGGGATCGATCGGAACTAATGTAACAGTGGTGGCCTGCGGAAGTAGGTTTTTATCGAATTGCCACTATCGTTTTTGTCGTTTTGTCACTACAGTGTAATATGTATACTATCGCTTTTTATTGTTACTGATTGTGAAAATAGTAATCGAATGTAAACAAAATAATAAAGTAAAACTTTTAATTTGTAATTTATTGCAGTTAGGATTGTTGTATAAATGTGACAGATCACGCTAAGGCTTCAGTAGGTTTGTTTGGTTTAGCGCTGTTTGGGTCAAACCCGAGTGTTTTCTCTTGAAAATAATTTGCAAAATCAGCTACTGAACAATATTTTCGGTAATTTTTATATAACCCAATTAATTTCTATAAAAACTGCTTCCATTTTTTAAACACAACATAACCTACTTGTAAACAGAATTAAAGCCTATCCTCGGTTTTTTGAAAAATTAAACAAATATATTTTATCTAAATTTTCCGATTAACGTTTAGACGCCAGAGTTGCGTACTGATCCTTACCCTAATTACCAACGCTGTCTTTTAACGCAGTTTTTTCCTAACATTAAAAATAGTAATCCTACATCGAATTCCAATTAATAATCACCTTAAATGCCCCCTTGAAATTTAAACAAACACAGTTGTAGGCCTGTTATCTTGTTTCCTTTGACTAATAGGCTCCATCGGTCCGAGTCGGAGGGCAACAGCCTAAACCAGTTCCACAAGTTCGGAACAGTGGATTTCGTTTAACCTAATCGTATCACTGGTGCCTGGTGTTTAAAGAGGTTTGTTTGTAAATGACACGTGAATCACTCAACCTAAAACCCAAAGTATAACTAAACATGGACTGCCCTCCTGCCCCCTCTCTCCCCTACATAGAAACATCTGTTGAGAACGAACGTGCAGGCCAACTAATCATCGAGAGAGAGAGAGAGAGAGAGAGAGAGAGAGAGAGAGAGAGAGAGAGAGAGAGCGCAATTAAACCACACGAGCTTTGTTGACTTGTTGGAACGCAGTGAGGTGTGGAAATGGACGCTTTAGAAATACTATCGGATTGTTCCTGGCGCTTTGCAAGGATTGTAACGGTTTTTAATTATTTTGGTAATTAGGCCTAAAGCTTCATGAATTTAGATTAAACATTGGAAAGTCCATAGTCTTGTTACATAGACGAACGTATTCAAGAGAATACACAGTTCAACGAACACATCGCAACAGTGGCTTTTTAAATTTAATTTTCCTGCAAGATCTTCATGTAAGAAATTTTGTCATGTTTAAGTCTTCCAGCAAGACAAAATTATATAACAATCTCATAAATCCAGCATACCCGGTACAGAAAACGGAAAGAAGTATGGAAAAACGTAATATAGAAATTACGGCATTTTTTTGTCAAGTAAATGTTGTGTCTTTTACTGTTTAAATTTTCAGACAATTTTAAAATCATTTCTTCTGTTTGTAGGGTGATTCGAACCCTTAAACTATTTCCCCAAAGTCGAAACTATTTACGTACAGAATTTAACGACTGACACGCTAAACTTAAAGCGAATTTCCAAAAATATTACATTACCTTTTTGCACATAAAATCTGCACATATTTGCATTTTAATAACATTTGAATGCACATTTTCAAATTACATTGAAAATACAAACAAAATGTACCCTGACCACAGTAAAATTTTGTCAGCTTCAACGGATTTCGAAAATTCAAAATACCGATTTACGCAGTTGTCAACGCTGATTGCGATGATGAAATCACATTTTGAACGAAATTTAAGACAAAAAACTTATTAATATTTCAATATTTGAAATAACCGCCATTTTGAAACTGTCGAACCAATTTTGCTGTGTAACGAACTTGTCCAAACACGCACAATTTTTAACGATCACTCAAAAAGTGATGTAGAGGTCAGGATTGGCGTTCATTTTAAAGTCGAGTCTGGGTCTTACCTTGATGGCCGCTCCAGTAGCTTATTTTCTAATGGAAATTCGCTAATAAGCTGCTTCATACACCAACTGGCATAAGGTTTAAAGAAATCTAAAACTGAAACGCCTTGTACTAGTGACAATAAACGCGTTTATCATTGAGTTAGGCCTAAGTAAGATTATACTGTATCATAGTTAGGCTTATCTTGTTGTAGGTTAAAGTATTTGTTCACGCACTACAATATCCATAAAAGAGCCTTCCGGCGTGTTTCAGTTGCTAATATTAAAATGTCAGTGTTTAAAATAATTGCTTCGTCAACGAATTCTGGTTGCGAATGATAGAACTAATTTATTTTACGGATCTGAAATGATAGGCTCAAAATACTTCGCCATTCGCAGTGATCGATTCTCGACATTAGAATAAAAAAAAACTATTTAAAAAAAGTTAAAGGCTACAAATTTGTAGTCCATAAATAGTAGACATTAACAGGTCCCTAAAGCAAAGAGTAATTGAGAGGATTTTATTAGTGAATTATGGCTTAGCTATAATTTGTACGAAAGCAGTTTGGGAGGCTTTGTAACGTATTTCATTGGCTGTGTTTGGCAGCGGGCCAAGTTTGAGATTTGTTATTAAGTAAAAAAGCTTGTGCCTAATCTTCAAAATTGAACATAAATCTACAGAACTTAATTCCGTACGTAAATAAAATTGTCAGGCACACAGTTTTAATGCACCGTAGGCGTCTTGTTTCAAACATTCGCGCAGGATGGATCAGCTGACTTCCTGTCGTCTGAACTGTCGCGACGCGGACTGAACTGTTCGTAGCGTACAATTTAAAGTACTGTTTTTGAACGTATTCGATGCCAAAACATAAAAATAACTTGAATTGTATTCTACTTTTCGAGAGGCGTAAAAAACCTTCTAAAGTTGTTGATGTTTTCAAATCAAGCTTTGCTGGGGTTTATAAATACAAAATATGTAAAATATTGAAAAATCATAAAAATATTTTTTTTTAACAAAAAAGTACAACTTGTGGAACTCAGGGAGTTAACGACAGAAGCGAAGCTTTTATTAACGATATCTTTGATGAATATATAATTATTTTGAAGGTATATCTTGTTTTGTTTAAATAAATAAACACGTGAACCTAGCTTAGATATTATTTGCTGTAGTTATAGTAAAAGATCAGCTCTTTTATATAAATTCGTAACGATCAGCTGATTTCATTGACCAGCTGATAGGCTATAATAAAATTTAGGTTATGTTGTTAAAACCTGGCAATATCAACAACAATTATTATAAACGTTTATATTAATTTCCAATGTATTATAAACGGTTACAACGTGTACGTGTTCTTGTACTAAGGAAAAATACCGAAACCAATGCAAGACTTTTTTTTTCCGGCGAAAAACAGTTTAGGTTATCATCGCCGTACCAATGCAAGACAGTGTTTCATATAATACGCGTGTACTGTTATCGAAAAAAGAAAAAAAGAGACAGAAATACAGAGACGAAATTCGTTGCTCTTCCGTTCCATATTTCCGTTACGTTCTTCCGTTCGGTAGACTTTTTTCAATTCACTACTTTCGGCAGAGCTAAAATTAAAAGCTTCACTTTAACAAAATGGGTTTATAAAATTTTCAAGATTTTTTTTACCTAACATGTAGAAATTAGATTAGGGGACGTGGAGTCTCCCAGTCTTTGTAGAGGTCAACTTTTGGACTTGACCATTTTAAAGTAGCCTGCATAAAGCAGTTAAAGGGAGACTAGAAGAAAGTTGTTAGAACGATACGCGTCGTGCAAAAGAATCCGGTCCATTCACGTCCTGCGTGAACAGAGACGTACACCGTAGCGTGCGCTTTGCGTTCAGTGTTCTTCCAGCTTATTGATCCCTAACGCTTGTACTCTGCATTAAATATTAATTAGTAGCCTAACCTAACCAGTATCATCTGTACATTAGGCGAAACGTTTTATAGCATAACATAACGGATGTTTCAATACGAGAGCATTTTTGTAATTAAAATTGTGAACTGTCGTAAAAGTGCATAACTTCACCAACCGTAATCAGCGTTAAAATAGCTGTAGCGTATTATATATTGGTTTTGTAGCGTAATTCATTGGTTTTGTTGCGAAATATGTTGGCTTTGTAGTGTGTTTCATTGGTTTAGTAGCGTATTATATTGTTTTTGTAGCGTATTATATTGTTTTTGTAGCGTATTATATTGGTTTTGTAGCGTATGTCATTGGCTTCGTAGCAAATATTAGTGGCTTTATAGCCTATTTCATTGGCTTTGTAGCGTATATCGGCCAAGTTTGAGATTTGTAATTAAGTACAAAAACCTTATGCCTTATCTTCAAAATTGAACGTAAGTATACAGAACTTAATCTCAGTTTATGTTTGAAATTGCATTAAAAATACGAAAATTAAGTATGACAGTCGAAAGATTCACAGCACATACACACAAATATATAAAAAATCAAATCACTTGTTATTATTTACATAGATAAACTATTAGTAGACAGTTGCTAAAAATTGAAGTTTTCCGTTTTTGTCGATAACTCCATTATCTTTTATCTTTTAACCTACAGAAATAGCTACAGTTTTGTTTGTTATTTAAAAAGGGAAATATTTTGTATCCTGTAATTTTTTAAATAAAATTAACGGATTTCCAGATAATTAACGTTAAAACCTTTAAATAGCCGCTATTTTAAAATGAGTAAATATAATGATTATTTTTCTAAAATTAGGTCTTTGTAAAACTTGATTAACACGCAAAATTTCAACTCCTTTTTCTTTTACCGTTAAAAAATAGGCTACACGATTTTTCGGTTAACAAAACGTCATTGGTCATTGTATCCTAAAGAAAATAAATTTCTGTTATTGAACAAAAAATAAAAATCATGTATCATGTTTTCTCTCATTTTTTATTTTAATTACGATAATTTGTTGGAAAACACGACAAATTAACATCGCTGGTTTTTAACAACATAACCTAAAAACTTATTATTCAATGAAATCAGCTGATCGTTACGAATTAATAAGAAACAGCTGATCTTATAGTATGGTACACTCGCATCACGCGATGCGCAAAATCCATCACTAAAACATGATACATGTTATAAACAAAATGGAAGCATGTTTATGTAAACTTATTATTTTTACTAATCGAACACGCCCTGATATATATAATTTCCGTTTCTTTGTGAACACTGTGTATATAGCTGTCAGGTAGGCCTGCATAACTCAAATGGTTCTGGGTCTGGGATTTACCAAAATGCTCTAGTACGTAATTTTCCAATGAAATTAGGATTTTGCCAACAAAAAACCTATACCTATAATAGACCTACTACTATTATTAAAAAGTATTTATAGTAAAAACGTATCTTGGTATACATTATAAATAGTTCTGATAAATTTTTCCTTCTAGTCTTTTTAAACTATTTTTATCTCTTTCTCTAGCTAGCCTGACTGGCAATTAAATTGGCCTATCCGAACAAAAACAAATGAGCAGAATGCAGCGTCCAAGGTTAGGTTTGTCTATATGCAATCACAACTACTGTATTTTCAATGCCAAATATTTCGGTCAAGTACAAATCACGCTTACAAGGTCCCCACTTTAGAAAGCCTTCGCTGTTACAATGTTTTTGCTAAATTTCCCCTTCTTTTATCGGTTTGCGGTTTCGGTTTGGTTTTAGGAAATTTGGAATATTTTTAAACAAAGCCGTTACAACCGCAATCCGTTGGCAGCCTGCTGTTTCAACAGCACCACGCATATTTGGCATTCTCAATTTAGATTCTTTACTACAATTTGGTGCTTCAAACTGTTCCAAATGAGCGCGAGCCCAGCGTCTCGCTTTTACAAAACCAGAGAAATTCTGTTAAAACTGGCATTTTAAACTGGTAAATTACATTGAAAATACGAAAACGAACCCTGACCGCCGTCAAATTCAATTTCTTAATTTCAACGGAATTTCGAAAATTCAAAATGCTTATTTACGCGGTTTTTAACGCTGATTACGATGGTGAATCGTATTTTCAAAAACATGTTTAACACGAAAAAATTTACGAATTTTTAAATATTTTAAACTGTTAAACGAATTTAGCTTGGTTGCAGAATTAACTAAATAACCAACCAAATCGATTGTTATGCCAAGTGCAAATTAAATCTGACCAAAATTACGTGAGAGAGAGAGAGAGAGAGAGAGAGAGAGAGAGAGAGAGAGAGAGAGCACACGCGCACACGCACCACATTTTAATACCCCGTCAAAAAGTGAAGTAGAGGTAGGCCTATAATGTCTCGGGTGTTCCGATCCAACTGATCATTTCCCAGTGGATGTTCGATAATAAATTTTTTACGATTTAAAAATTTCGGAGTAATTTTCTTAAAAATTTTCAAGTCAATCCTGAAAAAAAGCTAACCGACAGCCTACGCGTGGTTTTCGATAAAAACTTGATACGTGCATTTTTAAAACAACTCGGAAATTCTTTAAAATTTGTTTCAATCAGTTTGATATAGCGTTCATAATATATAGCCTGTACTTATGAAAGCTATAAGTAACTTTAATACAATTTATTACAACAGGTCGTGTTATCAATCTTGCCTGATAAGTATTTGAGAGCACGTGTTCGAACCCGAGAGGGCCAAACGATATCATCTTAGCTGCGTTTGACAAAAAAAATATTTAGTAGGTCTAAATATAGTCAAGATTCGATAGAATGTATTTTTGTTTGCTGCATATAAGCCTGCTCTATTAACAGATTAAAACAAAATTAGCGAAAATCGGTTTCGATCGGTTTTGTACCAAAACTAAGGACCTGCGTTATTGAAACAACCGTATACGGGATACGTGCATGTCAGTCAGAACATCAGGGACCTTTCACGCCTCATACTTTACCATTTTAAGGCTTTACAATAAAATATAACTGACTTAAAACCGATAAAATATCAGTAAAAAAAAATTCCAGAAGTAGTACAAAGAGTCCCTGTTAGAGGGCAGCACAATGCAGGCAATTTTGTGTGTGTGTGTGTGTGTGTGTGTGTGTGTGTGTGTGTGTGTGTGTGTGTGTTTTGATCACGCGCGCCAAAACAGCTGATTGCTAAAAGAAAAACATTGTTGAAAGTAATATTTAATTATCACTGTATCCAAGATTTAAATAATTATTGACCGAATCAGTTTTGGAAGTAGGCTCGGTAAGGCAATATAGGCCAGTTCTAATATGTAAATGTTATTAAATAAAATAATGCTTTTAGAAACAGTAAATACTGTAATCTAATTAGGTATGCAATGTAAAATCCGGTTATAGTAGGTTTCATTTGTAAATATTTCAGTAAGGTACAATTTAAAATTCAGTCATTGATTTTGTAGGTTATAGTTTTACACACGAAAGTAGAACAAAGTAAGGCCTATTGTATTAAGTAACTTAAATATAATGAATTACATGCTTTAAAATAACTAACAACTTCTTGCTTTACATTGTTGTATATTATTCGTTTCTTTTTCCCATTAACTGCAAAAGTTCGCATGGGTCCAATAGTGTTACAATTAAACGCCTAATTAAATAACAGACCTAATGTACCTTAAGCTATACAGGAATTGAACACATTACAGAACTATATATCTGCATAATGATACTATTATAAATGTTATTTATTCATAACAGAAGTAATAATTTAGTGGAACGCTGTACCATCGACTAATCATTGCATTAAACTATTGAATAATTACTGGAACCTTGTGTAGATTTAATTCCAGGTCATCAAAACGCTCCTCCCTCTTTGCCCGGCGGTCTCATCTCCCTTGTTCGCAGAGCTTTAATTTCGCGTCTCGCTGGTTACGGTATAAATTTAATTATTAATTTATATGTTTAGTTTTTTTACGATCTGCCCGTGGTTTTGTAATCCTAACCTGTGTATAGGTAGAGAAAGTAAACGTACTGAGTTTGTCGAGTGATTGGAAAAGTGCAGTTATAAAACTCAACATAATAGAATTCAAAATTAAATAATCCACGCAACTGTCTAGCTGTCGTGATGGAAGCGAATTTACAAAAATATTTTTTCACCTGACCTTTCGAAACTCTTATCGTCGTATTCATACGACGGAATGGAAATATAGCCTGACTCCGTCATATTTACTAATTTTAACGGATTTTCAAAATTCAAAATATTTTAAAAAGAACACTTGTGTGATGGAAATGAAACGTTATTAAAAATATGAGTGGACTAGCTCTGAGCTACCCAAAACCGTAGATCGATAGGTAGGCAACTCCAGGCATTAGAAACTGTTTGTACGGTTAACGAACTTGTCCAAACTTTACCAAAATCGATTTTTTTGGCTACTTTTGAATCATATAGGCCTAAATTGCAACATCAGCGTGCTAAACACACACGCGCGCGCGCACGCACACGCAAGTATATATATATATATATATATATATATATATATATATATATATATATATATATATATATATATATATATATATATATACGCTTTATATACGTGTTTGTATATATATATATATATATATATATATATATATATATATATATATATATACACCCTCAAAAAGTGATCTAAAGGTCGAAATTAACGACGATCATTTCAAGGTCCTTGTTCTGGGTTTTGTCAGTTTGACTGCGAATAGCTTTTTTTTCTTCCAATATAAATTCAGTTAAAACATTCATATCTGTCGTAATTTTTTTTGTTGAATTTAGTGTTTAAAGAAAATGTGTGTGTGTGTGTGTGTGTGTGTGTGTGTGTGTGTGTGTGTGTGTGTGTGTGTGTGTGTGTGTGTGTGTGTGTGTGTGTGTGCGCGCGCGTGTGCGTGTGCGTGTGCGTGCTTGCTTGCGTGGCCTAATAACGTATACGCTGGTCTTTTGTTAAAACACGCAAATAATAAGACCTAAAATTACTAACAAAACTAACCTATCCAAACTATTCATTCACTGTTCTTTGTGTAGTGTGTACCTACATTTCAATAACATAAACTTCTAACAAAAAAAGAAGCGTGAAGTGATTTAAAAATGACGTCGGCAGATAGGTTAGGTTAGGTTTGTGGAAAAGAGTGGAAATAACCTTTTATATTTAGCAATCGCCGCAATCGGTGACGTATTTCAAGTCGTGACCTTCGCCTACGTCACAGCGGTAAGCCTATTGTTACGTGAAATTAAAACTCCGCCTAAAGCTTTCTGTAATTAACGAGTACTTTGAATTCCCTTCGTAGCTTTAGTCCAAACATTATTAATTTAGCGGTGTTTTATTTGTTATTTGATCGCCAGCGAGCTTTTATTGACTTTTACCGGTTTTAATTATATGTCCTGTTTATGTTGGGCCTATAGTCTACAGTGTGTTCTATTATCTATGGCGCTTTTATTTCAATTGTAAATTGTAATTATTGCAATTTTATGTGTAGAGGCTTGGTTACATATTGTGGTTTAATGACATCGGTTATTTATAATTGCGCTCATGTGCAATAATTGAATATAAACGTACTAGAATGGTTAACACTTATGAGAGATATGTGAGCACTCGCTGGTGACATCTTGAGGCAGAGTGTTCAACTACAGTTTAATAGATAATAATGTTGTCTTTTAGCAAACGTGTTCACCCCAGTCTATGCAGCTTGCAGCGTTTGTAGCGGCAAATAGTTAATTGGATTAGCTTCTGATACACGCTTTTTATAATGGTGGCTGTACTTGTAGTACGTTTGTATTGAATGGTACAGTCCATCACTACTATGTACTGGCGTTGCCTGCTCACATAATTTATGGAGTTTAAGAAAGCCTAATTAAGAAAAAAACTATTTGGGGATAAAACTTACCAACTGATTTGCCCAACCAGTTTTGTGTTATTTATGCTACGTTATTAGCCAATTTAATCGTTAACCAACAAAATTCTTTCCAACAGTTTTAAATGGCGGGCCCCTTTTCAAAACTTCAATAACTTGTCTTAAATTTGTTTTGAAAATTTGATTTCACCATCACAATCGGCGTTGAAAACTGAAAAATATGCGTTTTCAATTTTCAAAATACATTATAATTATGGAGATTTGTTGACGGCTATCTGGGTTTATTTGCTCGTTTTCAATGCAATTTGAAAGTTGTAAGCGGTAATATTTGCAAATCGTAATTATGCTTAAGGCAGTGGGATCATAGTTTCAAGAAGAGGTTAAGAGTAAAATTAATTTTAGAAATTCGATTCCATCACGTCAGCGAGACAGCCCCTCTCAAATCCATTTAAAAGGATCAAAATTGTAATTGTAATATTATTACTTTGTAACCATTAAACCTTAACAATACTGTCAAATTATACAATAGCCTAATATTTAGGGTCTAGACGCTAAGAGCGTAGGCTAGAAAGTTTCATTCTTGCAATTTAAAGACCGCACAAACTCTCTTTTGTTGTGTTCCCCCCCCACCCGTGAAGCCTGCAGGCTTTGTGTAGTTGACAATCTGCAATCTGAAATAGGCAAAAACTTTGTAATCCTCATTTCCGCCTTCACAATTTGAGCCAACATTTTCGTTTCTGGTTTAAATTAGTCTATTTTTCAGTTCAATTATTGTCTGACTAAACTGATTAGATTACCTTTTCACGTGAATTGAAAAGTTCTTTAGGCGGGCCTAGCATATGTTATAAAACTTTGCGTTTGCTTTTACTTACAATTAGTATTCTTGAAGTTAAGTCTACCAGTGAGTCGATCATTTCCACATGCATTCTGATTCATTGCTATGATTTCTGTTTATAAAACTAAGGGACGTGGGTTCGAATCTCGATCTGACTTAATTTTGTTTGTAATAAATATATAAATTATAATTAACGCCATTATACTACGTCCCAACCCATACTAATATGTAGTACAAAATTGTTTAGAGCCAAAAATGAAATATATCTTGCATATTGTAGCCTATATAAGTAAGTTCGTTAATAAATATTAAAATTATTACAGTTTTACTACATGCCCAACCCAGGCATCGCTATTATTAGAGCATTAACAGTTGGATATATATTTATATTTGTATATGATGTAGACAAGTGTCCATTTTCTTTAATATCAGCTGTGTAAAATTTAAATTCAGCAATAAATAAGATCGTTAAATCCCGACTGCTAAATTGTTTTACTCAAATATTATCTGAAGGCTAAACTAGGATTAGGCCTTTGTCAGTACATTTCAATGTTTGAAATGTATCAAACATTATTACATTTCAATTACCGCCGAACATTATTACTACACACACCGAACACAAACTAATTAAGCCTAAACTTCGTCGTAAATTGACGGAAATACCCGAACTGCGCAGCCTTGTCGGTTTTGTAATGATCGTAATTGTAATCGGGTTAGAGAAATCTTAATCCAAGGTCTCAATGTTTCCGCGTAGAGAAAGTGAAGGTATAGGGCTACTACCACTGCGCATCGGGAACCTGAATAACCAATCGCAGAAGAGGATACGGCCTTCAAGACAATTGGTAGTGTACGTCACAACGAGTCTGCAATATCAAGGTGTTTGGGTCGCCTTTGCCTAGGTCATTTGTTGGAGGTTAATTTGTCATGTTGGTACCACTGATTGGGTCCCTCATAATCTCGCGCTACCAACATAAGCTTCATTGCTATTTTACGAAATATTTAATAACGCTTTTAAAAATAGCAACTTGTTCTTGAGCCTAGTCCTTGATTGAAAATAAACGTACCGTTTTGTTTTATCGATAATAAGCAATTAATGTACCAATAACTACGGCACGCAGCTGTCTCGTTAACGAGATGGAAGCTAGTTTTTAGAAGTAATTACCCTCTTTTTAGAACTCACCGTCATAAACAGCATTAAAATCTGTCTATATTAACATTTTATACTTTCGATTGCATTGAAAGTACGAATATGAACCCCGCCCTTCGTCACATTAAATTTCCTAATTTCGACGGATTTTGAAAGATTAATTTGTGCAGTTGTTAACGCTGATTACGATGGTGAAATCAGATTTCAAAAATATATTTAAGACAAAAAAGTTAGGAAATTTTAATATTAAATTTGAAATGACAGCCATTTTGAAACTGGTTAACGAACTTGTTCAAGCTATTACCAAAATCGATTTTTACGACAAGTTTGATTAAATCGGACCGAAATTCCGAACGTGAGCGTGCTAAACACACACACACACACACACACACACACACACACACACACACACACACACACACACAAATAAATAAATTTTCAAATTTTAACAATCCCTCAAAAAGTTATCTGGGTCTAAATCCGTGATCATTGCAAGATCCTGGGTCTAGGGCTTACCATGATGGCCGCTCCAGTCGCTCATTTTCCAATGGAATGTTTTCAGCACTAAATACTAGAGAAAATAATTACAGAAAAGCTATTTTGTTAAGCGCGTAGGCTTATCTGCCGGAACTTGAGGCGAATTAAAGCCTCACAATTATATTTAGCGGATGACTGCTAATTGATCGGTTTTGGGTAAAAAAATACTACTTTTAGGTTAAACAAATTAATATTGGCCAGTGTCCGCGTGTGTCTATTAATTGCAGACTACTGTTAATGTCACTTTCGCGCCGCGGCGTCAGGTAGAAAAGATTAATTTAAAAAAAATTCAAACCACTGTGCTAGGCTCGGGTTCAGGTTAGCAATGCAGGGGGCTGTATTCACTGATAAGTGTGTTGTAGGCCTGTATGATATTGTATAGTCTACAACTCAAGCACGGGGATAACAGACACTAGACACAGATCGATAGCCAAACACAAGCAAAAAGTCACAGATCAATAAGCACAAGTATACAAAGTAATGATCGGTAGAATCCGATCACCGACCCTCAACTCTACCGTCAATTTTGGCAATTTATTTGTACAATAGTCGTTTCGTTTACTATTGAAATACATTTAATATTTTATATCTAGACGTTTTCAATTACAGCGGAGCTATTGTCGGCTGTTCATCCCCCTCCCCCTCCCCTCCCCAAACAACTCTCCAATTTATTTAGTATAAAGGACAGTAAGGGCCTATTGGATTCTTTCCAAATAAAATGCGCCGAAATGATAACATAAAAATCTCGATTCCCAGTCATTATTACGTAATTAAAGGCACGTTAAGCTGTATAAAGTGAGAGGCACTTTGTAATAAGTAGGCCTACCGTAGCGTGTTTATAAAAGTCTTGACTTACTGAAAGACGACCCTGCCCGTTCGCGGGACAAACCGTTTTGTTGACTAGCGTAAATCGAAAATAGGCTACACCCTGACTTCAGTCTAGTATTAGTTACTTTATATGAACTATTAGAGCTGCCGTCATGGTACGACCTAGACCCGAGATCTTTAAAAGAACGCAGATCGTGACCCCTTAATAAAATGTGTATGCGCGCGTGCGTGTGTGCGTGCTACTTGAGGTTTCTTAGACATAAGTAACCAAAAATCAATTTTAGTTGGAAGTTTCTTTTCTGTAGGCCTATCTCGCGATATTGAACGATATTGTTAGCGCTAATATTATTTTTGATAATATATTTATGATTATGACTGTTCAAAAAAATGCGTTTACAAATGAAATTTTTTGAAAAATTAGAAGAAACTTGCCCTCACGCAACTACCGGGGAACACATTGCCGTACGCAAAATTGTGTAGATATTGGTCAATTTATTTTAGTAAACATCACTTTTTTTAACACACGGAACATAAAAACTTCAAGGCCTATCCTCATAGAAATCTCAAAATCGATCTTGTTCAAATCAGCTGATTTCTAAAAAAAACATGGTTGAAAGTACCATTTAATTACTTTATCCAAGATAAATAATTATTTACCGAATTTTGTAAGGACATAATCGGAAAGACAATCTAGGCCAGTTGTAAATGTTATTAAATAAAAAGGCTCTACTTTTAGTAAACAGTAAACACTGTAGCCTAATTTAGGTACGTAATGTAAAATCCGGTTATAAAGGTTTCATTTGTAAATATTTCAATAAGGTAAAATGTTAAAATTCAATCATTGATTTTGTAGGTTATAGTTTTAAATACGAAAGTAGAACAAAGTAAGGCCTACTGTATTAAATAACCTAAATATAATGAATGGCAAGGCTTCATTAACAGGTCATACAAGTATTAAATATAACTTATTTTAAAAGAAGTTCATATTGACAAGAAATAGTATGCCTACCTGATTTTGCAACTATTATACTTAGGAAGATGCACAGTAATTTTAAAATACAGATATTGAATTATGTTTTTTTACGTTCAATTACGGATAGCGATTTCATGAAAAAGTCCTAATCTCTTTCCTTTTCGTTCATATATCTACAAGGATATTTTATCGTATATTTCATAGGTCACTTCGAACATTGTTTAGAACAAGGTGCTATGATACTCTTCAACGTCTCGCTGTACATTGTTGTATATTATTCGTTTCTTTTTACGATGTGAAGGGTCGCACGGGCTCACTGGTTATCCATTAATTTGGCAGTTTTTGTTTATAACGTTTATGTGTACAGTTGAAGGTTGAAGCGTGTTTGCTTAATACGTTAAAGTAATAAACAATAAGTAAAATTGTATAAGCTTAGTTCAGGAATTGAACGCATAACAGTGTAAAGATGTAAAAAAAAGAATTTAATCATAACGCGACAGAATAAGGATTATGTTGACAAAATTGCTTTTGCAAGATATGTACAGTAATCTTAAAATACCAAGTATTGAATTAGAGGTTAGTGTATTATAGTAATTAAATACCAGCCAGTGAATTATTTTATTTACAAAACGCTACAACTTCTTGCTGTAGGCCTACGTTTTATTACACGCGTTAATAGATTAAGGCCTGTACTGCTGGATGTCTTGCTGTCGGTGAGGTGAGGACAAAGTAAACGCAGCTGTACAATAGAGCCGGTTCGCTCCCAGTCGGAGGTAAAGAATAGATACAACCAACAACCATGCACTTTCTACACTGTACACAATAGAGCCCTCGAGGCGACCTCTTAAAACGGGTTTGGCAATCATGAACAAGAAACGGCACCTTGACTTGACTACTCGACAATATCAGCTGTTTTCTCCGGTAGCTAAAGGTAAGGTACATCAAGGAATGCGGTATAAAAAGAAAACAATCTCGGCACGCAGCTGTCTCGCTGACGTCTTGCAGGTAATTGTTGTATTTTATCTTCTTTCTTAATTCCCTCATACGTAATCAGCATTGAAATCTGAATAGCGTTGAAAATGAACCCTGACCGCCGTCAAAATTTAATCTTAATTCGAAGCGATTTCGAAAATTCAGAATTCTAATTCACGCTGATTACGATTAGAAAGATTTAAGAGAGACAGCGTATAAATTTTTAAAGATTTCAAGTGGAATTAAAAAACTCGACGATTCGAAGACAAGTGTAAAGATTACATATTTCAGTCGATAACACTCGATAAAGATAACCTCTAACAGAATGACAGGCCTATGTGTTATCGATTGGAAAGTAAACGCGCCAAGGCGGGAAGCGCGAAATGGGCCAGATTTCACTGTCCTTGCCCCCCTGCTCCCCCCCACTCTCACCGCACTTCCGTGTAACGTTTACCTGACATACATTTCTATCTGAAGTCTGAAGATTGTTTAGTCTTTCACTCTGCGGATGCGCTGGTGTTTTATAACACCCTTTATACGTTTAACAATTACACTATTCTATTTACCTATAAAGTATTTCCTGCTCAACTAATTCTGTCACGCTCTTGTAACTTTATTACGCAACGTATTTCTTTTACAGTTTTTAAAAGTTATATAATATTAAATAATCGCGGCGCGCACCTGTCTCGTCAACGCGATTGGAGCGAATTTTCTATAAAAAACGCATATTTTAGCATTTTCTACTTTAAAATTACATTGGCAATACAAAATGAACCCTGACCGCCGTCAAATCAGTTTTCTTAACAGCCTATCAATGGATTATGAAAATACGAGATGCTGATTTATGCAGATTTTAACGCTGATTACGATTGTCAGATCGGATTATCTTGGGTAACGAACATGTTCAGGCTATTACCAAGATCGAATCAAATCGGAACAAAACTGCTAACGTGAGCGTGCTGCTCCCCCCAAACACAAAACTTTTAACTCATTAAAAAGTAATATAGAAGTCAGGATCGGCGATCAGTTCAAGGGGTCTCGTGCCTGGGTCTTACCATGATGGCCGCTACATTGGAATTTGACCTACGCTAATGAAATCGTAGTAAGTTTATATTCTTGTATCTTACAGTGTATTTTTTCAGTATAAGAACTCCTAAACAGTGTTAATTGTTTTCAATATGAAGCCAAGACATACAAGCTAATGTTCTATTCAGTAAAATAAGGCCTACAAAAATTTTGAAAGTACCTTACAGTTTAAGTATCTACCAGAACGCATAATACTGTAATTTCTTTGAAATATTAATTTGTAGAAATGCTAACTTTTAAGGTTTAAATTTACCTTATTGTTCATCAAATGCATGTCTTCGAAAGCTTACACAGTAGTTGCTGTAATGGCCACCAGATCGTGCCAAGTACAACGAGCGCTGGTGAACGTTGAATGTAAATTACTAAACATGATTTGCTGCTTCTGTTGGCCAGCCTACGTTTACTGTCAAGGCTGTATCAAATTTTAAATGCATATCGTTAAAACAAGTGGTTTTGAATTGGTAATTCTATGGAAAGGGAATATCAGCTTTAACGAATACAAACCTCTATTTGTTCGATGTAGTGGTACAATGTGTCTAAATAAACATTGTCACAGGCCTAATTTGCTTTGGCGATGATTTTAACCTAACCCTGTATTTGTTGTTGACGTGTGACAATTCAATGAGTGTTATTTTATTTTGAATTACTACGTATCGAGCGTCAGTAGATGGGGCGTATTAACTATTAACAGAGACTATACGATAGACTACCTCGATATACGAAGTACGGTACCTACATATTTTGATCAATATATCCGATTCTGAGCTCCCTAAATAAAAAAAACCTAGTTTTCACGTTGATCTCTAAATTAATGGAGACAGAACAATCAACCTGACCAATTTCAGTTAAATTTTGCATGAATCATTTATCTAAACGAGGGTTTTTTTAAACATTTTTATGCTCGAATTTTATAAAAAAAAAACACTTCAAAACAGAATTTTATAAAAATAGCTGTGACGATTTTAATAAAATTTTCTTAAATCTAATCCTCAAATAACAAAATGTTTTCTATTTCAAAAACAAGTGCTATTAGGGAACTAGGCCTGTCGCTTAAAGGAAAATTGGAAAATCGATTATTAAATCGTGTTTCTTTGTTGAGGTTATGTTTACTGGGAGATAGGCTACTCCTGTACACTTTTAAATATTGATTTTTCATTCCAATCTTCTTATCATCCACTTAATAACAGATTGATAACCTCGCACATCGCTCAGCGTGGCCTGAGACGGATAAAGTTCCACTAGCAAGTTCGTAGCCAATTATCATTGACGTGTAAAAAACGTGTTATCACGAGAAGAAATTAACTGCATTAAAATGCACACAATTAATTACAATGGCCAACAAGCTAAATTATAAACAGCGTGAGATAAATAATGTAGGCTTACTGATGAAAATTAACGAAATGAAAGGCTAAAACCATTTAAGAATCTTACGTCATTACTGTTCGATCACCGCTATAAAACACAGTACACCTATTTATAGAATCCTTAAACGTCTTACGTTTTAATTGTCAGTATCGTATTTGTTAAAGATTTTTGTAATTTATTTTTAAATTGTTAAATTAATTTTCGATGACATTGGAAAAGCATAAAAATAATATACAATTTCTTGCAATATTAAGGAAATGTTTGCGGAATGGACTGTAGAGATCGGCAAACAGATTTGTATCACTTTGTTGCGAATTGTAATTGAATATCGCAGCATTCCCCGTGCTCGTGAAATACATTGTACAGTTTTGGTGGTACTAAGTTCTATCAGAAAGAAGAACAGAATAAAAACAATTCGATTATCTTTAACTGAGTACAAAGGTGATTTAAAAAAGAACGTTTCATAATGCGCGTAAAATTTTGGTATAAAATATTTTATCGTATTCTTTGTGTAATACGTAAGCAAGAGCAATTTACTGTCGTTATAAAAGCAAAACGTCGACGCTCTCTCTTTCTCTCTCTTTATTTCTCTCTCGTTTTAATTATGCAATGGATCCGAATGTATTTAGGTTAGCTAGTATATTATGAGCAAAGTTTTAGCCCAAGTAGTACGTCCAATACACACTGCACAGCTTTAGCGCCACTGTTCACTCTGAACATTGCCCGACCTGCTTTTCGTGCAGAAGTAGGACACTGCCGTTCTGTACTGTGCGGAGAAACAACAAATTAAACTCATCGTGTTCATTTCGTCTTAATTTTTTAGGTATTTACAGATTTTTTTTTTTATAACAGCAGAGAAAAAACTACACTTTGAGAAGTATATTAGTTTATCTGTAATAATGAAACTTATTTTTTTAAATAGCTTTAACAGTTCAATAGTACCTCTGTCATTTTACTATCGTGATATTTATTTCTGTTTAATATGTTTGATACTTCAATGTTTACAATGATTTACCTTAGAAATAATAATCGAACAATATTGCATACATTTTAAATTAGTTCAGTTTTAGGAATTTCCATGAAATTTTAATTTTTTTAATCAATGAATTTCACAAAAGTATAAAATGTGGCTGCAGCTGTTCTATTAAGAAAACTGGGTTTGTTTCAAAGCACATAGCATAAAATTTACCAAATGAAAACAATGACTGTTGTATTAAAAGGTCAACGATATGCTACAATTAATTAACTGATTGTATGCTTAGAGATTTCACTGACAGATGCATTTTATTTAGTACAAAATTTGTAGTTCACAATAATTTTTGTTCGATCTGTTCAACTTAAAAGTACACGTGTGGCACTCGGGGAGTTACCGACAGAAGCTTTTGTCAATGGTATCTTTGTTGAATATAAAATTAGTTTGAAGCTATGTTTACAAATATTTTGTTTTGTTTAATTAAGTAAATACGCGAACCTAGCTTAGATATTATTTACTGTAGTTATAGTATGCGATCAGCTGTTTTATTTCGTAACGATCAGCTGGTTTCATTGAACGATAAGCTGTAATAAGTTACAAGTTATGTTGTTAAAAACTAGCAATATTAACAATAATTATTGTAAACGTTTATATTAATTTCGAATGTATTATAAACGGCTACAACGTGCACGTGAACTTAAACTAAGGAAAATACCGAAACCAAAGCAACACAACGTTTTTATACAATACGCGTGTACTGTTATCGAAAGAGAAGAAGAAAAAGAGACAGAAATAGACTTTTCGGCAGACTTTGTTCTGTTTTACTCTTCTCGCCATTAAAAGCTTCGCTTCAAAAACATCTATTTTTTTGAATTTCAAAAGGATCTAACCTAACTGTTGAGACGGGTTGAGTTGGTTTTCTCTTTTATTACCTAACCTAACCTGTAAGAACTGAATCACATGTTATATATATATATAACGACACGAGGTATTGTCCGGCATTGCATTGTGCCCGCTGCTCACGGTGTTATAATGGCATTAGCTAAAGCTATTGACTTGACTGATTAGAAACTGCAACTTTCCTAACGTGTAACGCTCGTCAGCTTTTCACTTTCTACAGGCCTGCGCTGCACTAGGCTACTGCAAACGTGGCGGTTTCGTTTCGGTCAATGTCAGACATCTTTAAACGCGCAGATGTAGTGACGTAATTTTAGTTTGAAGCCAATCACTACGTGTTCATCGGAGGCTTACAGACTTAGTTCAGCATTAGTTGTTTGAGTGTCATTTTAGCTGAGGTTATGTTTGTATAATTTTATCGAGGCTGTTTAATAAAAACAGAAACGTTGAGGAGGTTAGGTTAAACTTAAATTACTTAACCTTATATTTTTTCATAATTTATTGAGGTTTGGGGAACAAAAAATATCATTAAAAAGAAAATTAAAAAAAAAATCTTCTCATCAACTCGGATCGATAAAATAATCAATCGAGCGAAGCGAGTTTCAACTCGACCGTTCAACATTCGGTTTGTGTGTTTGTTACGCAGTTTTGACTTAACGCATTCACCCATTTTTTAAAAATTTGGTACGGATGTACTTGTATAAAGCCCAAACGACATATGTGTAGCCTAAGACTTTTTTTCCTATTCACTTCTGTTTCAAGATGGCTGCCTTTGATATAAAATAACGAGTTTACCTATTGTTTTGTAATTTGGTACGAAGATATCTTGTATACAACCCAAATGACTATGTATAAAAATTTCCCCATTTACTTCCGTTTCAAGATGACGGCATGTGGTTTATCAATGACGTAGTTTTGGCCAAACTCATTAACCGATTGTTTTGAATTTGTGTAGGGCCTACGAAAATATCCTGTATAAAGTTCCAAACGAGTATGTGAAACATTTTTTCTTATTTAATTCCGTTTCAAGATGGCGGCCTGTAATTTAATGGTGAACAGTTTTGACCAAACGCATTGTTTTGAAATTTGATACGAAGGCAACTTGTATAAAGCCTGAAAGACGCATTTATACGTTTTCCCATTTGATAACGTTTTCCCATTTGATAACGTTTCAAGATGGCGGACTCTGATTTAACGTTGCGAAATTGTTAGCTATTACCTGTAATACTAACTGAACGGCAAGACCTATCATAATTTTAACCGCTTCGTAGAAAAAGAGCTTAAAATTTTCAATAACGTAACAGTGACAATAAAATAAACATTTACATTTTCAGTAAAGTAATATTTTCGTAAATATTACGGTTACCTGTTAAATTGGCGGAAAATGTTACGAGCGTTGTGTTGGAGTGCTCTGGAAATTAGGCCTAATTAAGAATATATTGCTAGCTGTACAGGTTCTTTGAGTTATAGAATTACACGTACTGTAGCCTAAAGTGTTTTATCACGATTTGTAAAATAATACCAACTAATCCGATTCGATCCTGAATGGGATCATCTGTTACTGGGTGTTCAAGTAGTAAAATAAATTGATTTGAACGAAACGCACACCGTATTGCGAAGTAACTGCATGCCGATTAGGTTATTAGCTATCCTGAAAACATTTCCCACCTTTTGTGGAAAAAATCTAACGCGTGAAGTGTAGGCCTAATGTGCAGTAGGTATGTAGGCCACTGCCTAACGTATCTGACGTATCGATGATGTAAGAGGCAGACCGCCTACTCTCTAACGAGATTTTTATTAAATACAGTTCGGACGTTGTTCAGTTACGTGCAGGCCTAGCCTACTTACTACTCGTAGTATGAAGTACAGTAGGCCTACACCTCGCAGTCGTGTGTACACAGAGTACACGAGAGCGCTTGTAATTTTTTCAGCCAGTTTAACCGGTAACCTTAATATTTACGAAAAATGTTACTGTACCAACTTTAGTGGAAATTTTATACTCCTCCAACAAGCGATCAAAATTACGATAGGTCTTGCCGCTCAGTCAGTATTGCACGAAATGGCCAGCAACTACCCTCTCAATATTAACTCAGAACCCGCCATCTTTAAAAGGAAGGAAGTGGGAAAAAATCTTAATCGTCATTTGGGCTTTATACAAGATATCTTCGTACCAAATTTCAAAACTATCGGTTAATACGTTTGGCCAAAACTGCGACACTCTTCGTCGGTAAATCAGAAGTCGCCATCTTGAAAAGGAAGTAAATGGGGAAAACCTTACATATACGTCATTTGGGATACAAGATATCTTCGTACTAAATTTCAAAACTATCGGTTAATGCGTTTGGTCAAAACTGCGTACACTTTTCGTCGATAAATCAGAGGCCGCCATCTTGAAAAGGAAGTAAATGGGGAAAACCTTACATATACGTCATTTGGGATACAAGATATCTTCGTACCAAATTTCAAAACTATCGGTTAATACGTTTAGTCAAAACTGCGTACACTCTTCGTCGGTAAATCAGATATCTTGAAAAGTAAATGGGAAAACTTCAAATACGTCATTTGGGATACAAGATATTTTCGTATTTAATCGTTTAACAAAACTGCGTTTAGTCAAAACTGCGTACACCCTTCGTCGGTAAATCAGAGGTCGCCATCTTGAAAAGGAAGTAAATGGGGAAAACCTTAAATATACGTCATTTGGGCTTTGTACAAGATATCTTCGTACCAAATTTCAAAACTGTGCGTAACAAACAAAGAAACAAACCAAATGCCGAACGGTCGAGTACAAATAGGAGGAGAGTATTTTGATGGAAAATAATGTTAAAATATTATACGCATTTTCAATACATTTTCATTTACAAGTTCCGGGAACGTTTTGACTCCACGTCGTGTTTTAAATAATTAAAAAAAAAAAAAATATATTAAAACGTCACTTGTAATAGCAATAAACCTTCCTTTGTGTTAAAAGTTTTTACTCCATTATGCATCTTTAAATAGCTAAGGAAAGAGCGTATGTTTCAACGATGGAGTAACATCGTTAACAAATAAAGTTAGCCAAGTATGGCGCTTAGATTTTCCTCGTAGGTTAAAGAAAACTTTTCAGGAATAAGTCTTAAAGGTTGCTACTGAGGTACATTTAATTAAATCGTTAGAGCCGATTTTGAAGTAATACGAGTTCGCGGTTCGGCGAAGCGTTATATTTTGTGCAAAACTTTTAACATGTGTTCTTGTTAAAGTAAGCAAATTCCGTAAAAACTTGTGTCGGAGTTCTGTACCGTATTGCATTAACAAGACGCAGAAAGACGGGCTTATTTATAGCTAACACCTGTTGACAAATCGCTTTTATTTGGCACTAACGACACAATACCGTGGGCCTAGCGCAAGAAAGTGATAGCCTATCGAAAGTCTAAAGTCTCGGCCTGTTGCGACGTGCGTCTGCGACACGTAATTTCGGTACAAGTGCCAACTAAACCGGGTTACGACCTAGATTTACCGAGCTCGCTAGCCGAGAAGAAATACTGTACCGTATTGACCGAGTGGGATGCGGGACGCCTTTCTGCTGCTAAAACACAGAGGCGATAAGTGTTGACAGGTTAAACAGGTGTAGGTTTGTATTCGTAAGGCATTGATTGGGTACATACTTAATTAAAATTAATAAAAATCTTCAAAGAAACAAACTTATAAAATTGCATTACATTTTAAATATTGTATAGTCTACATTACATACCGAGGATTATTTTTGTGTAGTTTTTACAAATTAATCAGTTTTATGCTGAAAACATTAGGGTCTATCAAAGCAGTACTTGATGTGTGTGTGTGTGTGTGTGTGTGTGTGTGTGTGTGTGTGTGTGTGTGTGTGTGTGTGTGTGTGTGTGCGCGCGCTTGTGCCTGCGTGTGTGCAGCATATGTGTGCAACACACACACACACACACACACACACACACACACACACAAACTCAAAATGTATTACCGATGTCGTGGTGCCGGGCATAAGTCGTACCATGATGGCGCTAATACAGTAATAACTTCAGCTTTATTCGCATCACAAGCTCCCTTTGTATAATATACGCGCTAAGACGGAGACAAGGAAATTTTCATTGATTTCCGATGAGGGTGTTTTTATCCCTTAGTAAAACTGTCATTGGTCGTTTATTTTACGGACCAAAATGCAGTAAGTTCGCTTTTATAGCGCAACCTTTGACAAATATCCCGGCGTAAAGGGGGAACTCGAACTCGACTTAACCTTACTTTCGATATTTTACTGTCGCATCGACTTTTGTGTTATAGGTAATGAACCATGTAACAGGCGACACGTTTATCGATGCCCCCGGCTCTGTAAGGCCTCTACTACGCTTTGACCTGGATTATTTGGCATCAGTTGTCTCGCTGACGTGATGGAAGCGAATTTACAAAAATATATTTTTTTACCTGACCCTTTTTCTAAACTCCGATTTCACCATAAAAAACATCAAATCTGCAAATAGCAATATAAAAATTCAAATTATATTGAAAGTACAAAAGTTAGCCCTGATCACCGTTGAACCCATTTTTTAAATTTCAAAATAGATATTGAAAATTCAAGACGCCAATATATGCAGATTTTAACGCAGGTTATTATAGTGAGATATTTTCAAAAAAGTAAAAAAAACGTTATATATGTTTTAAAATTAAAAATTACCGCCATTTTGAAACTGTTCAACTGATTTCGCTGGGTAATGAACTAGTCCAATCTATTATTAATGATTCAGGACCAATCATATTGGACCAAAATTGCGTGGAGTGCTAACGCAAACACAAAACACTCTCTCTCTCTCTCTCTCTCTCTCTCTCTCTCTCTCTCTCTCTATATATATATATATATATATATATATATATATATATATAGAGAGAGAGAGAGAGAGAGAGAGAGAGAGAGAGCCTGTGTGCGCGCGCGCGTTTGTGTAAAAATTGTAACATCCCTCTTTTTAAGAGAACGGATGTCATTTCAAAGTCTCGAGTCTGGGACTTACCATGATGACCGCTTTAATAACTTATTGTCAACGAAATCGCTAAAGTCACGCTCGAGTTGGTTTAACCCAAGCCTTAAAAAGTGTGTGATCTAACAAAATGGCAACTAACTGTAGCCTATTAGTTTAAGAGCGTGTCTTTTGCTTTTGTTCATTGCAGCTTGTTTACCCGGTTACTTGTGGGATATACAGTACAGAAGTTAACCATACGTTAAGGTTAGGTCTCTCTCCTTCTGTAGTCAGTTATTGATTGTACTAAAGGATATAAGGAAACCCTTCAAGCTTTATCCTTTGGGGTTGAAACACCGCGTACCCGTGTCAAGGGAATCTTTGTTCACATAATCCTTATTCTGCCGCGTTATGTTTCAATTCCTTTTTTTTACACCTTTCCACTGTTATGCGTTCAATTACCGAATTAAGCTTATAAAATTTTAATTATTGTTCAATACTTTAACGTATTAAGCAAACACGCTTCGACCTTCAACTGTAGACATAAACATTATAAACAAAAACTGCCAAATTAGTGGATAACCAGTGAGCCCGTTTCGGCAGTTAATGGGAAAAAGAAACGAACAATATACAACAATGTACAGCAAGAGGTTGAACAGTGTTATAGCACCTCTTTATAAACAATGTTCGAAGTGACCTATGTAATATGCGGCAATCATAACTTTCCTTGTTGATACATGAACGAAAAGGAAAAGAGGTTAGGACTTTTTTCATGAAATCGCTATCCGTAACTGAAAGTAAAAAAAAAACATGAATTCTGTAAATAAAATAATTCAAACCAGGAGGCCCGTGCTAAATTTCGCACTATAAAAGTTTTCAGTAAATACAGCCTTTTGAATAAGTATTTCATTTTCTTTAATGGATACAAACATGTTAGTTCATTTAGTTACCCTTGAAAAGGCTACATACAATTATCCGTGAGTAAAGATAGAATTTGGTAAATACAATCCTGCTCTTTGAAGTGTTTGTCCCTGCGACTTGTTTATAGTGATAGCAAACGCAATTTTAATAGGTCAATTGAAAAGGCATACTTGATTTTTCTAATTGTATTTTGACATATTAATTGTACATCATATTTTATGATGTCCGTATTAACAATAGATAAATACACGATGGAAGGAGAAATCACAAATATATTTATGTAAAAACAGTGTCCAAAACGTGTTTGGTATTCGAAATGCTTGTCCTGGCTTGTACGACGGGCAGGAAATACGGGACTGTCAGTAGGGCCACATAACCTATACGTTTAATGACTTTTAAGTAAATATTGAAGTTGTTCTAAGCACGTTATGCAAGAAAGTGGCATTTGTAATTGTCTGTTGGTGATAAATAAGTTAGCTTCGTAAAATATACAAAAAACTGTCTGATTTGCGACGCCGCGCATGCGCATCCAAGATACCGTTTTGCATATGACAGTTAAAAAGTGTATTTTATGTTAAAATTTTCTACAAACAGTACGTTTTAGCCCAAAATCGTTTTGAAATGTCAGAAGCCGGTTAAAAAATCTTTCTAAAGATGCCTCATTTATGCCTGTACGAAAAGTATGTGCTGAGAAAAAGGGATGTTGACTTGAGAAATAATATATATGATTATACTATTGGCTGATATTTGATTACTATAATACATTAATTTTTAAATCAATATCTGTATTTTAAGATTACTGTGCATATTTTCTTAAGCATAATAGTTTTAAAACCATGTAGGCCTATCATTTTGTCATTGTGAACAACTATTTTAACAGACGTTATATTTATGAATACATTTTAACAGATGTCATTCATTATATTTTAGGTTATTTAATACAATAGGCCGTACTTTGTTCTACTTTCATATTTAAAACTATAACCTATAAAATTATTGACTGAATTCTAACAATGTACTTTACTGAAAGATTTATAAATAAAACCTACCATAGCCGGATTTTACACTACATACTCTAGTTAGGCACTTACTACCGTTATTTACTTATTTACTATTTATTAAAAACAGTCTTTTATTTAATAATATCTACATATTAGAACTGGCCTAGATTGTCTTACCGATTCTACTTTCAAAACTGATTCGGTCAATAATTTTTAAAGTCTTGGATACAGTAATAATTTCAACATTGTTTTTTTAACAATCAGCTGTTTTTTACACACAATTGCCTGCATTGTGCTGCACTCCCACGAGGACACTTTATACTGCTCCTGGAATTTTGTTTACAAACCTTTTATCGATTATATTTTATTGTAAATCCTTAAACATATAACGAAGCCCTACTTGGATTTTATATTTCGTTAAAACGTTGAACTTGTTAATTTTCATATTCCAAAATATGTAATGGCTTCGTAACGATAAATTATGCAGACTGTAATGGCTTCGTAAAGATAATTTATACAGACTATTAGTATTATTTGTTTAATTGTTCATTTATCGCACAAATGTCTGCAAAATCGTTTAAACCTTTCAGTTGAAATATTCACCTTCGCAGTTGATGTGGAATAAAACACTTCAAACTGAGAAAACTAAAATCTTTTCTGCTTGTTGCCTTTGAAATTTTACAAACGTCAAACAAGCCAGAATAAATATCTAAAAAATAAATAATCCTTATACTGTTTCAAAATAAATATTTTAAAACGATATTTTGATATTTGTGAGTCATCGGTAGATGGTTGAAGGCTTATTTTAAGCGTCTAGGTCTCGAATTTAAAGGAAACTATACATATTTATTTATGTCTTAATTAAGCCATTAGAAATGGCTTTAAAGGGCGGATAGGTACATTAGAAATGAATGGTAATAATTATCTGTGTGTAATTTAGTATTTTGAATACAACTGGTCTATAATTAAGGTTTGTCTGTGTTTTATAGTACACACGCGCGCGCGCGCGCACACACACACACACACACACACACACACACACACACACACACACACACACACACACACACACCTTAAATAAATTTATTTACGTACATTATTTTCTGTGGTTAGAGTTTGCAAATGCTTTTTTTTGGATTTTTTCTTCTTGTGATTTCAGAAAATTTTAATTGAGATGATGCTGAATTATGAGTTCATAATTATAAATCATAAATTATTATAAACATAATTTCTAATGTTATTAACAAATAAAGGAGCTGTTAACAAGCCACACATGCACTTCGGAAACCAGTTCGAGCTGTGTAATGGATTCAATTACTATGGAAGTAAACGCCAACGCATAAAATCTGAATAAATCTCAAGTTAACACTTGCTTACACTTTGTTACACTGGCTTCATATCATCTGCTATCCACTATCGGTTCAGTGGAAGAAGGATTGAATTCACTGAATTCCTTGAGGTTTAGGCAATATCGGAATGTCGGCCGAGGAGAACCCAAGGTCGCTAGAGAGAGTTCCTGGTTGCCAAGGTGATACGGCGTCCATTTTGTTTACACTGGCTTTTAAATAACATTCAAATTGGAGCTTTTGTCAAGGTTGTTGTTTTATTATTGCGTTTGCATTGGCGGACCTTCCCGTCTAAGAATTGGTGAAATTAAAACTCTATCAAAATCTCTGTTTCATCTTTTTGTCTGTCCGTATACAGTTTGGGTTTTTCTTGGTTGTATCCGTTTACAAGGAAGCAGATAATTATCGTAATGACAATATGGGTAACGTACCATGAACGTGGATAACTGATAAGAAATAAAAACTTGCTCTTTTATTGTCGCTGTTTATAGAGATTTAGATAATAATAGAGATTACTTAATAGTGAAATTAATTTTAGGGTTTAGGATAGGAATGCGTTTTAATGAACAAGAGTAAATGCCTGAGGAATTGTGTATAGGTAAAGAGATTGAGGTTGAGAGAAAGTTGTAAGGTTAGGTTAGAACTATGCGTTTTCAAGAGAGACGACTACATGAATAGAGACTTGTGTTTAGGATATGCCTGCGTTTTTGTGAACAAGACTAAAGGCCTGAGGGCTTGTGTATAGAGAAAGAGATTGAGATAGAAAGGAAGTTGTGAAGTTACGTCAGGCCTATGCGTTTTGAAGAGAGAGAGAAGACTACATGGATAAAAGAATTGTTTTTAGGTTAGGCCTGTTATTGTGAACAAGACTAAAGGCCTGAGGACTTTGTATAGGTAAAGAGACTGAGATTCAGAGCAAGTTGTGAGGTTAGGTTAGGTCAGGCCTATGCGTTTTCAGGAGAGAGAAGACTATGGTGGGTAAAAGATTTGTGTTCAGAATAGGCCTGCGTTTTTGTCAACAAGACCAAAGGCCTGAGGACGTGTGTATATGTAAAGAGATTGACATTGAGAGGAAGTTTTGAGGTTAAAGATTTGTGTTTAGGTTAGCCTATGATTACCGGAATTACGGATTCGTGTGCAGGTTAGGTAAGGTTTATTCGTATATTGATGCAGCATCGAATAACAAAGTATACTTTATCGTCTTTTAAAATGACTCATAAGCGATAATCCTGAGATGAAATGTCAAAGGTTAACTTAATAAAACAATGTTATGAGCGACTGTAAATTCAGTTACACAACTGCAGAAAGTTTGTAAAGTTTGCGTTATTGTGGACTTTTTATTTAACCATACAGTTCTTTTTAAAATGTCAAGTATTAAACTAAACTGAAATTAATTAATACTGATTGTAGATCAGACTAACCTGTTTTCAACACCCGCCACCCTTCTCCGGCTAAACTCTCCCCTTCGATACTCCCATAGGGTTACGAACCTGTTATATTGTTACTGAATAGGCCTAGGGCATGTTTTTCCCACCAAAGTACTTTCAAGCGTCCCCATGTCAGATCCAAGATCAAGTCCGTATTTTATTGTAGAGTGCATGTTTTGAAAGCATTTTGTTTTTAAAAGCACCACTTGAAAATGCGAAATTATTATAAGTTTTTGTTAAGTTGATCATGTAAGCGAATTAATAAACTTCTAGGCCTACCAACTGATTAAAGTAAAAAACGTGCATTTGTAAATCTAACATTATAATGCTTCAACCTAAAACGTCTTCGGGTAGGTAATTTGGCAGAAGTACTCGTGGAAAAGAAAATTGTCCTTGTGAATGGTTGCAGCTAAGGACTTCTCGTTTTTAATAATACCAAGGTCACTCGATATTTAGAATAAAACATATTCAATGTCCGCGGAACTAGAAGGCTTTGACAGTGACCTAGACGGAACTAGTTCCTTCTTTTATCCTTGTGTCATAGCATAGGCCATAACAGCGAAGTAACTGAATATGAGTTTTTTTTAAAACTTAGTGTGATTAAATTGTAACAGGTAATAGCGTGCGTGATCAAATTGTAATGGATAATGATGTTTTAACGTTGATACATTTAAAGTAAAAAAAGTACACGTTTGAAACTCAGGAAGTTACCGATAGAAGCGAAACTTTTGTTAATGGTATCTTTGCTGAATATATTATTAGTTTGACAATATGTTTAGAAATATCTTGTTTTGTTTAAATAAACAAGTGAATCTAGCTTAGATATTTTTTACTGTATGGTAAAAGATCACTTGTTTTATATTAATTTGTAACAATCAGCTGATTTCATTGAACAGATGATACGCTATCATGAATTTCAGGTTATGTTGTTAAAAACTAGCAATATTAATAACAAATATTATGAACTTTAATATTAATTTCGAATGTAATAATAAATGGTTACTACGTGCACGTGTTCTTCAACTAAGGAAAAATACCGAAACCAAATAAACACAACGTTTTCATAGCGTGCACTGTTATCGAAAACGACGAAGAAATTCGTTTGATCGATCGTTCCACATTTCGTTACATTCTTCCGTTCGGCAGACTTTTTCAAATCACTCCCCTCGCCAAAGCTAACATTAAAAGCTTCGCTTTACAAATATTGTTCTGTTTTGTAATTTAATATCAGTTAATTATAATGATTTTTAATGCGAAAAATAAAAATTTGATAAGATTTTAAGTTCGGTTTCTGCACAATGATCATCGCCTACTTGTATGATATTGTGACAAAGCAGATATGGAATCGGTTAGTGGTGTCTGCCCAGGTGTGTGGCTCCGCAACCACCTGCTTCGGGTCCCCTTCTCCTACAACTGCGCCAACCGTCTCATTAGCCACACCAAGCTACTTCTGTTTTCAACAAGTCGGAAAGCTGCGTGGGTATACTTAGGTAATTCGTCAAAATCGTTTAGTCTGTTAAAACCCGCCTCGTCCCACTTAACCTGCAGCGCGGTAAATGAACCCTAAATTTGTTTTTCAACTTGTACAAAAACTAAAAAGAAAATAAAAAACCTAATTATCTATCTGTAATTATTAAACACTGACGGGTTAATGCGATTTTGTGGGGGGGCGGTTGGTTGGATTATTCAACTTACAAGGAGACCTCTATGGGGAATGAAATTTTTTGAAGTAATACGCTATTAAGCTGTTTTGAGATTAAAACAGATATAATAAACGTAAACATTTATCCATTTTAGCCAAAAAATCATTTTTCTTTTTTAGATTCCTATTTTGCATTTCCTATTATTATTTACAATGCCATTCATTGTGAAAAAAAGTTGCACTAAAGAAAAAATGCTTTTTCTTTCCCTTCTTCTTAATATTCCTGTCCATAATTTTTTATGTATAGCCGCAGTTACTCCCGTTGCTTTACCCTTACCGTTAACGCTGATCCCTCGTCGTCATTTGCCTAAGCGAGTCCAGTTAAGCTGCACAACAGTTCCTCAACCAAGTTTTCATCAGTTTTACAGTCGAGAAAGGTCTTTCTGCTGTTGCAGTTAACGCAGGAAGACAAGAGATAACCAACATTAAGTATCTAATTGATTAACCCGTTCTCACTTTTAGTATAGGCTAAGCGTTACAAAGTGTACAATCGTACATACTTCATGTACGTACAATTTGAGATTGTTATAATGTGACGGGTTTCGGACCCCTCAGATGCCTCCTTGACTCTTTTCCTCGAAACTATAGTAGGCCTACTTCCATTTTAAAGAAGTAAAATATAATCTTTTACATTTTGTGTTTTATTTCTTTTAGATCGCTCCTTCGCCCGCCCCTTTAATCCGTCCTTGATATTAAATATTATATAACAGATGAATCAATAAATACCAACTCTGTAATGGCCACTGAACAGGATTTATAGAACACGTTTTAAATGGTTGTTTATATTTTGTATGCGCACTCTAGACGTAGGAATTTGATTCGAATTTAGCAACCTTTTAGAGAGGTCAAGGTTCATTTTCGTACTTTTTATATCATATGAGTAGTAATTTCCCGTTACAGCAGTATTATTGAATACATAGTAAACGCACTCAGGTAAGCGAGACAGCTGCGGTTCATTTTGGCTTTGTTGTTGCAGATAAGAGTATCTGCGTGAAAATACTTTGGTGCTGGAGGGAAAGATCGAACGTTAGCCAATCAAACTCGTGATGCAAAATTAATATTGTAAAGGTTTCTTAAAATCGTGTATACAGGTTTGCTCAACCAAACCTAAAGAATGTCCTAAAATTTCAACAATATCCGTGGTAGAACTGCATTTTTTTACTAATCCAATTAAAGATCGTGTATTACATTGTGTCGTTTCGAATTATGGTAAATAACTAAAGGATCCAATCAATCGGTTCCCAAGAAACTGTGACGCGGTTAGGTTAGGGCTGGGCAGCAGACTATTAGCTTATTGCTGTCCGACTTGACAGCTGCGAAAATCCCTTCCCGACACAACTATCACACCCTTCCTCCTGCACCCCTTCTTGTTCTTCTTTCTCGTCAGCCATTTCACGCACAAGTGACGACGAGGGCCGTGTTATTAACCAATACGATATGGCGGATGAGTCACGTATAACAGTGATTTGTAAGTAGACAGATTTGATCAGTACGACGTAACGCAGTAGGATACACTTTGTAAACGCTTCGCTATAAATAATCCCAGCGTATTTTATTACCACAGCCATTTTATCCTTTAAACTTGTATGTATGTTTGTCCACTTTTTCTCAAAAACGATTTAACGATTTTTGTGAAATTTTGTATACTAAAGTCTATTGTTGTCAATAATCGATTGCGACATCTCTGTAAATTTTCTGAGTAGCTAAATTTACGCGTGCACACTAAACACTGCGCAAACAAAGGACAAGTATATATATCTATAATAAGTACATACAGATGTCATCAAATAAATAATCGTTTGCACATCTCACATTATCGGGAATAAGTCTAAATACTTTTGGAAGAATGTCGTCACAAGATATGTTAATTAGTTCATGCAATGGAAAAAACATCGAGGCGCGCTATTGTCACATGGTTATAATATCTGGACATATGATTGGTTGCTAGCTTACAGCAAAAACGCGGGACATTCCGGAACATTCTATCGCGTACGTAGAGACGTACTGAAGGTATAAAAGGAAAAATGTAGATAATTACAAAAGAAAACGTGTTACAAGAAGTGTGTTTAATAAATGTACATTGTGTTAATTACGTTGAAGAAACTTGTTATAATTTGGGTGAGATACAACAGAAGTGAAATATTAATTTTTTAAAATATGAATTTTATCGGACATTCTGTTTCAATTAATAAATAATAAAATTTAATAAATTAAAAGCGTACACGTGTGGAACTCGGGGAGTTACCGGCAGAAGCGAAGATTATGTTAATGATATCTTTGCCGAATATGTAATTAGTTTAAAGATGCGTTTACATATATCTTGTATGCAAAATATGTTTGTCCACTTTTCTTAAAAACGACTATTTTTTGTAAAATTTTGTATGCTAAACTTTTTTGTTATCAGGAATCGATCGCACCATGTCTCACATCTGTGAAAATTTGCTAAGTAGCTAAAGTCCTAAACGAAATACATACACGAGTTCTTCACATTGACAAAGCTCGGTCATCCTGTACTGAACAATAAATGTAGAAGTTCTAACCGAATCTGACTGCAAAAATATGTTTCATAAAATTCTTCAGAACGTACCGAAACCACAAATCAAATTTGCATATTAATAGAGGCTATACAATAGGCTTGTTTAGCTTAGCGTTGTTCGTACATTTGAAACGGACTCGCGCTAACAAAACAGATTGTTGCGGTCGGGCAGAAGCAAACGATTTTTGTACAAAATATGATTTTAGGCCGGTTGTGTTATTCGGACGTTATTTGTGTATACAAAACAATACGTTTCGTAAGTACAGATACGTTGGTTTTAAGGCCGAGTGGTCACCAAATGCTCCGCGCAGCTTTGACTGTCTTCTTCTGTTTTGAAGCTGACTCCGCTTCCCCCCACTACGCTGACCACGCCTGTAAACTTTTATTTCTCGTTATCTAGGTTGCGGTTTTTAAACATAATAGTTAACTAGAATGCGTGTAAAGTAGGCCTAAATATTTAGTTTTAAAAGATAGACTGAACTCCGCTTTTGGTTGCCGCTTATCTTCATTTCGCTCCTCTCGGCTCCGCTCCGCTCCGCATTTAGTGGCCATCTAGCCTTAACGCTGAGTGCCGTGGTGATACAAGATTTCAAAAAAATGTAACAGAAATGTTTTGTGTTTACAAGAACTTTTAAAGGTTTAAAATTTGTGTGACAAATTTAGATCAAATCAGATTAGCGCGCGCACACACACACACACCTCAAAAAGTGATATTGAGGTTAGGATTGGCGATCATTTCAAGGTCCCTGGCCTGGGTCTTACCATGACGGCCTCTTCAATGGAAAATCAGAAAGCCGTGTTGTTTAAATACCTAGAATCTTACAAAATACGTTTGCGACAAAGCCAGTTCCCTTTGCGCTAAGTGAGAACGACATGTGTAATTGTTCAGTAGTCTGGAACCTAACCTACAATTTGTCACAAGTTTTAGAACGGCAGTGGCTCATTTGAATGCAGGAGGCGCCCCCCGTCCCCCGCTCCTCGCCTTGATCACTCTCTCGTGCCTCTCACACGTGCCTGGAATATATTCAGAAGTAACCGGAGAGAATATTGTAGCAATGGCGTTTCCCCCCGTGAAACCGTTTTACATGTAAATTGAGCGCGGATTTCATCTCCGATGGTAACGATTTGGTTTCATTCGGTTGTACCAAAAAATGTTTTCAATACTTCTTTAACGGTTAGCGTTGAGTGACATCTTATATTGCAGGCATTAACGGATTAAGACAGCCAGCAAAAAATATTAGCGAATTTCCATTGGAACGGCCATCTTGGTACTATCCAAACCCGGGACTTTCAAATGAGCGCAGATCCTCACTCTAGATCACTTGAGTCGTTTATAAATCTTTGATAAAGGGTCTTAAAAACTAAAAATTTGATTTATTAAAAAAATTAATAATTTTTAAATTTTCTTTATTTTTTATTTATTCAATACTACAACTAGGTACAACTTATCCAGTAGTTACAATTGCAAATATGTCCCTGTCACAGTATTAGTTAGAAATCATTCCTATGAATGGCTCCGAACACTCTCTCATGTGGTAACATATAATCACTGCACCAGTGCTTCTGGTCTTGTCCTCTTCAGTCTCCGCTCCACATTCCTACCCGCACTGCGTTGTTAACATGATTGTGAAGCCTACGTTCATGCTTCACAGATATGTTTGCCTTATTTTTAAGTCTGAAATAGTTTCTGTAGTGTTTTTTACATGTAAGCTACAGTTCTCAAAATTATTAAATTTCCCGTAAAACGTACGGCGTCACAATGGTATTTAAGATGTAGAAACGTTATTAAAAAAGTGTGCTTCAAATTATAGCCTACACGTAAATAGTGGCCTGTATTGATTTATCCTTGTTAGAACAGCTTGCAAAATGTATCTACCTTTAATTAACTCGCGCCCCGTATCCAAACATTCGATCACAATAAGAAACAAAAACAAAACAATAGGCGACATAATTGTACAAAAACGCCTTACAATAGCCTCTGTTCATACACTTACTGATAGATTTTATCACCCGCGCGATGGCTTAATATTTATTGAATCGATTTACCAATCCGATCAACTCATAGTGAATCGATTGTGTAATTTCGTCACAACAATTGTTTGTGCAATATCTAGAAGGCCTTGGAAGTAAAAGTGCTTCAGCAGCAGGTTGGCCAACATCCCGCTGGGTAATTTATTATTCACTTACACGGAACGTTGCGTTTGAGAATTGTATTTTTACACTGGATACGTATTGACATTAATCCAGTCCGAGGGAAAATTTGTATTTCGTGGTAGTTACTCATAAACACATAATTCAGTTACAAATAGGCATGACAAACAAAATGGATAAGCTCACGTACTTGTTTCAGAAATAAATTTCATACTTACAAGAATTGATCAGCTGACTGTATAGGCCTACCGCTTGTTTACATTTCTTTGAAACGTATTCGATGAACAAACATTAAAATGACTTTGGAATCGTATTCTACTTTACTGTCACTAAAAAAGTTAAACGGTGTGAAAAACCTAAAGTTGTTGATTTTTTTGAAAAAAATTTTTTTGACGTCCATAAGATATAGAAAAATCCTGAAAACCTTTTTTTAATCCAGACTAGATTTATGTCTATACATTTTTCGAGATTTTTCCAGGGGCGTAGAGAAATTAGCACTCTTGGCTAAATCAAAAAAGCACCCCAAAAATTTTTCGCGGTCGACACCCTCGGCACAAAAACGCATTATTCTTCAAACATTAGACAACCATAAACACATAAAGATAGATCAAAAACGAAGACGGCAAACCTTAAACCTAAATAGGTAATCATACACCCGAATAATCAATTAAAATGATTGTTATCTTTACCATTGAAAGATGACTAACCATTATGCGAAGGTGATCCATATCCACTAAACGAATCGAAATCGATATGGCTACATTAATAAGTAACTCGTGGAGTTACCGACAGAATCGATTCTTTTGTTAATATCTTTGCTGAATATGTAATTTATCTGAAGATATGTATACAAATATCTTGTTTTGCTTATGTAAATTAATACGTACCTTAAATATTATTTACTGTAGTTGCAGTACAATTATAACCAAAGATCAGCTGTTAATTCGTAACGATCAGCTGATTTCATCGAACAGCTGTTAGGCTATAATACTTTCAGGTTATTTGTTAAAAATTAGCAATATTAACAACAATTATTGTAAACGTTCATATTAATTTCGAATGTATTATAAACGGTTACAACACGCACGTGTTCTTCAATTAAGGACAAAGCGAAACCAAAACAACACGATGTTTTCATATAATACGCGTGTACTGTTATCGAACTGGAGGAAGAAAAGACAGAAATAGAAAGACGAAATTCGTTTGCTCGTTTCCGTTTCATTAAAAAGGTTCGTGACACTTTTTATCTATTCACTCCTCTCGCCAAAGCTGTCATTAAAAGTTCGTTAAAAAAATCTATTTTATAATATTTACATATTGTGTTCGAATTAGAAAAAAATACCGGTTTCTAACGGAAAATATTGTTTAATGCAATGAAGTGAATTTTTAAATAATTTAAATATTAAAAAAATGTAATTTCACGTTTATAATAATCATTAAAATCTGTACAAATTAAATAAAAAAAATAACAATTTCTGTAAAGTCTGTAATTTTACAATAATACTATAAAGACTTACGTTTAATCAGATTTATAGTTATTTTTAATTAAAAGTTCAAACAACATTTTTTTGCCTTCTTCGCATTTTGACGCCCCTTGACTTGCGGCGCTCTAGGCACTCGTCTGTATGGGAGAACACTGAACTTTTTTGACCTAACACACAGACACACACACACACCTGATGTCAAGTGATACCCCATATTAAATTAATAAAAATGAAGGTCACTTGCTCGAATTTATAAGTGTCTTCGCTATAGCCTAGAGGCCCAAGAGAACTTCGGTTGTTACAGAAATTTTACTATTAAACCAATAGGTACGCCTGGACATTAATAGCCTACAATTAGGTTTGTTTGAAATTTAATCATCGCGCTAAGCAAGATTTAAAAGCGATTTGATCTCATTTGCATGCATACAAAGCCGGCGTCATACTTGATCCCCCTCTGCTTCGCCAAGTCTGGCTTCAAGAAAGTACTCGATAATGATCTCTCCCCCAACACTGGGCATGGCTTCCAGTCTTGTGTCTGAATTATTCTTTGTGGGAATAACACGAATGAATCTATGTATCACAAATATTGCCCGATATTTGAATTGCCCACGTAACGCTATGAAAACTAAAGTAGGCCTAGTAGCGAATTTCCATTGGGAAAATGAGCTATTAGAGCGGTCATCATGGTAAGACCCGGTTCGGGACCTTGAAATGAGCACCGATCCTGATTTCTAGATCACTTTTTGAGGGGCAGTTAACTTTTTATTTATACATTATCACGCTCTCGTTAGCAAGTTTGGTTCAATTTGATTCACACTTGGCACAAAAATCATTTTGGTAATAGCTTGGACAAGTTCGTTAACCAGTGAAATTCGTTCAGTTTCAAAATGGCTGCTTGAAGAAAAACACTTTCGGGATTTCGCTTCTATCACTTCAGCGAGACAGCTACGTGCCGCGATTATTTAAATAATAAAAACGTAGGCCTACAAAAACAATTCGTATTTTAAAACGTATTTTTAACTCGAAGTACATGGACAATGTCTTTTAGTCTGTAAATAATTTATGTAAAATTATTTTTACTTGAGCGGATGTTTGCGAAGCACACAATTTTGGAATGTTTCTTCTAAATTAGGCTACATTATAGTTTCTTTAAATTCTGTATCGTCTATTTATTGATTCTGTATGTTTAAAAAAAATTATTACTATTTAAGCCTATTTATTTCCTATAGTTGTTCCACGTTATGTAAAAATCACATTACACTAAAATATTACATCGGTAACCATAACCTAAACGTATTCCACCGAGCATGAGTAATTAATTCGTAACAAAGCAGCAAATTTAAACCTTTCGCTTCATTACAATATGTAGGCTGCAAGTAGTGGAGCCATAAATTACGGTAATTTAACGTCTTTGAGCCCGGAAGTAGAAAGTAGACAAGATGCTTTGAGTTCAGGCAGCTGCCGCTAGTAGCGCTTGCGTATAGACACCGATTTGTTTTACCTAACCGCCGCTAGGATCGGTACCGTACAGGCAACTCCGTGTATTAAATTAATTATTAATAAACTAGAGAGATTAAATTAGAATAATTATCTACTTTATCGTTAAATATTTATGATGCAAGCTTAACTCGAAATTTCCCTTGGGCTTCTGATTGTAGTAGGCGTACCAGTGAAAGGAGTGACCTATCTTTTTAATGTAAACTTACTGCTGTAGTAATGAAGTAAATTTATAAATAAATAGTAGGCCTATTTATAACTGTTGTTATGAGTAGGTTTTTATTGTTATTTAAATACTTAATTATGGTTATTTACTACCGGTAATAAATGTGTACGTATAACAAATTGTTATTAAGTTGTGAAATAATTATCAAATATACAATGTTATATGTAGTATTCATATTTTATTGTAGAAATACCACGCGACTTAACCAGTTTTTCATGAGTTGTTTAGGCCTATATTTTTTTGGTTGCCTAGCAATACAGTTTTGTAAAACGTTTAGTTATAAATTATTTTTGACACCAATAAAATTTTATCCACATAGTTTAAAACTGTTTTATCCACATAACTACAGTAATTTATTTTAAATTATTATCTTTACTTGTGATAAACGTAGCCATTTTGTTTTCGTATTTAAATTACAAACACAAACATATTATTGCGAACTGTAAGCGTAATGATTTCAGAGTCTAAATAGCGTGTGTTTTGTGTTCTCAGGAAGCGAAGAAAGTCCTGTCTCGACCGCCAGGATACAATCAGACACTGTGATGAGACCTGGAGGTCTGGTCAACCATAACAACAACACCATCTCCAATAAAGAAGAGGAGGATGAGATTTTCAGCTCTCCTCGAAGCTACGGGACTAGTTTCTGCAGCGGAAGACCGAATCGGCCGACCATGATCAGCGCGAAATACCGGCAAAAAGAAGAACGAAGGAAGGTCCTCAAGATTTCCATAAACAAACTGAAAAAAATCGAAGATCCCGAAAGTTCGTTGAGGCGATCCGTTCTCATCAACAACACCATGAGGAGGCTTCAGAGAGAAACACGCGAGGAGAAACTCGGCAAGCAGCAGTCGGTGTCCAGTTATCGTTGTTTCGCGTCCGATTTCCTGAAAGACGACGAAAACACCGTGGAGTCTCTAGCGCCGTCGTCGATACGCGGCTCCGACCAGCTGGCGGACATCACGAATCTCCCCGAAGTGAACGCGACTGCAAAACCCTCAGTGAAAAGTGTAGAAGACAGTTTAGGTTGTGACGAGTCTATGCCCGAGTTGATGGACACGACGGTGCTCTCCGACGAGGACACTTTGTCGAGCCGATGCGCGTCCGGTAGGAAGAGATCGTTCGACGAAGTCGACGACAGCGACGTACAAGATGTACTCAGCCAGTTTTATATGCCGCCTACTCCGAGGATGCTCACGTCGATCGACGAAGACGAAGACGAGGACGTGAACGTGGTAGATTTAGATACACCCGAGAAACGGCCGCGGCTGGAAGAACCTTCGGCGGCCGATCGGTTACGCGCTCAACCCCAGGATTCGCAAGACGAGCTGGAAAGAAGACTGACGATGTCTTCGAGTAACAATGCTAGTGCTAGTGATGTGATGAGTGACAGGTGTAGCGCGAGACTGAGCGAGTCCAGTTACTCATGCGGCCATTCCTCGATATTCAACGAACTGCAGTCCGTCGTGTACCACAGTCTCATCGCGTCCCTGGAGACGTAGCATTCGCTTTGGCAGTCGTAAATAAACTGCTCTTCTGTTCTCACCGCTCAAACACGGCAGCCCGGTTGCCGATTATTTATAATTTTAAATCTGATTCTTTTTGCTCCTTAACATTTTGTTATAGTTAATTGTTATTTGACAATTTATGTTTTGTATTTTATTCTATAGTCAACAAGCAGAATTTTATATGTAGGACAACTGTTATGTTATAAGAAAAATGGGTAATGTGTAAGAAAGCCTACTGCATGGAGCATTGTAAACGCCTCTTTCCTGAATTCCTCAAAAGTAATTTCAGTTTCACAGAAATAAAATTCCTTAAGCCTGTACTGACAATAAAACAATTCTTTAAAGAAAACAACCTATTTATTTCAATATTACTATTAGTTACTTAAGTAGTATAAATTATGACTATTCATAAAGCAAATTTGTTGGAACTTTTTATAAATAATTTTCTGTAATATTTTTATAAAAACAATACAAAACACGTTCAAATTTGTTGTAATTAAAAAAAGAAGGAAAGAGGTGTCGATAGGGGATGTAACGAGAGGGGGGAGATACTTTCCAATATTTTTGTTGTTGTCCAGTTGACATTGTCAAGTGCCCATAAATAGATGAATTATATTAAAATAATGTCCCTGTATATAAATTGTAAATATGTAAATTATTTTGGTACACTTTCCCTAAATGAATTGGATCTGTTGAAAAATTTTAATAACACATAAGAAACACGGAAAGTGAACCAATATGGCGGCTGTAAGATGTGAGGTTAGTGTTTTTAAAACTCCCTTTGTATTTTGTTAACGCTTGGAGCACTTAGGGGCGCTCCCTGTTTCGCAGTGTAATTTTCAAACAAAATCTCATTGTTTAGATCGATTAGACAACGAGTGCTTTTTGTGTCAAAGATTTTTTAAAACCTTTCATTTTTTCAAAATGTTAATCTCGATGAGGTACAAGGGTGTCGGATAGTCGATAAAACAATTATCGAGTTGCTCGGTACATGGCTTTTTTGTTTTTACTGGACCAAAGGTAAGCCTGGAATAATAAAAAATCAGTTTTATATATAATTCCCGTCCACAACAAAAACTGAAAACCGTATAAAATTCAACATCGTGTGTAACGAAATCATTCATGTCCAAATTCTGACGCATAAAACATTAAAAATTTTTTTCAAAAATATCGTAATTTTAATTTTTGCTTTGTGGTATTTCATAGGTTAGCCGGTTAATTTCGCTTAGTTTATAAAATATCTTACGTTTGCCGTGTAAATTAAGAAACTGTCTCCAGGTTTATCTGCATAACACATGACAAAAGGTAGCGTTCTGTGATATTATCTACATAAATAATTTAATAAAAATGTATAGGAGTTTTTAGTAATATATTTTTGGAAATGTTAAATTTCTTTTCGGAGTCATCTTGCTTTTCAGTAGGCAGAACTTTATTTATATACTGTAGTTTTAATTTTGTACAGTTATGAGTTTGTTTTTGATCAGCGTAAGGAACAAGTTTTATTGTATAGATAGAGGCTATTGTAAAGTACCAAATTGTGAACGGTTACCGATAAAGAAATCTATACAATATGTATTGTGTAACATTTATTATTATTATTATTATGATTATTATTATAGACTTAATACATATACCAATAATTATGATATTAAAGTACCTGCAAAAATTATTACATTGTTGTTGTTACTTAAAAATTACCTTGATCCTCGACAATTTAAGTGCAAATAATTGTAATGAAAACTAATTTACGAAAGAAATTCTTTTAAAACTTTAGAAAATCTGACTTCACCGTAAAAATCAGCATTTCAAATCGAAATAAAAATACTAAATTGGATCGTGATAGCTGTAAAAAAATTCTTGATTCCAACGAATTTTGAAAATTCGAAAAACTAAAGTATGCATTTTTTGATGCAAGTTATGATGGTGAAATTAGATTTAAAAACATATTAATTGTTTGAAATTTCAAGCACCTGTAATTCGTTAATGAATACTTAATACAAAAAAATATCCAAGAATAAAAAAGTCTTAAAAATATAGTGATCTGGTAACATAAAAACTGCCAAAATCCTGTTAGATGGTTAACTATTACCTAACAGAGATTAGAAAAGGTTTTACTTTCAATTTTTTTTTTGATAAACATATAGTTCCAGTGGTAGCCAAATTAAAAGAATGAATTGAGTGAAAAAATGAACTGCACTTTCATAAGCACAGGCCACTTGTAGTAATCCTGTACAACATAAGAGTACTAGTATTAAACTAATTCATTAAAACAAGACGCATTGAATGCTGTTAAAAACAGGGGCTACAGTATTTTTCCTAACAACAAAGGCGGAATGGCTGTGACGTCAGTCATTGTTGATTAAACCGGGGAGGGGGCAGTGGAATGAATAACCCACCCCCTCCACCTGCTATTGTCTTGTTTATTACACGAAGTAAATGATTTGAATACAATATTAAAACGCTCCAGTAATGGTGTTTCTTTAACATCCTACAAATCTACCACATTAATAAATTAATTCAAATAAAATTGTACAAATGTTTCAATTACGTGATTAAAAACATATTTTTTTACCAATATTGTACAAAAAAATTTATAACTTTCTCCCAATAAGACATTGAAGCATAATTTAATAAAAAGTTGTATTTTAAATATCGTTACATTGGCAAAAAGCCCCTGGAAGACTTACCAGCGGTTTTCAAAGTAGGTTTATTTTGAGCTCCCATTTATTCGGCTAAGATGAAATTGCAAGTTTCGCTCTTGTTTGTTAAGATGGACACTGTGTTGACATATTAAATCCATAGAAATATCCTGTATAACAAATTTCAGTTTTTTAGCATTTATAGTTGTTCAGGGAATACATGCAAGAAATCATACTGCGTTACACAAATACACACACATTTTTTTTTTTAATTTAAGGCGAAATGCACATTGAGGATATTATTACCTCCCTAAATGTAAGCGTGAGTGTAGAGTGTTAAAGTCATAAGTGTAAGTGTTTGTTAGACTCAGGTACAACGAGGGACGTCTAAATCCTCTCAATAGGTACAGCTAGCTGTACCCCCTGTGATATATATATATATATATATATATATATATATATATATATATATATATATATAAGGAAATAATATAATATATATATATATATATATATATATATATATATATATATATATATATATATATAAAGGAAATAATATAATAGCATTAAATCATTAATGGCAGTTTGATTTTATGAAAATGACCTTTGGTTAAGGTACATTTCTGTTTAGTAAATGTAACTTGAAAATTCTCTATTTTATTTTATTTCTAAAAAGATACATAAATAAAGTGCAGGAAAAAGAGTCACTTGAAGGGTGTTAGCCTGTGAGATGTCAAATACTTGGACTAATACATATTCCTCATTAAAACAAACAAAACATGAGCAAAACGTGTGTGTAATATATATATTCCTTCACGGATGGAAAAATGACATCTGTCCGACACAGGTTCCCCGCATCCATTGATTTTCTATGTGAGTTGAAAAAAACCTTAACTAGATTAAAATAAGTTTAGTGTAATAGAAACAAATATCTGAGTGGCATCACATGCATTCTTACGCAGCACAGTTGTGCTATAGTAAACGATATTGTAGGCACTAACATCTTTCATTGTGTTTGCATTATGTATTAGCGGCCATCATATTAAGATCCAGACCCAGAACCTTCAAATGAGCGCTAGATCTTTAGATCACTTTTATCTGTATATGTATGCTTATATATATATAGCATGATGCTTAAGTTTACAATTTTGGTCGGATATGATTCAATCATGGCACAAAAATGGAGTTGGTAATAGCTTCAACAGCAAACAAAATTCATTCAACAGTTTCAACTCTTAAATCTTTGAAAATTCATAACTTTTTTGCCTTACATTTTTTAAGGCAGTCCGGAATGTAACGACGTACGAGTTTCTTGGCCAAGCCGAATTTCATTTTAATCGTGTAATTGTGCTCAGTGTTTGTGATGTATGTTTTTAATGTTTTGTTTGGCTTTGTGACGACCTCGACAGAGGGATTTAACATTTTGTATCATGGCCTGAAGATGAAACGACAGAGTTTCGAAACTGCGGTAGCCTTTCGAGGTGAGTGGATAGACCACTGACGGGAAGAATAGGTCATAATCCTAATTACTTAAATTAAAAAAAAATTCTTCATAGTAACCAGCATTATAAACAGCAAAAAATAATATTTAGAATTTTCTAAATCTGTTGAAATTTAGTTCAATTCGACAGTGGTCAGAGTTCATTTACGTTTTTTCAGTACAATTTAAAAGTTTAAAATGCTAATACACACAGAGTTTTACGATGGTGAAATCAGTTTCAAGAAAAGGGTAAGATAACAAAAATACTTTGAAAATTTACTTTTATCATATCAGCGAAGCAGCAACACGGTTATTCAACATTTAAATTGCTGACCTCAATTATTATACCTTGTAATGAATAAAAATTTTAGTATTTCACAATTAAACATTATAAAAAACATCAGATAATAAATTACAAAAACCTAGAGATAAGATATAAGTACAGTATTAGTTAAAACAATATTTATATACGTCTACAAGATGTATGGCTCACCTCATTATATGTTGCATATACTGCATTGCTTCAAATATGTCCAGGACAGGAAAAGGGATGGGTAGGCACTTCAGTAAAACAACTTTTTAGATTTGAGGGACCTGAAAATGCAGATTCATCAACATTCTGTTTCATTTTCTTTGAAAAAGTAAATTAAAACTGAAAAACGCTTATATTATTTTTTCAAAAAATGTTTTTATTCCCAAATCAGAACTTCCTTTTGTTTCAAATTTGATACACTGCTTTAAATTTATGAATGAACATGGATGCAAATTTGTCATATTAAGGCATCTTTCTTCTATGATGAAAATTTGATTAGGCAGTTTTTGACAAATTACACTGATTTTCATTTTGTTTGGGAGCCAAAATTAGTTGAGAATGATTTCGCCTGTAGGGATTCTCAACTTTTTTTCTGCTTCGACCACCCTAAATAATTTTTTTTTTATTCTGTGACCCCCATGTGTTAACAATGTATTGCACAAATATCACTGCAAATGAAGCTTTTATTAGAAGCAATTCAGTAGTACAATTTTTTTCAATAATTTGTATTTTGTATTATTAGATATACATTAAATATATAATTATGTTTATAGAAGCAGACATTTAAATAAAATGTAACACATATATACAAAAAAAATTTAAATAGTTGCGGTTGATTATCTTACTTATATCCCGGGAAATATTTGTTAATATTAATTGTAAATCACCTTGTTCTGATATCCAATCGATTTTTTGTCTTTCACAATAAATTATTTACACAGCTAAATCCTGTATTAACCAAGTAAGAACTAGGAAATGAGTGGTTCACTGATACTTGTTAATCTGATTTATTTTGTGCAAATGTCTTTGCAACTCCCAACAATCGACATAACCACTTGTTTCAAAGTTGATTTTGAGTTCCAAATTCTCTAAATTCTTCTTGTAGTGAAAATCATTTATGTCGCTTTTAAATGGTTTTGTAATCCAAGATGGAATATTAAAATTTTCTAAATCCTTGTAATTCAATCGACCCCCAAAGGGTCCACACCTGAATCCCGTTGAGAACCCCTGGTCTATATCTTTGTGCAAAAAAGCAAGCATGTTCTTTTGCAGTAAAATTTGGTCAGTGGGAAAATTTAACATTTCAAGAGTTTTTTTAATTTTTCTTCTATAACTTAGAATTGTGTAATATAAAAATGTCCTCAGGGATTTTCATATTACATTTGGTTGTTAATATTACTGTTTATTAGGAATGTGCCAACCTGATATTTTTCAATATCAGTTACAGCTATGCATCAAGTTAAAGTACCTGATACAAAAGTAACAGGTTTGTGTTTGTAGTTACAGCTTAGCACATTTGTGATGGCCGCATTAGTTTGAAATGTATCAGAATCAGTGTTTTAATATTATTGAAATAAAGTGATGCACTAGATTGATGGAACTAATACGTTTAATGGTTGGTTATTATTTTCTGAAAAGAAAATTTCATACAACACATTTTGCACTGTGCAATTTTATTTAGAACTGTCAACAGACTAATGTTAAAATGACACCAAATTGGATCGTTTTACTTGTTACAGTAACTCATAATTATTACTCAGGAACGATTCATTATATTAAAAATAAAACAGCCTAAATTAAAAAATAAAATATTGTACTAATAAACGTCTGAAGTATTCAAAAAAAGAGCTCAAATAATACAGCTATACAAATCATACGTTATTTGTTAACGTGTCTGATTTACACACCAGACTGTAACAAAGTTCTCAGATGGGACATATGTTCTCAGTAGTAATTGCATCAGATAAAACTAATTCTAATGCAGATTTTCTATATCAAACTTATGTATGAATAAGGCTCTATACCTGAGTGATATTATGGTATCTGTTGTAACAATTACTTTGGTGCATCTGTTACATTCGGCCATCGATGAATATTTAGAGATTTGCAATAAATAAAAAACAACTGATATGGGAGTGCATTTACTTTCTGTTAAGATACCTATTACCGAGGAGAAGGTGCAGAATTAAAATTCAATGCTGATCGAATTAAGTAGAAAAGCAAATTTTAATTCTTATATTAACGTAACATTATTGTAAGAAAACACAAAGTAACATTCTGTAATTGAACAACGTACACAAAAATATTTAAACTAATGTGCAAAATAAAAATATAAAAATAAATAAAACCATATTTACACTTAAAAAATAAATAACACTTTTTATACAGGAAAATAACAATTTATAAAAAGGAAAATACACAATTAAATAAAAATAACACGTTTAATCTATTGAGTACATAACTGTTATTTAAAAAATTCAATCAACTTACGGTACTTCAAAAAGCTGTATTAATTGTTTATTACCTACTATTATTAGTTCTTCAACTAAATAATTTAAACTTTAAAAGTTGTTTAATTTTTATAACTTTCATTAAGTTTGAAATATTTCTCAAGCACTATATATTTCAAATTGAAAATGTATACATTATTATTCACGTACACACTGTATTGTATTATTACTTTAAATCCCCTTTCCCCGTAATCTACATTAAGAATAAATAAGTAGTCTACGTACTGCATTATCACTTAATAACTAGATATAACTAATTAATAGGTGTCCGGGTGCAAGTCATGTACTAAAAGGGTTAATTTAGAAATATATTTATTTGCAACCCTTTAACTATTGCAAAGATATATCACAAACTCTTGAACAGAAATTGAAAAGCAAACAGCGCTAACTTTCTTACAAACCTTTAATCATGTCAAATATGAATTAATCACTATATTAAATCAAATAAATGTCTGACAAATGCTTTGAAAGCTTGTACTAAAGTTCGTATGTATCTTGTTTCAAATATAAACTATATTAACAAGAATAGATCAGCTGACTTCCGTATTATTTGCACTGCTATGAAGTTGTCTGCACCGTTTGTGGATTCAAGTGTTTACTTTTGAAACATATTTCATGCTCAAACATAAACATGAATTTGAACCATAATTCTACTTACTTTTACCCTCATTGCAGAAGGACAAGTAGTGTAAAAAATATCCTTCTGAAGTCGTTCATGAATTTTTCAAAATATTTTTGTTGAGTTTCATAAATACAAAATATTTTGAAAAATCCTTAAAAACATTTTTTGTTTTGGTCTAATCTAGGTTTATAAATTTTTCAAGAGTTTCCTGACCTAATATGGCAAAACTTAATTTTTGAAAGGGCCTCTCATTAAAGACAAAGCGAATATAAAGTGTAAATAAAGATAGAATAAGATTTATAGCATTAATCAAACAAGTATTAGGAATTAAAATAAATTTAATTATTAGTTTAAGAGATTGTGAAGGGCATACAGCCAAAGAATCAATTGATTCTATAGGAGGGACCGAAGGGTCAGTCGATTCTAGGGGACTTACGGCCGTTTGAGAGCCAACTGTACGTTGGGAAAAGACTGGTGCTACAGGAAGACAATCCAGCTGGTCAGTGCTGGGGAGGAACGGATCAGTAGTATACACAGTAAGCAGACAGTTTTGTGTATACTTCTTCTGCTTTTCTTTTTGGTTGAATAAATTGGGGCATCAGTTTCCGGAAAGGATTTTGGAACATTATTTTGGGGAACCTTTAGAATCAAGTAATACAATAGTTTTCATTCTCGGGTTGTTATCACATATAGAAGTAGCTGAAACAATATAAGAACACTGTAATATAGTTATACATATTAAAAGACATTTCTGAACCACCGATAGTTGATTCTTCAAAGTACCATAGTTAGGAGCGATTCTAAGTTCTTACCATGAATGAGTGAATATGAAAAAATGTAAAATGCACAACTGGAAAAAGGAAGACTAGAAAATTACACATTGGCAGTGTTATGCTGTTGGTTATTAAACAATAAACAAAATTTGTATATTTTCTCCGTAGTTGGAAATGTAAATTGAGGAAGCAGTACAATATTGTAAATGCTGGAAAAAGTTACACTCTGCCTCAAAAGACGAGTTATTTACTGCAATAATTGAGGTCAAATGTCTTGATCATTTACTTTTCATTTAATTATAGAAGAAAGTGTATTTTACTGTTCATACAAAATCTACTTTAAAAATTGAAATTTTGGTTTTTGACTGATTTTTTGTTATATTATCTACTGTTTTCTTTAAGCCTACTTAACCTAATTTTTGGCTTAACCTCAGTCATTGTTCCAATTATTATACTGACTGTAGAAGATTCATTAAATGGTGACCTGCACAGAGAATCGTACTAACAATAAGAAATAGTAGTTGCAAGCTTTTATTACCCTTCTGTCTCTTTTGCACCAGTACTGAAAACAAGTCACAATCTAATAAATCTCTCTCTCTCTCTCTCTCTCTCTCTCTCTCTCTATATATATATATATATATAAACTACACTTAATACCAAGAACTAAACAATCTCTGATATTCTACAACGTCATCACACAACTTAAAAAAAATAAATTCAAGCTTTACTACTTTAACTGTGTAGTACTTGTAACATGTATTTCACTGATTGTACTTAAGTGCTTTCTAAAACATGCACTTTGTAATATGCTGTTTTTAACTTCAATGGTTGGGGGCCATCTTAAATTATTACCAAAGGTTGTGTGCTACTGTTGTGCACATCATAAAAAAAAAAACAGCTTAAATGAAGTAAAAATTAACAAATTTAAAAATTATTTCTACTAACAATGTCTGAATTTCAAGGTAACATAGAGGCTTATATTATAATAACAATAAAGTTTCCATGTTAACTATTCCTTTATAATACAGCACTGAATTATAGTGATTCAACGATCGCACAGTGTACGGCTGTGGCGGTACCTTCAATTTTTCTTATAGGTTAATAACATATCAGCTATGCCTATCAAAGTTTTGTGTACTGTTGTTAAACAGTGCTTCAAAAATATATTTCTAATAATTATTAAAGAACTGTAGGAAGCACATTGTCTGAGTAAATTACAGCTAATTTGAAAACAGTCTGACATTTAGTGGTGAGACAAAAGCATTAGGATATTTGCACATTACCTCATCTTTGCTCGTTTACAAGCAAAAATACTAAATTAAATATAGGTAGCATTGCAACAATAAGTACTACATAGGTTATAAATACAGTATCAAGCTAAAAAAAATAAAAAATATTAGTTGTATTTCTTTCCATAATGTTAGTACCTATTAGGCTACACAAAGAAGCATACGCATGACTATTTCCTGCTGAGAATTTTGATACATTTTAAAAACAAAATTAGTTACTACAAATATAACTAATTTAGATGTTAACTTTTTGTGGTTGTTTTCAATTAGCTGACAGTAATGTGAATGCAAACACCTTTTTTTTTGTAGCAACCATCACACTACAGTTCAAGCTAATAACATTCACCATTCAATACTAATCACCTATTACCATTCAAGCTAATAGTATGTCATACACAATCAACAGTTGTAAAGCATTTAAATTTTGCAAAACCATACTTAATACTCTTTGAACCTGTAACAGAGTTTTCGGAACTTTTGTACCAAAATGCTTTATTATATGCCCAATATTAATAAAGCAAAATATAAAAGTGTAAAAACAACAGGAGCTACAAAAAAAAAAAAGAGAAGTGACAAACATAACCTCACAAAATAATCTCAAACATACCTGGGGAAAGAAGAACATAAGTTTTTTTAACACGAAAACAATTAATTACATGCATTTATTAATAACAAAAAGAATATATATTTTTTGTTTTTTTAAAAACTTCAGAACTTGACTTGGTTGTTGGGTGTTTAGTTCAGAACCTAGCTTGATTCGGTTGTCGGGTGTTTAACTTGGTTGATGTTTTTCATCATGAAAACAATTAATAAAATGTGTCTTATTAATAATGAAGAGAATATACATTTTTTTTTTTAAAGAACTTCACACCTAACTTGCCTCAGTTACTGGGTATATAACTAGTATTCTGTATGGATAAAACTTGTTAATTTATCATAATAAATTTAATTTTCCATGGGTTAATATCTCTCAACAAAATAAAGAACATAATAAAGCCAAAAAAATTAAAAATTATTACTTTTGTAAAAGTCCTGAAAAGTCAGAAATACCAACAATTTATTCGAAAATTGACGACTAATAGATGAGCTTGAGTAGTACTTGGTACACTAGGATAAATTGTGCCAGCCGTACGCTCCTTATGTGCGTGGTTACATACTCTCAACTAATAAAGGCTGAACCAATTCTTAAAGGTTCCAATAGTAGGTGGCTTAGTTTTGACATATTTTAAATGAAACATACTCAAAATATTACAAAACACTAGTACATAAATGTTACAGTACTATAAACCATATCTAGATTTTAAAAATGAAATGTATTATTTTCAGGCTTCTTAATGTAAAAACATTTTCCAACATTTTAACATGAAATCTATATTGTCCTTAAACAACTGTCAGCCGTGCTACAGATAGAAAATAAAACATAATTATTATTATAGTAGGCTTTGATGGGGTGGCTGGAACTCCAAGCTTCCAAAAACTGTATAAATTGCACTGTTCATAATTAGTGCAATGGGTAACAATCCCAATTATAGAATTATGCTTCGCTAACCATATGTGTATGTCCCCCAACATTCAGCTGTCCAATAAGCCAACGATCTACAAGTGGCTTCACCTAATATACAAATTTGTACACATCAAAATTGTCTAGCAAAGTTAAGAAAATAAGAGGGTAGTTCGGAATGTAAAAAACATTCTGATCTGACGAGCTGCTCAGTTTTCCGACCACTGCTGCCATTATGTCGTTGACCTTCCCACTCCTTTGCGCCAGTCTGACGTTAACAGTGAGCTACTACAGTTGTTTACTGTTTATCTGTGCAACTTTAAAATGTGACAAAATTAATGATACTGCCAAGAGGTTTGTAGTGTAATAAGGTTTTGGAATGTGAAAAACGTCCACACTATCAAAATTTACACACAGATAATCAAGGTTTATGGTGATAAATGAAGCTTCAGTTGGAAAATGGTTTATCATGGTTAACAGCAACCAGATGAATATTCATGATGAAGAACGTTCAGGCCAATCTTCCGTTGTGATAGACGAACTCAAATCAAGGATTGAGGAAAAAATTCAACAGAACAGACGTTTCACTATAGATGATCCGAGTTCATCCTTTCCTAAAATTTCAAGAGTTGTTTTCCTTTATGAAATTGTTAGTGATGATTTGGGCTACAGAAAAATGTGTGCCAGGTGGGTTCATGTGTTTACAGATGATCACAAAAAAAGTTGGGAACTGCACTGACTTTTCTCAGTTGGTACAACAACAGTGGCAAGGAGTTTTTGAACTAAATTGTTACTGGTGATGAGACCTGGATTTCACATAAAACTCTAGAAACCAATGTCAGTGGCATTCCCAATCCCCATCAAAACCAAAAAAATCCAAATAAATTCTGAGTGTCAAGAAAGTTATGGACTAAAGTGTTTTGGGGACTGAAAAGATACCCTACTCCTCAACTACATGTGTAGTTGAAGACCATTTATGGAAGACCATAAATGCAGCAGCCTACTGTCAAATCCTTCATCGATCACACCATACCATTCAAAATAAATGGCTGGCATTGTCAAACAACACTGTGCTTCTTCACAATAACCCACATCCACATGCTGCTCTGTTGACGATGAATTTGCTTCAGCAGTTAAGCGGAAAATTTTTGGAACATCCACTTTATAGTCCAGTATTTACCATCTTTTTCCCAAATTGAAGGATTTTCTGGGCTGAAACAATTATGGAAGCGATAACGAACTGAAAGACAACATTAGTGAGTGGTTCAATAACTTGGCAGCAACTGAGTTTACAGCACAGAAAAGCTGGCAAAGCTGAATGGTGGCTATGTAAAAAAGTAGCTAAGGTATCAAGTATATTGTAAAATAAGTTTTGTTTCACTATCTTAATAAAAAAGAGTCTAGAGACAAAACATTCTGAACAACCCTCATACATAAAACTTAGAAATGTGTAACCTCAACTACTGACTGACTCTGTTGATTCAACTCAAGCACATACTGAGACTGATCTACTAGGCTATATTACACTATATTTGGAATGGAATATCCTCAGCTCTAATAGATCTTTTTCCCCTCTCAACACAGACGACACTGGAATTTGCATCATGAAGTAAAACAAGTTTAGTGAAGACCCATTTAGCTAGTTCAACAGTAGATCATTAATTTTTCATTGAAGAATATTGTAATGAAAGCTGGAACAATTAAAGTTAAAAATTTCAAAACTGTTTTGGTTTTTAAGTGAAATGTACTTTTTAAAATGTGAAAACTTCATTTTCGAAATAGTATGAGACATCTATATGCAATTTTCACTATTGCTTTTTTCAATTTATTCACACAACTGAATATGTTATTAAATACAAGTTATAATATTTGTTGAGAAATTGCAGCAACACATCATAAGATTTCTTCTTGCTTTTTAGGATACATTTGTTAACTATATTCTTAAGGTATCCCCACAGACAAAGACAAGTGGCAATATCAAGTGACCATGGAGACTACTACCCCTTTGAAATCATGTCCATGAAAACACTGTTCCGTGAAAACCATGGTGTTGTTAGTTATATGATCCACTGTCCTGTTGAAACTACATTGTATGTGGTCTGCAGGGATGGTATTCACAAACTGATGCACAATCTGAATGTAGCGTTCACTGATTATTGTGCCATGAAAAATTGTTAGAAAGATTCAACTTCATGATATTGCACACCAAAACACCTAATTTCTGAGAGTGCAAGGACACTTGTGTAGCTGACGGAGATTTTTGGTAGCCCAAATGTGATAATTCTGTGAATTTACATGTCCATCAAGACAAAACCATGTTTTGTCAGACCAAAAACCAATCACTCAACTCTTCCCTATCATTCAGTTGTGTGAATTGAATAATGGAGTTCATTTTTAACAGTTTTCGTAACTAACTCCCCTCAATCAATTGAATTGGTAAGAAAACAAGATCAAGTTGAACATTATTCTTAATAGAGATTCTCAAACTATTAACCTACCTTAATACTACTGTAGTAAATGGTAAACAAATACAAATTTATTAATAATTCATTTTTTCTGATTTCATCAGGAATAAAAATAAATATTTTAAACATAAAGCACCTTCGTAAAATAAAATTACATCAATGCTACTATTGAAGTTAATCAATCATATTTTAAGTGATTTTAAAAGTTATATAGTACTTAATAAACTTTAAAATTGCATAATTATTCTTAACCATAAACAAAAAGAACCTATTAAAACTTTATATTTATTTAACTCCATTATTTCAAAATATATAACACTTTATAATATTGCACATTATAATATTGGTACCTAAATTTCAAATAGAGTAGAACCCTTCAGGATAACCAATCGGCTCGCACCAAACACAAATGTCATTCATTAGCACTCGCCTACAGTTTATTTTGTTCTCTTATCGGAAGCAGCCAGTTTGACAGTTCAGTTCTGACCTTGAAAAAGTAAACACAGTGTAGCTTATAATAATAAAAAAAAAAAACAATACAACTTTTTTATTAACCCCCCCCCCACTTACGTACACAACATGTCCCCTTGTAAAACTGGTATCTAACAAACTATTTTTGTTTACTGTAATTTTAATATTTCATTTGTTACTCTCATACAAAGCTCTACCATTATTAAACACAATTAACCCCCTTATTTTTTTCGATACTGTACATTTAAAAATATATAAATTTTGGTTTTTGTTTTTGACCATTGAAATGGGTTAATACAATGCACTCATCAGCCTCTGTTGCTAGAGGCATAAGTAAATTATGCTGCAACTATGAAGAATACATATTTTGCACTTAAGACTTACATCTTTAAAGCACTTAATGAACTACAGCCCAGTTTCTAAAGTTGTATAAATAGTATTATGGGAGCTTTTTTCACTACTGTAACCATCTTTCGTTTTTTGTGTTCTGATCATGGAATACCCATAGATGATGGATAAGAGGAGTTCTACTGTATACCAAAACTTGCAACTTATACCTCGTATAAGTACCTAAACCATTGTTGTATGTAATAAACCTTTGATCAACATTTATACATTATAAATTCCCTCCAAAAGCAATTATGAATGTTAAATAACATACTTATGACTGACTACAGTAACCTGTTCAAATTACACATGTTTTACCGTGTTGTCATCTTCCATCTTCGGATAAACGAGTAAATTTAATGCTTCACTATCATCAGCTGAAACGTGTAGATGCGAGCTGGTCATACTGCTCACAACTGATCTGCGTTCTATGGGCGTAGACGTTCTACTCATATACGAATCACTCTCGTTGATCTTCACAGAATCTCTATGCAACGTACCTAATCGGCCTTCAAACAATATGTCGTTTATCGCTTTCCTGGCAAATATTTGTTGATCTTGTTTCAGTTTTGCAAATTCTTGAGCCCAACTTTTCGCTAGTACTCCTGTTTCATCATTGCACTGACACTGACAGAAGTCTATCAGTCGTCTTTGCCTTTTAAAAGCTGGTGTAAAACCTGTGTGTGATTGATCATTGTTTTCTCCACTCACAAAGGTAATCTCTGGTTCCTACAATACATATGAAAGTTTTTAAATTACAAAACAATAACACAAATAACTATGATGTACCGAACAAAATAACAACAGAACTCTTAATTTGTTAACAATAACTATGAGAGATTTATAGACATAGTCTGCAGAGCAAATGTAAAAAGACTGTGTGCGTACATATAGCAATACAAGCAGAAATTAATTTTGGGAGTTCTGAACACTGTTAACTGTGTTATGACATAATGATAAAAAAAAACTGATTTAGTAAGTCTAGTAAACAGAATAGCAGAAGACTAGTTCCTAAAACAACTAGTCTTCCTAATATGGGAACAGAAAGAGGAATATCTGGAGGAAGAATATAACAAAAAAATTCTGAACAATTTATGAAAAAATATAGATGCATATAACACAGACTTACATGTTGTACAGCATTTTAAACAATTTTTTTTTTAATACAAATAAAATAAGTAGTATTTATATTATATTATTATCTATCTATATTATTATTATATCTGTCTATATTATTATCTATATTATTCTTAAATTCATCTCTTTTAAAATATAGTTTTTGCAGTATTTACAAAACAAAGTTATGGGTCACATCAACAATTTCTGAAATTTTATTCAGAATTTATAAGTTGCAGGGAAGTTTTTGGTGATGATTTGACAAAGAAAAATATGATGACAAACAGAATTAATAAATCACAGCAGCTAGAAAATTTGTTTGTCTTTCTTGACTTAAGTAATCTAGCTTGATGAGTTGACTAAATATGTTATGAGTTATTTATCTTAAATTATAACTTATTTGTGATGACAAGATCCAACAATATATTTATATTATTTTTAACAGATATAAGTATTAAATATTCCTTTTTAATACAGTATAGCCCAAATGTATTGATTTACTGATATTGTAAAAAATATTACAAATTCTAAGGCTTATGTTTATAACTTAAAAAGACAAAAAATAAATGCCTTATTGAATTGTTCTGACTTTTTTAAATAAAGGGCATTATTTATATAATAAATTTATAGCTGTATACTACTCTAATTGACATTTATTCAAAAAAATCGGTATTGTTAATTTTAAAGTAAAGAAACTTAAAATGCACAGGTAGCCTGTACAGCAGGAATTCATCAGATTTTGAATGGCAAGGCCTAAAAATAGACAAGTTTTAATTTTTTGTTTAACTTGTTTATTAGAAAAAAATGGTAAATATGCAGTGTAGGTTGTTTTTTATTAAAAAAATTTTTTAAATACTTTTTTTGCTAAGACACTTTATTACTTAATCGAAAACAATAATATAAAAGTGTGAAAAACATGGGAAGTACGATAAAAATCAAAAGTAAAAGTGACCCAATAACCTCAAAATTGCTACTGTGCAAAAGTGGGTAAAGTGTTTTTTATGACTAAAACAATAAAAGAACCTTTATTAAAAAAAACTCATAAACATAACTAACATGGATGTTGAGTGGTGAACCTAACACAGTTGACGAGTGATAAAAACACCTTTATTAAAAAAAAACTCAAGGAACATGTCTTTGATCACTAATACGATTAAAAAAACCTTTATATAAAAAAAATTCCAGGACCTAACTGACAAGGTTGTTGGGTGGTGAACCTAACACAAAAAGAGGCATCACAAATAAATAATGGATGCCATTTTATAAATATTTTTATAACAAGAACGACACAACAAAAAAGCATTAAGCCATTAAAAAGTTAATAATGGATGTCAGAATATATAACACGCATGAGCAGTCAGTTAATAATAACATAAGTAAGTAGTTAATAATAACGTGCATGACTGGGGTAAGCCCATGTATGAAATCTAATAATGCAATGTAATCAGCAATGATGTCACTAATAGTTCTGTAAAAAAATTGTCTCAAATCGAAAGTAATCTTTCAAAAAATTATTTTGTACAGGTGAATGTGTTTAGGTAATAAGATACCAAAAATAACTATTTGAAAAAAAACATACACTACATAAATACCACACAAATTGCTAAAACCTATATTAATTTAGAAGATAATTTTATATTTTTCCATTCTTCTAATTTATAGGTTATGAACATTTTGCTAATTTGAATGAAGGTGAAAAACCTAGGTTGTTTTTCTTTGCCTAAACAAACATTCTCATTAATCTTTGCACAACAGTATAATTATAATAGGTAAATATCTTCTCACCGTTTTGCTCTACTTACCATGTTTTGCATAAACATATCTTGCAATTCCTCAGAAATCGCATCCTGATGGTGTGCTTCCTCTTCTCTTAAAAATGATAAATCTTCAAAATACCATATAGTTGGAACATAAATTTCATTCCTTCCTCCAGCAGCAGCATATTTTTCACTATCAGTTACTTTCTTTAATTCTCTCCTGTAGTTGGTGCGAAAAGCATTAACCTTTCTTCTGACCATTTCTCTGTCTGCAAGTGGTTCAATTTCTCGTAGTTTTTCGACCAATCTTTTATAACATTCATCTTTTATATATCTATTTTTGTACTCGGCGCTTTTAACCTTCCAAAGAGCAGGAAATCCCTTGTATAATTCCAGAAACTCGCGCCAAAATGCTATTGTAACTGACCTACTCGCCATTGATGCTAACAGCAAACTAATGTCACTGAACTTGATCACGCAATCATTGCCACGTACTTTTAGCAGAATTGTGCAATCGTTGAGCTTGAACAGATGAATACAAACAAGTTTCAATATTCTTCAGGCATTTGCAAAGTACGTACATGGAAGTGAAAAGCATAGATAAATTCCTGAAACATAATGTTTTACTGTATTTGAAAAAAGTGAGAAGTGTTCTATATAACAAATACTTCACACGAAATTATTTATGACGTAACAATAACAATAATTAATACATAGAAAGTATTGCAATATATTTTACTGTTACGAATTAATTAAACTAGATAAGCACAATAATTGAAGCGAAATTATTCGTTTCACTACTTTCATACATTGTAAAAATTCATTTTCTGAAATTTGAAAAACAATCACATTTAACTTTAATAATTCACAATTAACAATAATATTTATAACCTTGTCACATAAAGATATTCATAATATGGTAAAATTTAGAGTCAAAGATAATCTCAGAACTCAGCTGTTCCCAGTAGTATGCAACTACATAGGGAAAATGTGAACTATGTTACAGATCGTATTTATGAAAAACGTCCACATTCACCAGTGGCGCAACAGTCCAAACAGTCGGACTATCTTATGAAATTGAACGAAAGAGTGGTTACAGTAACAGATTAGAACGATCGTTTGTTTAAAAATTTGAAAAACTTTTTTTAACTTATGTACAATTTCTTAAAGTCCAACGAGAAACTGAACTTTTGTTAAGGTATCAATAAAAACTTTTTGAATATATATATTCAAATGAATAAATATTGTTTATTTGAATATTTACAAGAACTGGAGTGTAACACCAAAAAGAATATTGTTTAGACTTTTTACCAAGTCACAAAGAAACCCAACTTTGTAAGACCTATATTATTTTATTCTTAGAATTACTTATGTTAAATACTTAAATAGCCAATATTATTGTTTAATATTTAAATAAGTCGCACATGGGCTACACACATTTCTAATTTTAATGATGTAATTCTAAACTATAGTAATCAATTGGAAACTAGCCTGACGTGTGTCCAACCTAGGTCTAATAAAAATACGGGCTAATAATGTAATATGGGCTATTTATTTATTTTAAAAATTAATCTTCAATAAGTAGCCTATTTTAACTGACACTTATCTATTATGAATGTTTTTAATAATAATGTTGTTATTAAATATAGTGTTTTGATTAAAGTTTGGCCTACATTAATACAAACTGGCTACATAGGCCTTCATTTTTTTTTACTTATAGGAATATCAAATAATATTGTTTGTAGACAACTTGGAAAATTATGAAAATCATATTGTTTTTGTCACAATTAACCTAATACTCCTGACTGACCTGACATACTCATATATGTAATTAGGCCAATTACCAGCAGGTTGGGAAAACCACTAAGCAATAGGCTAAATACACATAAGTAATATATTCTGAAAATAAATAGATCTATTTGTAAAAACTCAAATATTAACTGAAATGAACAGACTAACTTTGACCCTTCTTTCTTAACACAAGCCTTTTAATTAATTAATCGATTGAAAGATGTTGGCGTGAAATTCGACACACAATCCCACAATTCGGTGTTAAAAAAAAACACTTTGTGGGATATTTAGCCTAATTTTAATTTAAATACAAATATAGCAACTATAAGCATGGAATTCACCTTTTACACAAAGCCACAGCAGTTTTTTATCAGCCTAATTGATGCTACTTACTAAGGTTAATACTTTTTTTTTAGAAATACTATTTGTATATGTAAAAACTGAGTTAAATGCCTAACAGCCAAGTCGAGTTACGTTATAAAGTTCTTTTTTTAAAAACAAGAAAAAAATTATATTCTTTTCATTGTTAATAACATGCATGTCATTAAACATGTAACAGCTGAGTCCAAGGTTAGGTTATTGAGTTCTTTTTTTTTATTATTTTTTTTTTTGTAACTTCCTGTTTTTTTCCTCATTTTTATATTTTGGATTATTGATATTGGGTATATTTTGAAGAATTTCAATGCAAAAATTATGAGAATTTATAAAATGTTCTAAACTGGATTTTTATCATTAGAGGTAAAATTTTCCTTGATATATTTATTTCACTGAAAATTCAGAATAACAAACGACATATGTTTGTCTATGTGTGGCAAACAATATGTATTGCTTTGATTTAAAAATGATATATATAAAATAAATATATAATAATACAGTTAGTGGCCTATTTTTTATTCTATATGCATTTTTTGTTTGTTTAATTAATAACTGTAATCTTAAAAATAATATAGTTTTTATAAATAAATTTATTTGTGTATACAAATTTTGAATGAAATAAATCATTTTTATAAATTTTAACGATTATAATATGCAATAATCGGTGTTATGTCAATAGAGAAGTAAAATAATTAGGTGTTGTTACAGATCTCTTTCATCTGTAAACAATGGTTTAGTGAGTGCAACCTTTGTTAAAACATGTGACGACTTTTCTGATTCTTTTAATGGTAACACTTCCAACTTTGAAGGTGGTAAAAGCCTGAGAACCTTTCTATGGGAGAATAGTGCCCATTTTCTAAAAAGTTTCTAAAAAGCATTCTAGAAGAATGCAATTAAGATTGTAGACTGCTGGCAGTTCCAATCAGAAAAGGAGTGGAGTATCACAGGGGTGCCTATGAGACTGCCGTAATAGGATGACTGGGGTTTCATGTTGCTTTGGGACTATCTAATTAACTAGATTTGATCTATATAATCTGTGAGCTTAACTATAAAAACAAATAACTACTAACAATGAATGAGAAAACAGTCTGCTGTTTAAGGACTAACCTAACAAACTGACTGTCATATTTCTTGCAGTGATCATGTAATTAAATATTGAATAACCTATATAGTCTCACCTTTATGGCAAAATTAAATATGCAGTGGAAACTCTATTTCAGTTAAGTATTGCCACCAAAAATTTTAAAAATGACTGATATTTTTGCAGTGAACTCTTTGTTATTGAATAGTTTTCCGAAAATACCAAATTTATTCTAGTACTCTTATAAAAATATTTTATCACATTCAGTTATTTCTGGCATATGTTCTGCTAAAGAAACAAAAACATTTTACTTCAAAATTGTATTTAAATTAAAAACAAATTAGCTAAATTGATTTGAATTATGTTTTTAATATAAAATTAAATTTGAGCAAAGATTTTTGAGAGAACTTTATATTCAATAGAAATCAGAGAACAATATAAAAGAAACTTTTGTAAATTGGATTTCTATATTATGTTGCCTAACTTGTTTACCTACTATTTTTTTTTTTAATGATGAAACCGTTTCTATTTTAGTACCTCCATTATGTTATTAATATGCCATACTCATGCTAGTGTTTTTGTATTATGATATTTGCTTTACCTCAGCAGCCCTTGTGCATTCGTTGAGATACCAAGCTGCAATTGTACATGTTTAGATGTTTAGTCTAATAAAAATCAAGTTGTAGTATGTATTTAACAAGTTATGTATTTAACAGTTCACCTGTTTCAATAATATATTCTTTTAGTGTAAATTGCTCTATATCAAACACAAATTGGTTTATCACAACAAAATTCAAGACATTTTTTAAATTTATATAAATATACCACAAACTAATTTATTGTTTTTATATCTCTCTATACGAACTATAAACAAATTTTGGTGTTTGGACAAATTGATCTTTAGATTCTGGTTAATAGAACTATCCATTTTTACCTTGAGCAAAAAATCGTTTTGACTTGGAAGTGTGTGTGTGTGTGTGTGTGTGTGTGTTTTAAAATTTATAATTTATTTATTTAAAGTCTAATCAACTGTTTATGCCATTAGTTTATTACGTTATTTTTTTATTTGTGTAAATTGTTTAGACGAAGCTATAATATTTTTTTATAAAATCTGTACTTCTTCCACAATTGTTTTTAGTATGACTGTCTGTTCTTCTTCAGTTTTGATTTAATAAAAAAAATATGTTTCTATATTTTTTATGGCTTATTTTACATCATTCTTTTCTACAAGTTTCTTTATTACCTATATAACGAAGTTATACTAAAAACCTGGAAAAACGTGTGCCTTTCGAGACTGAAATTTGTGTTTTTAAAGCCAATTATTTTACCAGTTTTTTACCAGTGGAACCTGTTTTATTCAGTTTGTGAAGTAAAAAGCTGTAAAGTTTACCCCCCCTGAGTTTAGGTTTATAGTATGTTTCAGTTTGTATATCTACCAATCTTATGAGTTTGGCATCCTTCAACTGGCATTTTGCATTTCGTTTGGTGTCCGCATAGGCTAGGCGGATGTTTTTATTTCAAAACTACTTTTATAATATAGGTCAACATACTGTGTAAATATTTGTGTCAATATATTGACACAATTGTTTTAATTTTATGCAAGGAAACAGTATAGATAAGACATAATTTTCGTCAATGAAAATACTGTACTAACCAACCTAAGAAAAAACAGTATTTTACTCGCTAACCAGAAAAATTAAATATTATTGTGATTTTGAATTGTCATATAAAATGATTATTTTGAATAACAACATATCAATATTTGCTTTATTAAATTTACCAGTTGCATTGGTTATTCCTACAGAAAGTGAAGTAACTGCATTGAGCAATTTTTATTCATCAAATAGTAAACTGAAATATTTTGCCCTACTTTTTCAGTGTCTTGTAACTCATGTTTCACACAATAAAGTACTTTTAAACACTATTGTAATCTTTAAATAATTAATAATATTTCACCACTGGTTTTTTCGATTTGGTATTCAACAGTAATTTTCTTTTATTTAAACTTTGGAACACTGGTTTGAGTTATGATTTTTGTGAAAAAAATTTCAGCTAATTCTGATGAAAAACCAATATGCTGATTTTCCAGGTTTTCTGACATCTTCTATGTAACTTATTTGCACAATTTATTAGCTAATTGTCATTGGAAAATGAGCTAATGGAACGACAATCATGATGAGACCAAAACCTGACACCTTGAATGAGCATTGATCCTGACCTCTAAATTTAAACTCAATTTGACTTGCTAAAAAATTTATAAATGAGTAAGTAGAGTGTATGAGAAATCTATCAATTTTCTGAATATTTTATTGGTCATGCAATCAAAATATGTAGTCATAGACAGCCTTCGTTAGTAAGTAAGTTGTATTTGGATAATAAACAAGTAGATTGTTTGCCTAACTTAATCAGACTTTGCAGATAACTGATTTTTCCACTATGAAAAGTTAATTATAATATTCAACTCTTATGTTTTAAAATTATTTTTTAATAAAGTTGCTTATTTTATTGGGTATTTGCTATTATTTATGTATGTAGTTTCAGTAAATCATATATGATGTTTTGAGAGTGTGGATCAACAAGTTCCTAACCTAAGACTTACAATCAGAAAAATTATGGCAAATGTCTGATTAAAAAAATGAGAAGCAAATAGCCTACACAACTACTAAGTAAACATTAAAAAAATGATAAAAATTGATTAATTGCAAGATTTATTTGTCAGCATAAATTGATTTTTGTAAATTTCTTCATCTTGTATTTTCAATTTCTTGTATAAATCAATTTCTTTACAGTGGTTATTGTCTTGAGTATGAAAAAGCTTATCAATATTTCATCAGACATCAGTTTCATACACTAAGTTTTTTTAAGTAGGAAACGAATCTTGTTGTATTGATGAATCTTCTTATTGTGTCACGTACTGTGTACAAAATTTGAAATTGCCACTTCGGTTTTCACTTCACCATCTTCTACTTCTTACTTGATTCAGAAGCACTAGATTGGTCATGTATGTTCATCATTCTGCTTGGCTCAAAGGCAGGATATTTTAAATTATATCTTCAATATTAAAAACTTTGTTGAGGACTGGAGTTTAAATTGACTGATTAGTTTTTTGAAATTATTTATAAGAAGCAACATTTGTTGAAGCTATTTTTAAAACTGTTTCATGCGCTGAAGAATTGGTTGTTGTATTGGTTGTTTTGAACAATCAATTCTTTATAGTCTTTCAGAGTGTTCTACAGCTTTTGATGTTCACTTCTCACAACATTGGATTCATTCTTGAACATTTCTTGAATGCTTCAATTTTCCAATTCTACTTCTTTAATGCTGGTTTCTTGGATACTTTGAATGATTACTCTTCAAACTTTGTGATACTGTTAATCCAGGTTTTTTTTTCTTACCAAGAGGCCATTCTACTGAGCACAACCGACCCGGAAGGTCATTTAGCTCACACGATATATGCTACCCGGGAGGCACCTGTACCGATGTACGGAGGCGACCTTCGTTTACCCCCCATAATTTTGAAAAAAATAAAAAATAAAATAAACGGGGAAAACTAAAATTTGATCACGAAAATTTGGACACGGAAATTTGGGCACGGAAATTTTAACACAGAAATTTTGAAACTGCTGGTGATCAGACAGTTGTGGCCTAAGAGGGGGGTGGATGTACATCAACAGAAATTGTGTGCATTGTAGCTGAAACAGAAAACAAAGTAGGTGAAACTTGATTAATGGAAATAATTTATAAATAGGTATAGTTTAAATAATTACAATACTAACATAAAAAACTATAAAAAGACATTAAAAATGGAAAAAAAATTATTAATAAACGATTTTTTCAGATATTGAGACTCAGACTAACACTCTTCATCCCATTATCTCTTTTGTGTTCAAAATATTTTTAAATATCAAAAATACAATGCATAATATATTTTGTCCAGAAAAAAACAACAATATAATGTTAATGACAAAAAATATCAGCTAAAATTATAACTTAAAACATTCAATCCTTCATGTTAGGTTATTAAAAAATTAATTTTTGCAAGAAATAAATTTACGTGATAATATTAATGTCTTTTCATGACACAGTAATTAAGTATTATTATTTGATAATTTTGTAATATTTAACTGTTCAATATAGTTTGTTAAATGTAGTTGTTCATACAAAATTCTATGCACATTCACTACCAAAGAATAACCTTGAAATTGAACACATAGGTATAGATTTAGATGTTAAATCACAAAATATTATTCATCTGTAAGTAAATACATACCACAAACTTTTGTTGATGTAGCTCTTGAACATTGCTCGACTCTATCTAAGGTATTAAAAAAGTCAGAAATTATCACGTTTTTAAGGTAGTCATTGAGAGACCGATTGTCCAACGGTGACTGGCGATCACTGGACCGCTGTGGGACGTACTGCGATACATCATCTTGGAAGCCCTAGAAAATAAAACACAAAACATGTTATTGCAAACCGGCTGCTCTATTATATTTCAATTTTCATGTATGTTAATATATTCAAATGTTAGTGAAACAAAATATATTGTGTAGTGTTAATTTTTAACCAATTTTAAGGTCCTTCTGTTTCTTATTTTATCATTCTAGAAATTATACTTACAACATAACCTAACAAAACAAAAGCTCACCTGGCGAAGCATGACTTCCTTGAATACGGCCCGCAGTATATACCCGATGACTATCCCTGAAACAAAAAATTATACTTCAGTTAAATGTTAAAAATATAATTACTGTACTTACTGCTTTAAAGTTGAAATCAGCTTATATAATAAGATTTGAAATTAAGAAAAGGCATCCGCCATAAGGGTTTATTTTTGCTTTGTTTTATTTAATTGCAAACTATACATTTTTTTGCAGTAGTTTGTGTTAAGAGTCTTCAAATATCAAAACTTTGAACAAAATTTGATGAATCAGTTTTGAGAAATAGGCTGATTTACAGATCTTTTGTCAAAAGTTGCGGATTTCAAAGAGATACATTTTGTTTTGATTATTTCAGGACTACATAAGTTCTACTGTGATTACAGTTGTTTGAAATTTACTTTTAAATTGAAATTTTGTAAATGCTTTAGAGATTTTTCACCAAGAAAGGCTTTAAAACAACAACATAAAGAAACAATATTTTATTATATCATAAAGTCAAACTGAATTTAAGAAATAGCAAGCATTGTGTTAAATACAGTCAAAGCCAGCATTTAACATTTTTTTCTTAGTTTCAAACATTTAAAGTTTAGTTTCAAAACTTTAATGTCAAAATAATTCAATGTCTAGACAAACATTTCCTGGTTTTAGTTTTACAATAAGTGGTGAAAATCACAATGAATAAATTAATGAGGACTGAACTTTGTAAAATATATATAGTTGTGTTTTCAAAGCAAAGTCATACTTACTTTCCGTATAAGTGTTAAGTAATGCGGGAGGTCCTGGTTCCATTCTGAGAATAAAACATACCTTTATTTATTTCTATTTTTAGATTATACACTAAATATTTAATGCCTTAAATTATTAATAGAGTTTACACTTTTAGAGTGAAAACATCTTTAGGTGCTTTTTGCATGAAGGGGTGTTATGATTTGTAAGGCGCTGAGCAGGCGAGAGCACTACTACATAAGAATATGAATTTTTCAATTATTGTCCTATTAAACTTATCAGTTTACAACATATTGGTAGCAATTCACTTTTGTTTCATAAATTAAATTTTTAGATTTAGTAATAATTTTATAATTATTTTTCAAGATGTATTAAATCTGGAATTACGCAACTATTTTATTCATAACATCTGAAATTTCATTAACCGTATATAAACCAATAATAAACGTTCATTACTTGAAGTTTTCACTTTTGTCGGCCAGTCCATAACAGCCAGGTTTTTAAAGTACATACACCTTTATAAAAAATATGTGTATGCACATGACTTAAGTTTGAATAATTAATTCTTAAGCTAAGCAGTTATCAGTAGATTTAATGTGATGTTTATATTAGGAGTTTAGGTAGGTAGAACATTCAATTATCTAAGTTATTACTAAAATAAAATTCATACTTAAGGTTTGAACCAAATCAGACCAAAATTGTGAATGCAAGAAGCTATCTCAAAACATCTATTGATACTCTAAATAGATCTTTTTCCAATATACTTTATTTGCCAGAAGTTAATTAATTAAATTTTGTTACATGTATTAATTTTGTAAAAGTATTCTGTAGCCCATGTGTATGCTATTACATAAAATTTATTAATATAAAAGATGTTAAATAACAGGAAAGTGTGTGTGTGTGTGTGTGTGTGTGTGTGTGTGTGTGTGTGTGTGTGTGTGTGTGTGTGTGTGTGTGTGTGTGTGTGTGTGTGTGTGTGTGTGTGTGTGTGTGTGTGTGTGTGTGTGTGTGTGTGTGTGTGTGTGTGTGTGTGTGTGTGTGTGTGTGTGTGTGTGTGTGTGTGTGTGTGTGTGTGTGTGTGTGTGTGTGTGTGTGTGTGTGTGTGTGTGTGTGTGTGTGTGTGTGTGTGTGTGTGTGTGTGTGTGTGTGTGTGTGTGTGTGTGTGTGTGTGTGTGTGTGTGTGTGTGTGTGTGTGTGTGTGTGTGTGTGTGTGTGTGTGTGTGTGTGTGTGTGTGTGTGTGTGTGTGTGTGTGTGTGTGTGTGTGTGTGTGTGTGTGTGTGTGTGTGTGTGTGTGTGTGTGTGTGTGTGTGTGTGTGTGTGTGTGTGTGTGTGTGTGTGTGTGTGTGTGTGTGTGTGTGTGTGTGTGTGTGTGTGTGTGTGTGTGTGTGTGTGTGTGTGTGTGTGTGTGTGTGTGTGTGTGTGTGTGTGTGTGTGTGTGTGTGTGTGTGTGTGTGTGTGTGTGTGTGTGTGTGTGTGTGTGTGTGTGTGTGTGTGTGTGTGTGTGTGTGTGTGTGTGTGTGTGTGTGTGTGTGTGTGTGTGTGTGTGTGTGTGTGTGTGTGTGTGTGTGTGTGTGTGTGTGTGTGTGTGTGTGTGTGTGTGTGTGTGTGTGTGTGTGTGTGTGTGTGTGTGTGTGTGTGTGTGTGTGTGTGTGTGTGTGTGTGTGTGTGTGTGTGTGTGTGTGTGTGTGTGTGTGTGTGTGTGTGTGTGTGTGTGTGTGTGTGTGTGTGTGTGTGTGTGTGTGTGTGTGTGTGTGTGTGTGTGTGTGTGTGTGTGTGTGTGTGTGTGTGTGTGTGTGTGTGTGTGTGTGTGTGTGTGTGTGTGTGTGTGTGTGTGTGTGTGTGTGTGTGTGTGTGTGTGTGTGTGTGTGTGTGTGTGTGTGTGTGTGTGTGTGTGTGTGTGTGTGTGTGTGTGTGTGTGTGTGTGTGTGTGTGTGTGTGTGTGTGTGTGTGTGTGTGTGTGTGTGTGTGTGTGTGTGTGTGTGTGTGTGTGTGTGTGTGTGTGTGTGTGTGTGTGTGTGTGTGTGTGTGTGTGTGTGTGTGTGTGTGTGTGTGTGTGTGTGTGTGTGTGTGTGTGTGTGTGTGTGTGTGTGTGTGTGTGTGTGTGTGTGTGTGTGTGTGTGTGTGTGTGTGTGTGTGTGTGTGTGTGTGTGTGTGTGTGTGTGTGTGTGTGTGTGTGTGTGTGTGTGTGTGTGTGTGTGTGTGTGTGTGTGTGTGTGTGTGTGTGTGTGTGTGTGTGTGTGTGTGTGTGTGTGTGTGTGTGTGTGTGTGTGTGTGTGTGTGTGTGTGTGTGTGTGTGTGTGTGTGTGTGTGTGTGTGTGTGTGTGTGTGTGTGTGTGTGTGTGTGTGTGTGTGTGTGTGTGTGTGTGTGTGTGTGTGTGTGTGTGTGTGTGTGTGTGTGTGTGTGTGTGTGTGTGTGTGTGTGTGTGTGTGTGTGTGTGTGTGTGTGTGTGTGTGTGTGTGTGTGTGTGTGTGTGTGTGTGTGTGTGTGTGTGTGTGTGTGTGTGTGTGTGTGTGTGTGTGTGTGTGTGTGTGTGTGTGTGTGTGTGTGTGTGTGTGTGTGTGTGTGTGTGTGTGTGTGTGTGTGTGTGTGTGTGTGTGTGTGTGTGTGTGTGTGTGTGTGTGTGTGTGTGTGTGTGTGTGTGTGTGTGTGTGTGTGTGTGTGTGTGTGTGTGTGTGTGTGTGTGTGTGTGTGTGTGTGTGTGTGTGTGTGTGTGTGTGTGTGTGTGTGTGTGTGTGTGTGTGTGTGTGTGTGTGTGTGTGTGTGTGTGTGTGTACTTTATGTATTGTTGTTTTGTGTGTATGAATGTGCAATTTACAGCCAAATCCACACAAAAGAAATGAAATTTTAAAATAGAAGGTCGGACAAAATCTCAAAGCTGGCTTTAAACATTTCTAATTATATTTTTATAAATAAAATATTGAACTGAAAGTTACACCTCTTTACATGACACACTCAAGATAAAAACTTTTGAATTCCAAAAGCAACGCCGTTCGAGTATTGTGATTTGTATTGCAACTGTTACAACTATTTATTATTATAACCATAATCAATTTAAATTGCCAAAAATCAAATTATTTTAGGAATATAAGCAATGTTTTCTATAAATATTTAAATATTACCATAACAGAGACATTGTGGAAGTAGATATTCATCAGTCTCGTATCTAACAGGTGGCTTTGGGAGACAGCAAATAACTGCAATCAAAATGAATTAATTTGTTAACAAACGAATAAAAAATTATAGCATATAACACCTTTCATTCATAATTTCTTACAAACATTAATACAGTTTTTAATAGGTATTTTCTTATTTTCAATTTAAACTAAATGCTTTCTCCTTTCCTTAAACTATATGCATAACAAAAATGAAAAAAAAACAACTGACAAAAAATCCTGATACAAATGCGTTGGTATCTCTTATGAGAATGGTTCCACTCGAGTGAATGCAAGAGAGCCTTACAGAAGATTTAAAACAAACAATACATAATTTTGAAAGTATGCTATAACTCACTTTAGAAACTCCATTTTACTGATTTAAAGAAAAACTGTATAAATCATTTACAATAAGGAAATTTTAATTTCAATATCCTCCTTTTTATGAACATTTAACATAAAACTCTCCTGGAAGTTATGTAATAAGTTACAGTAAATGGTAATTTGCTTACTAGGCTATCAATAATGACTTATTAATTAAAAGAAATTAAAGAAATCCATCGTTTAGTAAAGTTTTTAGCTTTTTAATAAAAGGACCAAGAAAATGAGGAATGTTACGTTTTATAATAAATCTATTTGAACTCGTACGAATTTTTGGCAAGCTAAGAGTACAGACCAAGCATCTTCTTTCATACATCTAAATACCATTAACGATAAATTTAAAAATGTTGATTAGATTAAGAATTAATTAAACTGGGATAACCTTTATAAGCATGAATAAATTCTTCACAAGATTTAAACCTTAGTTGGGTCAGACTTGTACGGTAAGGGGAATATCTAAACACCATCAATGAGAAATTTAAAGATTTAAATTAGATTAAGAATTAATTAAACCATGATAACCTTTATAAGCATGAATAAATTCTTCACAAGATTAAACCCGTTATGTTATCTGTTCCTAAATCATCGTATTGTTCACCCGTTTCAAGAATGACAAAGTGATGCCTTTGAAATGTACATGTGCAGTTAACATCAGGTTACTTAACATTAACAAACAGAAATTAACATTGACCTGCTGACATTCATAAATGAAGTTCTATATAGGATGCATGATACGTAACTTTTGAAACTGATGTAGGGTGGTTGCTTGGACAGACAAACCTAGAGGCAGAATGTACAAACAAAGAATAGCTACTCCAGTCTGTAGGTAAGGAGGTAATATTTGTTCATAAGATTTTCAAGAAAAGCATTAAATTATTAAATGTTTTCGTTCTGTAGGCCTACATAATTAAAAACATAAATTTGGTTAAAGTCAGTAGTGCAAACTTTAGTAATCAATAAATTTCATATTAAAAATTCTGAACAGTTTTTCTTTAATGTATTGCCAAAAATACAAGCATGTATAAATACTTTATAAAACTCAGAAATAGGTTTTTATTAACAAAGATATTGAATTACATGTTGAATTACATATTTATGTATTGCATATTTCATTGCATTACTACAAGATCACATAAACATTTTAACCACAATAACACTGGTGGTTATCACAATAACTTAAGGCTTATATCCTATAATAACAAACTATTTAAATCTATAACAAATATGAAACCATATAAATAACACCCCATTCTTCTACAACAACTTTATTAGTAATAAAAATATGGTAAATAATAGTTAATATTCATTAGTGGATTCTAAATGTTTTTTACATTGATACAACTGCAACAATAACAGTAAATATGTTGATAACATTTTATAATAAAATCGTATACTCACAACGCACTGTTCTCTTAATAAACCTCCAAATCTTGCCCATAACTAAGATTGATGTTCTCAGTTCGACAAGTAATGAAGAAATGATTTCAAAATTCCATAGAAACTCAAATTAGAGAATTTTAATTGTTAAAAATTGTTTTATAAGTAAGTATTGTTGATCTATTTTTCATATTCACAATAAGAATATAGTTTTATTATCAATAGAATAACTATAGTAAATTGATTTTGGCATGTAACAGTTAGAACAACTTCGTCTGTTGAACCGTTTCAAAATGATGGTCATTAAAAATCTAAAAAATAATGTATTGGTTTACCTTACAATGTTTTGAAAATTTTGATTTCACCATCATAGTTACCATTAAAATCTGCATAAATTTGTAAATAAAATCGAATCTTCGACAGCCATGGTTAATTTTAGTATTTTCAATGTAATTTGAGAATCTAAAATAATGTTAAATCTTACATATCTTAATGTTTATTATGTTGATGAAATCAAATTTTTGAAAACTGTAAGAAAAAAACACTGTTATAATATTACATTTTGGAAATTCGCTTCCATCACGTCAGCAAGTCACATGGTCATCTCTATTATTTAGAATTAACTTCATTCCTTGTAAGACTTGTAATTTATTTGTCTGTCCATGTTTACTATTGAAGCATTAATCCTTAAGAAGGAGTTTAGCAACCCTGTCCCAACCAATGTCAGAGTCGAGACGGTTAATATTTTATCCTTTGTGAAGGAAAAATGGGGTGGTTATGTAGCATTTATGATGCAGGAGAAGTAACCCAATTCAAATATTATTGGAAAAACCGAAAGCATATAATTTAAATTAAAATTATTTTACTTCAAGGAAAAAAATGATAGCTCAGCATTTTCAACATGTTTTAAGTTTTTGGATGTACATTAATAATATCTGTTTTTCATGAAATGTCTCTTTCCTTAATTAATCTATAAGATTAATAATTGTAGGCTATTATATGTAGTACATCCCATACACTCTTAAACCAAACAGAGGGTGTTTTATATTAACAAAGCATTAACATTAGTTACAAATTTTATATTAGTAGCAACATCTACTTCTCCATAGTGGCAAAAATTTGATATTTGTATAGTTTTTGTTTTGAGCAGTTTATATTACTTGGTAAGGATTGTTTCAGAAATGAAGTAGAAACTAACCTACAAAACCCACTAATGACAGATGACATTGAATATAGACATATATATATATATTTATATTCAATGCAGATGACGACAATCATGGCCCTGCTGCTTCTGTGCTGTGTCACACATTCCAAGCAACATGGCCTTGATGTCAACGTATCAGACATTCCAAGCAACATGGCCTTGATGTCAACGTATCAGACATTCCAAGCAACATGGCCTTGATGTCAACGTATCAGACATTCCAAGCAACATGGCCTTAATGTCAACATATCAGACATTCCAGGCAAAATGGCCTTGATGTCAACATCTTAAAAAAGTGGATACATTGTACGGAAACTGCTTGCCATATATGATTGTGGTGATTGCATGGCTGGTCTCTGCTGCTAACCTTCTGATGATTTCATTCATGCAGGAGTTATATTCAAAAAAATTGTTGAGGAAGAACACAGACTGACAGAAAAGGTAGCCAGTTGTGTTGCTCTCTGTGCAAACTTAGTAGATCAGATTCTGGATGAACATGGTCATGAGGAGCGTTTGTCAAACATCATCAATGATCGTATCGGGAAAACAGTAAGATTTGATTGGCTTCAAAAATTTTATAAAGGTCATTATCATGATGTGTACACCACCTTTATACAGTCTGTTATCAGACTGTACCTTGGTGGTGTACACACAAAAATAGCCTTAGAGTAGATAAGTTTAGAAATAAGAGAAAATTAAATGTAATGAGTCATTTGTAAATTAATTGCATATAATTTAGGAAAAAGTAATTATTTGTTTGATCGTAAATAATATGTAAGTAAATTTTTTAAATATACATTTTATTACTAATTAAATAAATATCTTGTGTTACACAAATTGCTTTTACTTTGTTACTATCCAAATTTTATAATGTTCTGTATTAAATAATGACATAAAAAAAGAGATATTATTTATTGCTAAATTAATAATAAGTAGCACAGGAACACATTTTTATTATTGTCCAAACTGCACTATAAATAAAATGATTTATTTTCGAATGCTGACAATTATCCTGATGTTAACAGTTTGCAATTTGTATGTTTATGAAAATTTAACTATTGACATCACACAATTAGATATGAAACAGCTCTTTGTTAGAACTTTTTAAAGGGAAACATAAATAATAGTTCTTAAATTGTGTGAAATAAATTATTACTTTCATAAGTATACTTCTGGTAAAACAAGATAAGTACTGAGTGTTCAGTGGTTTAAAATAAAAATTATTTTATTTATACTGCAGTGGGTAAAGTTTTATTATTTAAACTGTAGTGGGTTAAAATACAATACAATATACTATGTTTAGTAACAAATGTACCGATGAAAGTCCACACTCACTATGAGCGCTAAAGATCGTCAACGGTCTATAACATTAAGTGCAAATCTGTTCTTTGTAATTTGTGGCTGTTCCTATATATTTTTTTATATCTGTGTCCCTGTGTTCTTAGAAGCAAAATAATAATATGCTGGTAGTTAAGACAAACATTTATTTTTTTGAGAATTATTGTTTTTAACAAAAAATAAAGGTACGTACGCAGTAAACTAAACCATTATTTTAAAGTTTAGATTATGATTATTTTAATTTTTTATTAAATACTTCATAATTCAATTAAGAGATAAAGATAACACTGCACTTTCGGGACTTTTGTTAATTTTAGTAGTTTTTGCACTGAAACGCTTCAGATTATGCCAAATATTAATAATTTAAAATATAAAAGTGCGAAAACAACAGGAAGTTATAAAAAAGTGAAATTAAAGTGGCAAACGTAACCTCAAAATGACTACTGTGTGAAAGTGAAGAACGTGTTTTTTATAGTGAAAACGATTTTTTTTTTAAAAAAAAAGAACTCCATAATCTAACTCAACTCGGCTGTTTCATGAAATGTGTGTTGTTAACAATAAAAAGTATTTTTTTAAAAAAAGTATTTCATAACATAATTTGACTCGGTTTAGAATTTCATGACTTAAACCTAACTTGACTCAAGTTCGGCTTTTAACTCAGTTGTTATGTACATAAGTAGTATTTGTAAAAAAAGTCCTTTTGTAAGTAGTGTCAATTGGGCAGATATAAAGCTGCCGCGGCTTTGTAAAAATGGTGAATCCTTTGCTTATAATTGCCATAAGCAAAACGAATTTGAGAAAAAATATGATTCTTAAAAGATGCCATGATTTATAAGAAATTCAACAATACTAACATAATTCCAACTTAAACTGACAAAAAAAGCAAATAGCAAAGTTCACAATTACCGGCAGCCGGTTTTTTTAACAAAAACTATCATGATCATAAATGATTTATTATGAAGTGTGTATTAATCTAATGAAGCAACTTTATTGTACAAAGAAAACATACAAGAAGATCCTTGTAAACATCAATGACATCAGAATATAGGTTAGAAGTACAGGATAGTAATAAATATCAAAAAGTGTAATTTATTGTGCATTACCACAATAAATGTCATCTTGCATGCCGTAATATCTCTCAAGGAAGTGATATAACACAATATACAAGCAAAAAGAATAGTGTAGTAATGTTATAATGAAAACAAAAGTCCCTAAAATGCAGAAAAACCGAGATAATCACCTTGGAAGGTTAAATTTCTTGTAAGTTGTGATTTTATCTCATGACACAGCAGCTGCTATTCTTATTTTTTTTGTCCAAATGTTTTATTTCCTGCCCATTCATAATAATACAAAATATATAAGTGAGGAAAATACCACAAAATAAAAAAAATCTCCATAACCTATTCATTACTGTTGTGCAAAAGTTGTTTTTTCTCAAGAAAATGATTTATTTAATATGTATAAGCAGCTTAAACAGTATTTATGCAGTGTTTTTCTAAATCGTGATTTTTGAATTTTTTTCATACTTTATTTTATATACTTTTAATAATTTTTATTACATACTTTATTATTCAATTGAGATATTCATCCATGGAAAATATTTTTACTATTATAGGCTATTTTTTATGGAACTATATTGTCACATCACTACTGTTAACATTGCATGGAACATGTTAGATTTACTACTCTAAAGTCATCAACTAAGGTATTACTCATCCCTGCTATCACATTGTAATAGTCATTACTTTGCTAGTTCTTGTAGTGAAAACTTTGTTAAAATGGTAGCTATTGTTTGTGAGGCAAACCTCTCTTTGTCAGTTTAGGTTGAGATTACGGTCGTGTTACTGATTTTTCCTATAAATCATGGCATTTTTAAAGAATTATATTTGTGTTGAAAGTATTATTATAATAATTGTAAAATTAATTACAAATAGTAATTTTCCTACATTATCAGTTGCAGGAAACAACTGTTTCATTTCAACTGGTATGGTTATATGTATGTCAAAAGCAAAAGGGTATAATTTTTTTGCTTTTGAAGCATGTGTTAGTTTTTTCATGCACAACCATGTTAGTTTTGTTCTTCATATACAACTGTATTATTTAGGTTCATACAACTTTTTTTTTAAATAAAAGTTTTTTATTGCTTTAGTGTTGAAAAACATTTAGCTCTGAGCAATTTTGAAGTTATGCAGGTCGCTTTAATTTTCGAACTTCCCATAATTTTATATTTTGGATTGTTACTTTTGGGTTTAATAAAGTTTTTTGGCAAACAAATTATAAATTGTTACATCTTATATTTACCATTTAAACAGTATTAGAAGTGAAACATTAAAAAAAAAATACTACAATCAAAGTACATAATAGAAAAAAAAAATTATAAAAGCCTTGCTAGAGAATAAATATCTAAGCATTAGCTGGACACTGCTGCTTTTTCACCAAAATGCTTTATTTTATGCTCATAGGTAATAAGCGAAAATTTAAAATACCACACATAAAAAGACACACACACACACACACACACACATATATATATATATATATATATATATATATATATATATATATATATATATATATATATATATTGTCATTACTGTATTGTGAAAGTTAATTTTTTTTCTTGCAAAAACACTTTATTTCCTGCCTATTAATAATAAATAAAAATATAAAAACAATAAAATTACAAAAAAAAAAATGTGAACAAAAATTATTTTAATAACCCAATCAATACTATTATGAGAAAGTAATTAAAAAAAAAAAAACAAATCACAAAGGTCACAAATAGCAGCTACCATGCTTAACAATTTATTATTGCTAAAAATACTAGTGTTACCGACAATGGTAACACGGATTAATACAGGGTGGGGCAGGGAAGTATCCCTAATTTTAAAGGTAAATTAAAAAATAACCAAAAATGTTTGAACAAAACTTTATTGTGGCATCAAAAGGGTACAGATGGAAGTTAATTGTAATAATAATTTTACTTTGTTTTAAATAACACATCACGCAAGTGATATCCCTCATTGTCAATGCACTGCTGTAGCCTGGTTCTAAAGTTCCGCATAACTCTGCGAAGCATTTCTTGTGGAACGCGGCCAACTTCAAGGCGAATTGCATGCTTCAAGGCTTCTAGGGTCCTGGGTCGATGTTTAAACACTTCACTCTTGAGTTAGCCCCATAAAAAGTAATCACATGGAGTTAAATCCAGCGGCGCAGAGCAATGGAATGTCACCATACCGGAGATCAATCGCCCGGGAACATTTCCTCAAAACAGCCATCGAATTTCTAGCAGTATGGGCTGTGGTACCATCCTGCTGAAACCACACTAGTCCCAAATTATTTTGTTGCAATTGTGGTTCAAGAAATTGTTGGAGCATGTTTACATACCGTTCAGAATTGATGGTAACACAATGATTGTCCTCCTCGAAGAAATAAGGCCCAATTATGCCTTCACTGCTGATTGCACACCAAACCGTCACTTTGTCACTGTGTAGAGGCCTCTCGTGAACTACCCTAGGGTTTGCACCACTCCAATAACGCATATTCTGCTTATTTACAACTCCAGAAATGTGGAAGTGCGCCTCGTCACTGAACAAAACACGTGCATCATTTGGCAAGTCAGCAATGAAAGTTTCACATGCCTGTATTCGTTGTTGCCAGTCCCGTTGTGTGAGTTCTTGAACGATTACCATCTTGTATGGATGGAAGTGTAGTTCCTCGTGGAGAATACGACGCACAGTACGATTAGACAACGCCAGGCTGGATGTGTGCTTGCGAGCAGAACGCTTAGGAGACTGCAAGATCGATCTTCTGACACGGTCAATATTTTCTGGAGTTCGGACGGTCCTCTGAGCCCCAACTCTCTTTCGCACTACACTACTACATGCACGGAAGTTCTCCACCCACAACAAAATGGATTTGCGGTCAGGAACAGCATTGCTGGTAGGAATCCGATAATGAGTTCGCAGCGCACGCTGCACCGCAACAATAGACTTATTTTGAGAGAAATACGTTTCGACTGCAAAAGCGCGTTGCTCATTCGACCAAGCCATGTCTACAACTGACGGCGGTACTAACGGAAAATTCCATGGCCACAGCGTCATTCGAGCTTACCCCCACTCCTCCAACACATCCTCACTACACACAACGCCATCTCAAAAGTAGGGATACTTCCCTGCCCCACCCTATACTACCTTGACATATGAAATGCTTCATACGCCATTCAATGCAGTTACAAAGTAATTACGCAACTACATAAAATAGTACACCATAAGAATTAAGTGTTCTGCAAATTAATGTCATAGAATAAAAAAAAATTTCAAATCATGAAAATAAATGGTGTCTTATTGAATAAAAATTGGCTCCTGCCTAGGACTACAAGGTGAAAAATGGTCAACGGCTGTGATGGCGGAAGAGGATTTATCCGAATGGCAAGATGAGGCGGAAGAACTACGGTCAACGGCTCTGAAGACAGAAGAGGATGAATCTCAACGACTGAATAGGCGGAAGAACCCAAACCAATAATTTTGGATTAAAAATGAGCAATGGAGAAAACAAACGGATGTTTTACCCTAGGTGGCAGTCCAGGTAAACTGGGAAATCCACCCTCTTCGGAGGCTGGCTCCAAGGATTCTAGGGGGAGCCAACTATTGCTTACAGAAGATCCTAATAATCCCTTTAGGAAAAGTTTAATGTTGGGAAGAACACCATCCAAAAATAACGCCCTTTGAAACAGAAGGAAGCAAAAATGAACACTCACTAGAAAGGAGTAAAGATGCCGAAAAAAAACTGACAAACTAGAAGAAGAAAATAAAGTACTCAGGAGAAGGCTAGGTGAAGTAGAGGTGCTAATAAATCAATTAAAAGAAGAAGTTTTAAATCTGAAAACAGAAAATAGTACTCTAAAGAACTTGCAGGTGGCAGGTAAAAATAAAGAAAACAAAACCCCACTGATGACTAGAGTTGATGAGTACTATACTGATGAAGAGGACCTCGCTAAGGAAACTGAATGGATAAGAAATAAAAAAACTTCAAGAAAAATGAAAAAAGGAAAGCTGAAAGTTCTCCAGAAGGTGAAAACCCGATGATATACCAAACACTAGGAAAATAGTGCAGAAGCAAGCTTTGGTGCAAAAAGACAAGCCACCTCCACCAATAAATATTGTTGGTGTTAAGGATTTTGCATCAGTGAAAAAGTTACTAAATATGGATAAAGTAAGCAAATTAGTTTCCCTCAATAGTGATGTGTGGAAAATCAATACACTAGACTCTGATGCCTATAGAGCTCTGACAACAAAATTAAATGAAGAAGGCACTCAATGGTACACATATGAAGACAAAAAGACAGGCCCATCAAGGTAATGGCTAGGGGTTTACACCCTACTTGTACTAAAGATGAAATAATCGAGGAAATAACGCATAAGGCAGGGTTAAAAATATTAGATGCTGTCAACATTATCAAAAGAGAAAAAAAAGTAGAAAAAGATGGACAAGAAACAATTTGTAAAAGAGGGCTTCCATTATACATGCTCACATTTGATAATAAAGAAGATGTGGGGAAAATATATAATATCAAATCTATCCTTCATATGAGTGTCAAGATTGAGCCACTAAGGAAAACAACGAACTTGATACCACAATGTAAAAATTGTCAAGGATTTAATCATACGATGAAGTACTGCCATAGAGAATCCAGATGTGTAAAATGTACAGGCAAACATGCAACTTACCAGTGCACAACAAATAAAAATGTTCCACCAAAATGTGTAAATTGTGGAGGGGAACATCCTGCTAATTATCGTGGGTGTGAAGTTGCAAAGGAATTGCAAAAAATCCGGAATAAAACTAGTAATCCTCAGCAAAGATTTCAAAAAGAAGAGGAAAAAGTATGACTTTATCATGGATGATTAAAAGACCTGAGGAAAATAATAAGGACGAAAACAGGAGATTATACTCACAAGTGGTTCAGACTAGGCCTATTGAGGTTAAAAACGCAGAGAAAAATAATGTATTAGAAAAATACTAAGGAGGCTGGAGGATATAGAAAACGATTGGAAGCTAATGATAAGAAATTTGAGGAAGTATCCACAAACCTAGCAGATATTAACAGCTATTTTAAATGAAATAAATAAAACCTTCAGGATAGCAACCTGGAACGCAAATGGATTGTTACAACATATTCAGGAACTAGAAGTATTTTTGAATTCTGAAAAAATTGATATATGCTTAATATCTGAAAGTCATTTTACGAAATCATCATATGTCAGAGTACGTGGCTATTGCTGCTATTCTGCTGTTCATCCAGCAGATAAGGCAAGAGGGGATCAGTATTACTTGTGAAGGATAACTTGCAACATTTTGAGGTCTTAAAATTGAAGAAGAATCTTTCCAGGTTATAGCCATCAGGATTCAAACTAATAAGTACAAAGAATATAACATTGGTGCTATATACTGTCCACCAAAATACAATTTAAAACAAGAGGATTTTGTGCAACTGTTTGAAAAACTGGGCAGCAATTATGTTGTTGGAGGCGACTTCAACGCTAAACATACATATTGGGGGTCAAGATTAATTAATCCTAAAGGAAAAGAATTATTAGCAGCAGGAACAGCACTAGGATGTGACTTTCACTCTGGGGTAGACCTACTTACTGGCCGACAGATACTAATAAGATACCTGATATTATAGATTTCTTTGTAACAAAAGGAATTTCAGAAAATTACATTTACGTGGAAGACATTGAGAGTCTCTCCTCAGATCATACACCAGTTCTAATGACAATCAGTGAATTTATAATTACAAACAAGGCATCAGCACCGACATTGACAAATGCTCGAACTAACTGGCCCCGGTTTAGCAGCCTGGTGGAAGAAGATATAAATTTAAATGTACCAATTAAAAATCCAATTCAGCTGGAAGAAGAACTAGACAGATTTACTGAAATTATACAACTTGCTGCCTGGAGGAGTACTCCTGTAAAACACAAACAAAGTTGTAAAGAAATCAATTACCCAGTTGAGCTAAGAGACTTGATAAAAGAAAAAAGGACAAGAAAATATTGGCAAATGAATCGGTTTCCAGAGACAAAAACAATGCTAAATAAGTTGTGTAACAAAATTAAATCCTTTATAAGAGAACTTAAGAATGACACAATTAACAGATTCTTAGAAGAGTTATCCTCACAAAAGGACGGAGAGTATTCTCTTTGGAAGGCCACAAAGGGAATTAAAAGACCTAAAACACAATATTATCCAATTAGAAATGAGGACGGTACTTGGGCTAGAAGTGCCCAGCAAAAAGCTAATCTCTTCGCAAAATATTTAGAAGAAATATTTCTTCCACTGCCAAGGCAAACGTGCGAAGAAAGCATACCTCTGATAGAAAAACAGGATAATGTAAAAATAACTCCGGTGACACTTCAAGAATTAAAAAATGAAATTAATAAGTTAAAATCAAAGATAGCTCCTGGATTTGATCTAGTTACTAGTATGATAGTTAAATCTCTACCAGAGAAAGGACTTAGGAAGTTACTTTACCTAATCAATGCAGCTTTAAGATTGAAGTATATTCCTCTTCAATGGAAGACAGCTGAAGTTATTATGATATTGAAACCAGGCAAACAACCAAATGATAAGACGTCATATAGGCCAATTTCGTTATTACCAACGATTTCCAAGTTATTTGAAAAGCTGTTGCTAAAAAGACTAAGGCCCATCATTGAAAACAGGAAACTTATCCCAGAACATCAATTTGGTTTCAGACGAAGGCATTCTACATTAGACCAAGTTCATAGGATCACAAATATTATAGAAAATTCTTTTGAGAAAAAAAGAAGTTTGTGCAAGTATATTTTTGGATGTAGCGAAAGTCTTCGATAAGGTATGGCATGAGGGCCTAATTTTTTAAAGCTGCAGAGAGATCTACCAAAATAATATTATGAAATTCTAAAGTCATATTTAACTGGTAGACATTTTCGAGTGAAATACGAAGGAGAATACTCGGAATTGAAGAAAATATCAGCTGGGGTTCCACAGGGTAGCGTTTTGGGACCTGTGCTTTACTTGCTGTACACAAGTGACCTTCCTACTGCAGATGATACAACCACTGGTACGTTCGCAGATGATACTGCAATCTTAGCTACGGGTAAGAAAATTGAAGAAGCTGTGATGAAGCTTCAACGAGCTACAGATGAGGTGTGCAAATGGACCAAAAAATGGCGCATTAGCCTGAACGAAACCAAGTCAGTGAATGTAAATTTTACAAATCTTAAGATAGATCATTCCATCCCAATTACAATAAATTCTATACCAATTCCCCAAGCTAACTCTGCTAAATATCTGGGAATGACCTTGGATGTGAAACTGAAATGGAAGGAACACGTAAAAAGAAAAAGCAAGAATTGAATTTTAAATTTAGAAAATTGTATTGGCTAATTGGAAGACAATCCAAACTGTCAATTCATAATAAGTTATTAATATATAAACAGGTTTTAAAGCCAGTGTGGAACTATGGAATACAGTTGTGGGGCTGTACAAATAAGACGAATATTAATACAATTCAAGTTTTTCAAAATAAGGTACTTCAAGCATTGTTGACGCACCATGGTATATACGAAATGACAACATTCATAGGGATTTGAATGTAGAGTTTGTCAGTGAAGAAATCAAAAAGCAAGCATTGAAGCATGGACACCGCATCTCACATCATGAATGCTCCGAGGTTCGGGGACTGATGGTTACACCTACGTCAGCTAGAAGACTGCAAAGAACTAAGCCTTCTGATTTGATTAGTAGAGAATAACCATTGGGTTATAACTCTAGATAAACGTACTATATTTACCGATTGTGTTCATAGAAATGTAAATTACTAGATGGGTTTCTGACTCAGTTGTAATATTATTAATTAAAAAAAAAAAAAAAAAAAAAAAAATTGAATAAAAATGCTAACTGATGATAAACTATGATGAACACATTACAGTGTAATTATATCAGTAAATATGCAAATGGACACCACTAATTTTTTGTTTTTTTTCTGTACCAAAACACTATTTTATGCCTATAGCTAATAACCCAAAATGTAAAAATGAGTAAATTACCAGACCAAAACATATACCTCTGTAAGTTAATTATTGTATGAACGTTTAAGTCTTCCCCTCCTCTCAAAAATAATTTAATTAATGCCTATAATAATCAAAAGTATTAAAACTATGTAATTATAAAATGATCGAAAAAATATATTAATAACTAATGCTATTGTGAGAAAGTTACTAATCTTTTTATAGCAGATGTAAAGCAACAAAGTTATCATTATCAGAACAAGCATTGTAAACAATGTAGAAGGGATCAGTTCTGCTTCGGTGACCTTAATACATGAAATTTTGTATACTCCATTCAGTGACTTCATTAAATAGTTCTGTTAAAAAATACATAAAATATAACTTACCCAAGAAATTAAATCTGCCACAGGTTAATATTACTTAATGCAATAATAACAGAACAAAAAAATACTTTAAAATCATGAAAATGCTATAACATTTTAAGAAGTTTATAAATTTATTCAAATATTTTATTAGTATATTGAAATTTGTAGGGAACGTTATATTTGTATAAGTTAGTATTGTTTTCACTTTTAATTGCTCAATTTTCAGGATGTTATTCTCTCTGATTCATCAAAGGGCTTTTCACACTACGCAATTATGTAACCATATCATCAAGTTAACTAGATTACGAGTGGTGGATAATAGTGAGATTGGCAAAAAAGCAATGGCAGAGGGCAAACCTCCTCGATGCATACATGTGTACAACAAATTAGGAGTTGGGACAACAGGTTGGTACATCTAATGCTTAGAATTGAATGGCTAGATATTATTACGTAAGCCAGAATTGACAATTCTTCATATTTAGAAAAAAAATCTCCAAAGTTCTGTACAGTATTTGCAACCAGTTTTACCATATTTTAACACAATTTAACTTTTAACAATATATACCAGTAAAAAGAATAATTTTTTTTGGCATTGTAGTTCATTATTACATTAAATAAATAAAAAATATTAAGCAGCGTTGTAATAGATATAAATTAATTATTTGAAATGTGATTTTCTAAAACAGTTTTCTAGCGAAAATAATATTTACACCCAGTATAATAATGTTTCAGGGGACAAAGTGCTAGTTGCCATTAAAGGTGAAAAGAAGAAAGGCATCATTGTTGGTGTTAAAAAGTGGCAAAAGCCAAATACACCCAAATTTGATACGAACAATCTAGTGTTGATAGATGACAACGGCAGCCCTTTAGGCACTCGTATTCATGTGCCGATCCCGTCTATTCTCCGAACAATACTGAAAGAAAAAACGATTGCCAAAGGTGCAGATTATACCAAAGTCTTAGCAATAGCGTCAAGGTTTATATAAATTAAGTTTTTAAAATTGTAATATATTAAAATTTGTAAATTGTAGTAATTGTTGTTCTTTAATTTCATCCAGAAATTTAAGTATTTTATACAATAAGTCTTTACAACATGGGTAAGTTTAACAACAATTTCATATATCACAGCAATTTGAATTAATTAGCAATGCAATTATGACAAAATAGTATGAAATTACATCATTGTAATCAGCTTGAAATCTGCATAATAATTTTTGTACTTTTCAATGTATTCATGTATAAAAGTGACTGTTTACATGATTTATTCTATGTTGTTAAGCTAATGTTTAGAAATTTGTTTTCATCGCACACACTGGATTTCAGTATGCATCTTATGGCATTTGTAATTGTAACAGGGAAACATGTTTTTATTACAGTACTTGGATTTGTTACACACTTTTAGGAGTCAGAAAATGTTAAGAAATTGTAAAAGTTTATTTACCTTTTAGTAAAGTGTACACAGGATGTCTACACAACCCCTGATTTGTCCTGCATGCAAGCAAACAACAATTGTAGTCATCATGTATTAGTCTGTATTATGTAACATGAGTTTGTAATGTTTTTGACTGAATGATCAAATGACTATCAGCCAGATGTGTAAAATCGGCCCAATGCAAGGAGGGATAGTAAAGTGCTAAAATAGGTAAGGATATTGATGTACAGGTGGGAAAATGCCCATAAACTACTACTACTATTACGCTCAGGCATGTTGTAATCACACACTATTTAATGCAGTTACTGTTAAATTTAGTAAAAAGGGTAAGGCTGAAGACTCTGTCACTTGCTGTGTACGTCTAACAGTGATTATTGCCTTTTCTGGTATCTATTGCAGCTCCTCAGGAGTTAAGCCTTTAAACGATGATAAAAAAAAAAAAATAGAATCTGAATATAAACAAATTTTAAAAAATACCAAATATTTTTTGATAAAAAAATATAGTCAAAACAAAACAGCAGCCTAATGACAGCTTGTTCTTCATAAATAAAGATGATGAGTGACCTGGACAACTGGGAGCCAATGTAACCAGACTTTTGTTTATATTATCTTCAGATATGTTTATAAGAAGAGCCGCCTCGGTGGTCTAATGGATAGCGTACTAGGCTTTCATCCCGAGGATCCGGGTTCGATTCCCGGCGAGGACTTGGCATTTTCATACGCTATAAATCATCCCACCGTCTGCATTAGCCCAAGTGTGCACAATAGTCAGACGTTAAACACCAAAAAAAAAAAAAAAAAAAAATAAAGACTTTTGTGTTTATTTCTTGTGTGATTATCTTGTATTTTTTTGAAGTACCTGCACATACACTGTAACATACAACTTTATTTTCTCTTTGTTCTTAGCCAGGATAAAATTTTTTTTCGTAAAACAAGTACATTTCATTAGACACTCAAAAACCTATGGTAACGTCACTGATGATTTGGCTGTGACAAAATACAAGTGGAAACTGTCTTGGCCTACTAATCAGGCTTACCCTCTTCAGATATTGACACTGGTTCACCAGGTACTTTTTGAAGTCTCAGACGCTACCACTTTATGATGATTTATGGCCATACCAGTTGTCAGAAATTTATGTTTATCCAAAACAGCCTTTGTACTTTCAAGTTCAGATAACAATTCCCTAGTACATTATTTTCTAAAACATTGTAAAGAATAAAAGGATGTAATGATAGAAGAAGCATTATAAATAACATTTTATAAACCAATATATTTAAAACAAACTGTTATCTATGCCCAGTCTCTTTTAGCATAGCTTGTAACGTCAAATCAATACTCTGATCTATATATGGTTGGTGTATCCAAGATGCTACATGGAACATTAGTACCTCCTTTGATGTGCAATGAGCTACATTTTCTTTTATATAAAACTTCAAATCCAGTTCAGTCGTGTATGCTGAAAAAATCTTTGCACAAGATTCTTCTGAAACAATTAACAGACTATTAACACAGTAAAATAATAATAAAAGTAACATTCAAAACCTTTAACTTATCAACAATTGATTTATGAATAAAAAAGTACAGACATATTTTGAGGGAAAAATATTGAAAAATTAATTTTAGCAGCAGTCAAGTGGGGGTGTGGCTTTGTAATGAGTCAGCAACAGGCCATTCGTTGTTGCCTGCTGGTGACTAGTGAAAATGAAGAAATCAATGAAAGTAGTAAAAATGGCCTCAGTACAAATGAAATGAAAATGATACAATTCATGGAGAGACTTCCACAGCTATGGATGTGGCAATATTATGTTTAAGAAACAAGAGGAAAGCTTATTTATTCAATAAATTTTAAAGTTTTATGTTTCTTCCAGTTTGACATTCTGTATACAACAAAATCAACCTATACAAAACAAAACCTGTCCGCTGACTAAATCTAATAAAAATTAAAAACTGCCATAACCTAAAAATACATGAAAACAGCTTATGGAAACATGAAAATAAACTTATACAAATCAAGATATATGCAATCTGAGGAAATTTTGTAATTTGTGTAATAATTTGTATTTGATTTACTGTGATGTGTCAATTTGACTTGTATCTCATACATGCATCCCAATGTAAACACACCACTATTGGTAAATGTGAACAAATCTGTCCGCCCTTAGTTGTGTTATGAGTTAGTAAAGATTCTACAACTCTGTATGGCATGATTTTCGTGTTTTGTTAGCGTTGTTAGACCAGTAACAGCAGCACCCTGTGTATTCTATTAAAACATTTAACTGCCATCATATCACATAAAGGATAGTGTTAGGGTCAATATTCTCTGTCAACGGACAAATGTCAGCTTCAGTAAGTATGTTATCTAAGACATATTCATGTCAGTGTCCCTCTCCCCTACACAAGTATTTGACTGTCCATGTCTTGCCAACAGTGTGCTTATAAAGGAGGGTTAATTCTTAGTAAATTCATAAACATATTTTTCATCCTTAAAAAGACAGAAAATTAGAGGTATCTGTGTCTTGGGAGTGTCCATTAATGATATTATATATTGAATAAGGATTATTTATTGACTAAACCATTAAATTAATTAGAAACATTAAAACCAGGTTTACAAGACCTGCCTTAACAGAGAAGGGTCTGGCTAGCCTGTATGACACCATAATAAATTTGCCTTCATTTATTCAGATGAATATACAGCTAAACCCCACACTATAGACAAAATATTTTAACACAAAACCTTTTTTTAATTCACTTGGAAACATTATTTAATGCATATAAGCACAAAAATAATTTATATTTCCTGATTTTCATTATAGTCTACTTTATATATTTTTTTAACTTTATGATAAGTCTCCTTTTCCCACAATAGTTAAACCACTTAGTATACTCTTCCTAATCAAGGACGATGAAAATTTTTTGAAATTGTTAAAAATGCTTCAAAATAAATATTTTTTCCTAACGATCAATTTCTGAACAACTTAAAATTTCATCTTTGTATCAAGAAAATTAATAAGCACGTTAACAAAAGAAAGGATCAATCGATTAACTTCAAATTTATAACACTAAAACAAAACTACTTGGAATAGATCCCTATTGTTTTTTAACATTGTTGCTAAAAAATTTTGGAGGCTAGAGAGAAATTGTCAAAACTGTTTAATTTTGATCCCCGGCTATTTTGAATTGATTATGATATTAAAAGGACATTTTGTGCTGAATCTATTTCATTAGCATTTAAGAACTTAGTGTTTTTGAGTCCTTAAAGGGCAAACAAACTATAATTTTGGAATTTTTGAAATCTGATGACATTTAGGTTATGAAACACATTAAAAATTGTGTCTCATTAGAGAAAAGGGTTTGTTTCCGATTCTGTTTCATTTCTTCTTTGTTTATATTGGTTTAACTTAGTTTTTTTTTTCAAAAGGTGGATTCAAGTAGAGTGGTGCATGGAGGGATTCTAGAGTTGACATCCAGTTTTTTTTTATATTGTTTCCAGTTTTGTTTATTTTGCTTTTTTGTTTATACAGTACTTCTTCGAAGAATATAATATAAAATATCCACATTTTATAAAATTTCTTGCTTTTATTTATTTATATTTTTTACAAGAATTAAATAATATCTACGGATAACACTTTTAAAATCTGGCAAATTTACAAATTTCTAGTTATCGAGAAAATTCCCTACCTTTTGCTGTTTTAGTTACTAAATTTTCACCTTTGAAAATATGCTGTATACACACCATTTAATATTTAATACCACATTTATTTCAAAAGCGCTAGTAAGTAATCAATTACAATTAATTTTTAATTACCAAATTTGTTCGAAGGCCATGTCAAAAATAAAGGAATCATTTCACAATTTTTGAATGTTTCTAGTTTCACAATCCCACCGAGTTCTTTTTTTATCACTTCAATATTTTTTAACACTTCCTTCTGAAAAAAATGAATAAATCGATGAGCACATCATATTATTTATCCTAGTTTATCTAGTAATTAAACTTATGCTGTTAGAAACATAAAAAACCTAACATGACAACACATTGGATTCATAATAACCTGGCTTTTCCTAATTAATGGATTAAGGTAGTGGTTCTCAAATTTGCCAAAAGTGAGTTTAACAAATTACTACATTTCAGTCTTTAGTAACAGTTTTCAGTTTAGTTAGTTCAGAGAATTTCAGGTTGTTTTATTTACGCTCACCTTAGATACGGCAGTGACATTTCTGTAATGGCAGTGCATTTCTGTAACCATTTGTGTTTTAAGTCATAAAAAAATATAAAATTAACTCTAGAATCTGATTGTTGTTTTCATAACAGAATTTTATTCATTCATACATAATGAATAGTATATAATAATGGCAGAATACACATATAATAAGTACTACTTTTTAAATTTATTATTTGGATAGACATTGATTCTCAACTGAATGACAGAATTATCACTTCCAAAATTGAGCCTAGAAATCTTTAAAACTTTCTAAAAACGTAAGAGAGAGAGAGAGAGAGAGAGAGAGAGTTAAATACAGTAGTCTTGATTAACCATCACCTTTTTAACAGTCAGTTTTTATTAACCGTCAGGTTAATACTTTTACCTGATATTTTTAAACAGACTTCCATAGTAAATAGTTTGTAATAAATAAAACTAACCTTCTAGACAAAACATTATAACTGGACATAAATTATTTACAGCATAGGCGACAGAAGCTGACAGTAACTGCTATTCCCTAAGCAAACATTTATAATCAAAAAGTAAACGATCCTTTCAATTAGTGGAATGTGATAGAAACATGATGTTTCTATTGAAAGATAAACACTGTCACACTAATTACAATAATACCATGCAGAATATAAGTCGATCAAGTCACAGTCACATGAGTATCCTAAGTGGTGTACGTGGTGCTCTTACATATGTTACGTGAGCATATACATATACTTGTCAAAAGGTTAAGTAAGGATAATTTACTGTATTAAAGACCTATGTATATAAAATTTGTATAATGTCACAGCTCTTTCAGAACAGTTACAGTTGTGAAACATTCCAATGAAGCAGTTCCATGCTGCAACTTTTCATCCACCTCTACTAAGTAGCTGTAAATAAAAAATAAAATAGTACTAATAAAGCTGTTTTGAAGAACCAAAAAATATTTACTCAAATAAATGTATACTTTTACAAAATTTACAGTTTTAAACATTTTTATAATAACTGTTTATAATCTTTTTGATCAAAATAACTTACAGTATTCAATGAAATAAATGTAGTCTCATAATTAGATGTATGAGGTGTGTTCAGAAAGTAACGAGAATTTTTAAATTTCGCGGGTTTGGAGAGTCAGATTGTCAAACATTTTTAAAAATTATATTGATATACATGCCCTTGAAGTATGATAAAACTTTTAGCTGTTTTCATTGTTGACTTTGTCTGTGACAGCCACTAAGGTTAGATGTGCTTTTATGAGCTCGGCGATTTTTGTTTGTTAAAAGAAATAGATCACAGAATTTGTATCAAATTTTGCGTAAAAAATGGAATAAAGTATAACAAAGTGTGTGAAATGTTAACAAAGGCCTACGGTGAGTCTCCTATGAATAAAACAAGAGTTTACAAATGGTATAAGCTATAAGCGTTTCCAAGAAGGCCGTGAAGACGTTGAAGATGACGAACACCCTGGACGCCTCAGCACATCAACAACCGATAAAAACGTGGAAAAAGTGAAAGAAATGGTTATGAACAATCGCCAAATCACAATTTAAAAGGTCGCTGATGATATTGACATATCGATTGGATCATGTCATGACATTGTTTCAAATGTTTTGTGTATGAAACGCGTGGTAAAAAAATTCCTTTAAAAATTGTTGAATTTTGAACAAAAACAGTTTCGAATGGAAGTTGTTCAGGAGTCACTAAATAAAGTCAACGACGATGCAAAATTACTAAAAAGTATTATAACAGGTGACGAAACATGGGTTTACGAATATGATGTCAAAACTAAGACTCAATCATCCCAGTGGAGGCATTCTGGCTCGCCAAGACCAAAAAAGGCTCAACAAGTTTGGTCAAACGTGAAGGTTATGCCCACTGTATTCTTCGATATTAATGGCATAGTGAATCATGAATTCCTGCCACCAGGTGAAACGGTAAATAAGGAGTACTACCTACAAGTTCAACGCCGTTTGCGTGAAGCAATCCGAAAAAAATGCCTGAATCTGTGGAAAAACAATTCATGGCTTTTGCACCACGATAATGCACCAACTCACACTTCATTGCTTGTTCATGAATTTTTGGCCAAAAACAGTACTGTAACAATGCCCCAGCCTCAATATTTGCCAGACAAGGCTCTGTGTGACTTTTTCCTATTTCCAAAAATAAAGAGAACCTTAAAGGTACGTCGTTTTACAGTCGTAGATGACATTAAAAGCACATCGCTGAAAGAACTAAAGGCTATCTCAAAGATCGAGTTTGAGAAGTGTTTCAGGATTGGAAGAAGCGCTGGCACAAGTGCATAATCCCAATGGGGACTATTTTAAAGGCGACAACATCAATGTAGAAGAATAAATAAATATTTTGTTCAAAAAATTAAAATTCTCGTTACTTTCTGAACACACCTCGTACACAATTATAGTTGAACAGCAAATTCAAGAATTTTACTACATGCTTCAAAATAATAATAATAATAATAAAACATTTCATACTATGAAAAGAGTATAGTATGTATTTTTTATTTTTATTGATCACTGAAAGTGCAGGAAGTCTATTTTTGATATCTGTCTAGTCTGTCATCTGTCACCCTAATGATGGTCCTGAGAATGATGGTTAATCTAGACTCTATTATATTTTATAAACAAAATTATAAAAAAATTACTACATATTCTGCCTCAGGGAATGAAAAATTGAAACAAACATCCCGTATGGTAAAAAAAAACTAATAATTGTTTAGTGTTTATAAATGAACCCCTTACTGAAAGACTCTATTTCTATATATCACCAGATTCTGGCGGTCTTTATCAAGCTGTATAGACAGTGTAGTGTCATAGACAAACAAATATTCTGGTCACAAAGGAGAAAGATCTAAGAAGAAAGTGTCCACAATTTGCCAATAGAAATTCACAAAAGAGGAAAAAAAATTGTGATTATATACGGACTGTCAAAAACAGGAAATAAAAATTTATGTGAATAAAACAAGATCTGATTTTTTCAATGACTCCAATGAAAACCCTCTTGGAGCAAATTTACCATATGAAAAAACTGGAAAAGTTGCAGCACTTTATACATTGGTGTCTTCAGCCATACTGACAGACATTTAAGCACATTGAGGCTATTATCGCCTCCCTAAATGTATGTGTGAGTGTAAAGTGGTCATAAATGTAGTGTTGTAAGTATAAGTGTGTGTTAGACTCAAGTACAGCAAGGGATGTCTAAATCCTCTCAATAGGTGCAGCTAGTCTACACCCCCTGCGGGTACTGACTGAATGAGACATGTCAGTATGTTTCTTATTATTGTGTAGTCATAAATTTTCGTCTGCAATTGAATCGGACAATATGTTATGAATCTTTAGAATGTTCTGAATCGAATATTATTTTTGAGCCTCACACATTAATATTTTTATTGAAAAATATAGTTATAAAAGGCATGGTACACTTTGCAAGATCTAAAGTTACTTTAATTTTATTTGGTATTAATATTTGTTTAATATTACCAATTTTAAACACGTAATCTCGAGCTGATCACAGAGTAGTTGTAGGCCTGGTGTATAGAGCGACTTACTGTCATTTGTATCACACTTTTCCCTATTAAACAAAATATACAAACATTTTAAAAACTATAGAATAAACAAACATAAAAAACATAATTCAAACTTGGTGTCCATATTTTTACTTCCACGTTTTTATTTATGTTAGCAATAAATACTTATATATGAAGGTACTTATACCTATTTCTGTAAAAACTATTAGTTTATAGATTAATGATATAAATTCTGTTAGTCGACAGTACATTTACTATATTCAATTCCTTTTTTAAAATTTAAACAACAAAACGGAATTTAAATACAAATTCCTTTCTTGGCATTAGGTAACAAAATGTGACAATGTAAACAATAAGTCAGGCAACATGGCGCAGATTGCTATAAGGCATATTTAATGACTAACTAAACCACCAATGTGTGTAACTGGAAATAATTTTTGTTTTTTAATATTGACAACAAATTACAGTTACGATTTCTCCTCTCTTCTTTTCACAGCGGGCCATGTTTTGTTTGTTTGAACATAGTGTTTGTCAGTCAGTATCGAAAACGTATCGGAAAAATTTAGTTAGTGTCGTAGTTCCGAATGACTGGTGGTTCAGATAAGTGCAATTAAGTAATAGTCAGTGTTATACCTAATGAAAATTAAATTATTGTATGACTAAATTGTATATACTTAAGCAAACTTTATGTATCTGAACACCCAAGTACAATCGTAGTGGTGTGAAAAGAAAATGTTCTTACCCTTCACATAGCTCTAACTCTAATTTTAATGACAATATTCATTAAATGATTTTAGACAGTGACAATGATTTTACTAACATAAATAGAGTAATCGATGACACGAAGATCCGATTTTGTTATTCCTAATGAGTATGATACATATGGGTGATCATTAATTTTCACTTGTTTTACTAAAGCAATGATTTTTAAATACTTTTTTCTTTTATTACGTACTTTATTATTGAAGTCACTCATGGAAGATTAAATTTCTTACAATAAGTTAAGATTTTATGCAATTTTTAAAAGAAATGTACATTGTGACCTCATTGTCATTTACATCGCACAGAATACGCTAGATTTCCTACGTCAAGGTCACCCACTAAGATAATATTCATGCGCTTTATCAAAATCTCATTCAGTACATTCATAGGTCTTTTAGTAAAATGATATGTTTATTAAAGCATGGCAGCTGTTATTTGTGAACTATGTGATTTGCCTTCTTTTTGTCAGTTTAGGTTGGGATTACGTTTTTTTTAAATTTAAGCCCACATTGGAGCACACACAGTCAATTTAATTAAGTCTTTTGGTTTTTCTGCGTTCTTCCCAGTATTTTTTTAATCTTATTGATCTCTGAAGTCTGAGTTCTTCCGAATATACTACGTTTTGTGAATGTTTTCCCCTAAACTGTAATTGGGTTTCCTGACTTTTTAAGATCGCTTTTTCCCTCCTTCCTGCCAATTGCTCCTTGGTTATTCCTAGTTCCTCCAAGTCCTGTTCCACCTCCTTTAACCAGTTGTTCTTAACTTTACACTTCAGTTGGTAGTCCAATAATCTCCTCGTAAGTCTACTCTCCGGTAATCGAATTAGGTGTCCAAAGAAGGCCAATCTTCTTTTCCTAAAAATGTTAGTGATCTGCTCGTTGTTTCGATACAAGACTGCATTCGGCAATAGTCTGTACTGTCCCCCCACCAAATGTTTCTTATTAATAATTGTTCGGAGTACTCTCCTTTCCAATTCTCTAGAGCTCCTCCGTTTAAAATCACGGCATATTTAAAGAATCATATTTATGTTGAAAGTGTGGCAATAATTGTAAAATTAAAAAGGAAACATTAATATTTCACTTCAATGTATGTTGCTAATGTATGTTGCAAGCAAAAGGGTTTTCTCGTTATACAAAAATCATGTTAGGTTTTTCCTGCAATAATATTTTTATATAAAACCATGTTAGTTAAATCCTTAAGGTAATATTTTCTTTTATAAGTTTCTATTGGTTTTATTATTAATTACAAGCATTTAATTATTTGTTCTCGCGATGAAAAACACATTTTTATGCAGTAGTAATTTTTATGTTACCTATGTCACATTTATTTCCTAACATCTCATAGTTTGCGCACTTTTATATTTTGTGTTATAACTACTGGGCACGTAATGAAGTGTTACATTTTTTTTTGTAATTAAGTTACAAAAAGTTATGAAAAAACCAAAACAAGTTTAACTGCATATTAACCTTATACATTTAAAAATGTTCTACAAAACATTTTATATATAAGAATATTTAAAATCTAACATTTTAAAGAACTGAGGACATTAGAAATTGATATTAGGAACATAAACATTTATAATTAGTTCCTGAAAAGTAAAATAACAAAGACCAGGGGCCTATATACATTTAATATGAATACAAAATAATATTTGAATGTTATGAGTTAAACATTATGAGTTTACTTACATTAAATGTGTTAATATAATACCATATATAAATATTAATGTTTTTCTTACAACTTCACCTTGTTGCGCACAATTTATTATATATAATCCTACAGCTTATGTATGATTAACTTATCTATTGAGAAAATCATATACTGGTGTTAAAGTTAGGATAATATACTAACAAAGGATGATTAGAGTTAATCAAAAATCATTTGACTTATTTCACTAGTGTTGTGAAGTGCAAGTGGGTGTAGATCAACAAATGTTCATAATTTCAAATACAATAATAAAATGATTAAATCCATTGCTATAATTTTTTATAAAATTACATACTTCACGATTAATGTGTAGAATAACAAGCCATTAAAAAAAATATTTTTCTGATTTAAAAATACTTGCTGCACCATCCTCTTTTGACATCACAAAAATGTATGTAGGTCTACCACTTTCTTACAGAGGCAGCTGATGGGCTTAGCAATCCTACCGCACCTCTAATGCATATTACTCACAATACATATACATTTACTACTATACAGTGCTTAGCTAACTCTCAAGCGTAAAGCGACACATACTGATGAAATGAATGACAATGACTTAATGATGTATCAAACAAATACTTGGCAACTTCCCAGTAAACCTTAGTCTTATCCACACATGCAGGGCATACATGTATGGGCAGACCTCATTTTCATAGCTACTTGTAGGTTTTCCCATAAGTAAGGATATAAAGTAGAATGAACGGGATCTTATCGCATAATAAAAAGGTTGGCAAACTGGAGTAGCATGACGATAGTCAAGAAAAATTGAAAGGAAATTATCAAAGCAAACAGCTGCAAGCACCTGAATAAAGAACTGAGAAATCGTCAGAAGTAATGGAACTATCCACATGGAATCCTCTCCAAATCCTAGACTTTATAAAGAGGCTAGGACTGGAGAAGGTGCCATAACTGAGCAACTAAAAAATATAGAAAGGGAGAACAACAGATCTACAAAAGTCATAGTTCAATAATAACCCTACAAACTCATTCATTCACATATTAGTTTCTTTAGGAATACAAGTACTTTCAGAAAAAATATGTGAAGTTTCAATGGTCACGCTATTGTTATCAGTTATTACTGTATTAACAAACTAGGGTGAATTACTAGGTTAACAGTTATGAAATTTCATTGTGCAAATACTTACAGCAAAGATAATTTTAAATCACTAATATTCCTCAGCAGTGTTGACCCTGTTATGTGATGAGTATTCCATTCTTGAATGAAATTAAATAAATCAGCAACACAGTCTCGTACTTTTCGAGCATTTCCAGTTAAATTTACTGCTTTACTTACAGGACTTTCTCGAACTATAAAAAAAGTAACAATATTAATTATAGGCTATCTGAAATTACTTAATATTTTCATTGTTATAACACAGTATAGGCCTATTAGTGGCTAGCCAACAATGACAAGAAAATTTAAAAAAATATGAAATGTATGTTTTCAGGTATAAGTACACTTTCAAATGATTTACTAAAGTAATGATTTTTACATTTTTAAAAATGTTATATTTTATTATTGAATTAAAAGATATTCACCTGCGGAAGATTAAATTTCTTATTATAATGATTCTTAGTTTTATTGCAGCATGGTAGTCATTATATGTCATTTTAGACTGTGATTACTGTCATGTTGTCAATTTTCTTACAGCCTAAATCACAGCATTTTTAAAGACTTGTATCTGTGTTTGAGGTACAACAATAATTGCCAAAATGATAAAGAAACAAAGTTTCAAAGCAACTGGTGTGTTTATGTATGTTGTGAGCAAAATGTTATGTCTTGTCGCAAAACTGTGTTGGGTACTTAAGTTTTTTTTAAAAAAAGGTATTGTTTTCAATATTAATAACACACAATTAACTGTTTTCACCATGAAAAACATGTTACCTACATTCTCACAGTAGTGATTTTTAGGTTATGTATGTCACTTTTATTTTTGATTTTTTTCTAATTTCCTGTAGTTTCCGCACTTTTATATTTTGCATTAATACTAATGGACATGTAAAAGTGTAGATTTACCTGTGTAGAATAATGAGGAAAATTCTCAGGGGATTCAAAAAATGTCATTGTAGTGATTTTTTGGAAATCAGTAATTGTGAGATAAGACACTATGAATGTTGTTTTTAATGTTTATGTGAAATGATAGTTTTATTAATAATAAGATGTAATTTTAATTAATGAACTGCACAAATAATTTACAGAATCAATTTAGTACTATAAGCTATTCAGGAAACCATAAATTTTCAATAAAAATTGTTGGATATCTTTAATCACACTTTTGTGGTACCAAAAAACTGATCTCAAAAATGGCTCCATATTTTTTTTACAAAAGTAGGCTAAATACAAGCAATATTTCTGGGTGACTAATATAGTCATCACTATGGTAACAGTATATTTCATTGGATTCCTTTTCAACCATCTGCCAACCTTAGTCCCTTTGTCGTAAATACATACCCTTGACGAAGTTTAGCTGTACTGGAAGGGTTAGGATAATACATTTACTATAAGTATGTTAGATAAATGACTTCTAATGTGCAACAGTTCTAACCTGAAACAGGAGAGAAATCACTGTTGTTTGCTTTAACTTCTTTAGGAGTTGATGGAGAAGTCATTTATATAGGTTAACTGCATAAAATCTGAAATAACATTACACTTTAATTAATTTAATACCTTATACAAAATTAGTTATCATAATACACGCTGAAGTTGATAAATTACAATAATTATTATGGCTAATATTTACAAGTTGTTGGGATCAGCTACATAACCATTCATTGCACGACCATGCACCCATATCAACATTCAACAATCACATGTACAACATAAGGCCCCGACAACAAATGAATGTTCAGCAAACAGTACTAACAACCACGGTATATACATACACATACCGTGTACCGTGATAACAACTAACTGAACACTGAAACTTGATGTAAACACTCAGCAGACGTCAAATGAAATAAGTTGCGCGCGCAGTTTCATATCATTTTCACTCTCGTTCCTCGTTCATATTTGTTCCATTCAACTCGGAATGAACCAACTCCGAAACGAAACAGTACAACTTCTGCTTTCAAACTTCAAATAATTTTTTTTATAATGGAACGAAATAGTTTACTTTTATTGAGTTTGTTGTGTTTTATTTGGGTTAGATAAAGAAAGATAAACTTTCGAAAAAATATTTTTCAAATAATTAACTTGATCACAAAAAAAAATGCTGAAGTATTATAATAGCTTCTATAACAAAGTTGAAAAACCCATAAGAGTCAAAACATACAGTTTATTTTTACAAATAAATATGTGTGTGTGTGTGTGTGTGTGTGTGTGTGTGTGTGTGTGTTAAAAATAGTTAATAATATTCTCAATCCTAAAAAAAAAAATGAAAAAAGTAAAATATATAAATTTTTAATGTAATAATTCTTTTTTTGCCAGGAATGATGTAATTTAATAGAGTACAACATTCTCTGTCTTTCTTAGCTTATATTTGTTGACACATTTCGGAATACTTCCATTTTCAAAACTTATTAATGTAATCTACAATACATACAATAAGTAATGTACTCTACAATGGAATACATCAATAAGTTTTGAAAATGAAAGTATTCAGAAACACATCAACAAATGTAAAGTGTTTGAAGCTAAGAAAGACATAAATATGTACTCTACACAATTAAAATAAACAATTAAAAATTATTAATAATTATAAAATAATATAAATTATGTATCAATTATTTTGATCCAAAAATTGTAGTGTATAAAATTTTTTTTCAAGTAATTTAAAAAATTGTCTTTGAAAAATAAACTATTGAAGTGACTGTCATATTAGGACTCAAACCCAGAACCTTGAAATGAGCACTGATTCTGACCTATAGATCACTTTTTGATGAATTGATAGAAATTATATTTTATGTTATTATGCACATGTTTATATATTTTTGTTGTTTTTAATATCCAATTTGATGCATTTTTTCCTTTAACATACATTATACCAGCTAGAACTAATGAGGATGAGGGTTCAGCATTTGGGAAGGGTAAAGCTTGTGCCAATGACCTTAAAGTGCACAGTTCAGAAAGGCAGTAAACTGACCAGAAAAATCTCAAAAAAATTATTAACCTAATTTGTATCCAAAAACTTTTTGTTTTAAATTTTACAAATTCTAGTATTTATAGATTTCAACAAAAGCATCTTTTGAAGAATTCACCAACTTACTAACAATTTTTAAAGGCATTTTTGATGACACATGACAATTTGCAGTGAGGATAGGTAGAATACAATTCAAAAGTCATTTTTATGTGTGAACATCAAGTACATTTCAAAAGTAGCAACTGAATCATACATGCCAAGAGGTATGTCCATGCAATGTTTTATCAGTGATTGGCAAGGTCTAGCGCAGCCAATAACAAAATCAGATGATCCATTTTAGTTAATATGTAGTTTATATTTGAACAAGGACCTCATTATGCGCTTTCAAAGCATGTTCTTGACAATTTTATTTGTATGTAAATAGTTACTAAAGTTGTTTATTTTGATTTGAATGTTTATAAAGTTAATTCTTAAAAATAAAATTTTTATAGAAAACAGATTTTAGAGATAAAATAAACAACACAAGGATTACACAGAGAGGACAAAGTCTATATGTTTGAGAATAACATGAAGTAGAAGTTGAACATATTTTCAGCAAAGCAATTATTTTCCGATTATGTGAATATTCCCTTTTCCTTAAATCTGCCAGTAAATATGTATGGTCAAACACAAACTTGTATATACAAAGTACCACCCATGTGAGATAATCTGGCATATAAGTTATAAATTTTTCTTTCATTACAAAATGTAATTGGTTTAATTCTTAAAACTTAAAGAAATTGATTACTTAATATCTTTTAATTCTGTTTGTAAACACTGGATAAAAACTACCTTTATTGTAAATTTTTTTATAAATTTCAACAAATTTCACTTTTACATAGTGAACACTTTAAATTTGAAAATAATATAAGAAATTAAAGATATTTTTAAGCATGGTAATAAATAAATTAAAAGTTCTAGTATACAGTGCATCAATAGCTAACCTACATCCAAGTATCATATAATTTTATTCTTACAACCCATATCTGTTGAATTCTCAAATTACATTACTTAATTATGAACTAGACAAAGGAAAAACTTCTTTTTATTTTTATTTCTCAATCAAATAATTAGAAAATAGTCTAAGTAAATTATAGGGACAGTTTTCTTTGTTCATTCGATGTGTATTTATATTTTACATTGTGGTAGTGCCTGACAAATATTTGTTTAAAATATAGGGTTAATTATTACTTTTGTAAAGATTTCTTAATTTTTGTTAAAATCCCTTTCAAATTTTCAACACACTGTTATAAAAATGTATTTTAACACTCTATGTTTTTTACTTTTCCAAAATGATTGATATAAAGCGTAACAGTGAGCATTTGTTCTCAAACAACATTTTAGGTTTGACTACACCCTGACTTGCCCAAACATTCATTCAATATTATTAGTGTCGGTTTCTTGATTTTATGCTATCCTCATTTACGGTTGCTTCAATGGTATGAGCCAAAATAATTCATTCAAAATGCCCTGTTTGCTTTAGGTTATTCTCAAATGATTGGGCTATTCAATATATTAATTCTGAAACGTGGTAAAATTCAAAAAATTATAGAAGTGCTAAAAAGTTCAATTTATTTTGAAGAAGAAAAGTTTTTCTTGACAAAAACTAGGATTCAAGAGAAGGAAATCAATTTTTCAATGTATTTAAACGTCAGCTACATTTTTGAACTTGAGCTGACATTAATTATAGTTGCAGTTAAGATGATCACTGGAAAAGACAACTCCACATTAGTTGATATTAAGTTTCCAATTCTCAAAACTGGTTCAAGCATGCATTATTTTAAACTGAGTCGGTTAGTTATTGCATTACAATTTGCTGCGTTATTACTCACATGCATTACATATTTTTATGTGGGCATATGCAACGTTTTTACTGGCCAGATACAAATCTTGTGCATCAGCTATGGAAACATGTACAAAACAGCTTCAAAAAGGAAACAAGACCGACTTTCTATACAACATGAGACGAGTTTGATTTTGAAGGAAAACATAAAACAACATGAGGCATTGCCGCAGGAAGTATTCTGTACTTTCTCTTAACAAAACGAACATTTATTTATTATTTTATTTATGTCTGATATCCTGGTCATGAAGAGTATTGACCAAATGGTTTTAATAGTGATATACTTACTACAGAAACCATACAAGCATTTTACAAGATACTTAGATGTATCTTTAACAAGGTGATAAAGGGAAATCTTCTGAAACTATGACAGAGTTAAGGAAGAATATATGTAAAAGTAAAGGGTACTAGAGATGAAACCAGTATATGCTAGAAATAAGAAAGATTATGTGTAATATTTTGTGATAAAAGGAATCAAGAGCAGAAATGAACAGTTGACCGACATCAATGTTAGACAAGAATAACTATTACAATCAGCGGTACAAATATAAGCCTAATTTTCTTAAAAGAATACACTCGAAGATTTTACAAACACAAAATAATTCAATTCGAGAAAGAGATTGAAAAGTGTCTTCAACCACCATCAGTAGGCATAGTGTAGGAGCAACAATTGTATAGAAATGTATTAACTTAAGTATAAAAAGAAATTTATTTCTGTTTTTTTCTATGTAATTATTGTAAATCAGCTGTACGCAAACAATATCTTGTGTTTTTGAAATAAATCTATTCTTGTTTTTATCACTGTTTTTTTGTTGTTGTTATAAATCCTTAATATGGTTTTTAACAATTTAATTATTGCTTTTTTACGTTAAAATTATAAATACATTTTCGACTATGAACTTAAAAAAGTTCAGTAATATGAAGATTAGATTAGTTGGATATAATATAAACGTTGCTAGCTTTCATGGCTTCTGGTACAACAATCAAAAGATCTATTAGATTGTGCAAATATTCCTCTTAGGAATTACGTTGGTAGACTGGTTGCCTCAATGTGTTTGAGCACTCAAGTTGGACTTTGACTTTAGGATAAGGTTTAGTATTTTTCAAATTTATAATGCAGTGCACACGTATACAGTGCATGAATCTGTACACACATGGAGCATGTAGCTTTGAACTTTAATAATAATGATGTTTTATAGTTAGGTTTTTGTAAATCTACTTCGCAAATCTTCAGAAATAACATTTTTACAATCTGGGACCTTAGCATCGTAATCGAGGCAAAACTCCAGAAGATATTCCGAATTAAAAAAATCTGTTTTGTTTCAGTAAGTTAGATTAAAATTTGTAGTTTTTCTTCTATGCTAAAACTTTCGATACTTCAAGTATTTCGAACACGTTGGTAATATCAGATCCATTCTGGTATCAGGCGACAAATATTATGTAAATAAATATTGAAGAAATATTGTGAAAATAATTAGGCAATAAATATTGTGCGATATTGTTTAAAAATATAAAAGCAATATTTTGTAAATAAGTAAAAACAATAACTGTCCAATATTTTGTAAATAATTAGAGAAAATATTGTGCGTTATTGTGTAAACAAATAAAGAACAAAAATTGTGTAAGTAAATAAACAAAAACTATTATAGAATATTGTGTAAATAGACAACAATAATTGCGTAATATTGTGTAAATAAACATATAACAAATATTGTGCAATATAGGTTAAAATTACAAGAATGTTAAGTTAGAAATTACTTTTAGGGAAACAATCGTATAAAAAAGATTATACCGTCGCGGAAAGGTAAAAAAAAGAAAACGTCAGTCACGTATTCTAGTTATGTTAGTAAGAAATTAATTTTGTATTTTTAATTTAAACCTATAAAAACAATCTTGTAAAAACCATTTACAAGATATATTAAACTGCATATGTTCTAATACTTTGAGTAAGCAGGTTTTTACTTGTAATATAGTGACGTTTTTTGTAACTTAAATATATATTCAAATATATATATATATATATATATATATATATATATATATATATAAAACTTATTTATATTCATAATATTAAGGAATAATTTTATACAAGGTGTGTGCAAAATATATTTAACTGTAAAGACTGAAATAATTTGTGGTAGATTGGCTGGCAGTAAAATGGCGTTAATTTTAAGAATTTAATATTGAAGTTATTAATATATAATGAATATATATATGTATATATATATATATATATATATATATATATATATATATAATATATTCAAGAACAATCTTGTACAATGTTTAACTACGCCAGGACAAGCATTGCTTACAAACCTATCCTGACACGTTTTTCCGTTTTCATGAAGCCTTTTCCTTAAAGAACTGCTTGCATCCTTAATCGTAGTGGTTGATTCTAACAGCACAGTTGCCACAATTATTGTCTGAAAGCTGATCCCAACAGGACAAGACTTCTTTATTAGTTTCTCTCATAATGATCTTTATTCTTACTGTATTTTATTACTAACGCCTTTATTTTCATCAATCTTCTTTATTTTTACTATTTTTTATTCTCTTACATATTATTTTTTCTTTATTCATTGCTCTTAATTTTTTACTGTTTGTCTTTTCCATTACCTTAACTGCTATACCAAAGAAGCAAACGTTATAGGCTTTTAGTCACATGTTAACACTAATCCTATATAGTTTTAATGTTTTCATTTTGACGTCTTACAGCGTTACAGTAATGTATAGATCTCAATTGGTTTTGGTCAAAGTGGTCATCCAGTTCTTCATAAGATTAAACGTTCACTGACTTCTTATAGACACCGTGTTTTGACTCTTTATAAATCAAAATACATAAATGCTTTAACTATAAAAACTTTTTCCAATTTGTCGTTTATCAAAACTAACCAACATTGACTATACTAAGGAATTCTTTCCCAGAAATGTTAAACATTAACGTAATACAGCCTTCATTTCTGTAAGTACTTGATTATCAACAACAGTGTAGGACACGCACGTACATGTTTAAGCGTGACGTGTTTGATCATTTGACGGAACTGTCATTTAACTGCTTGTCAACAGACAGTAAGAAATTATGTGTCCATTATTGCGTGATCGAAGCGAAATGTTTTATGCAGTTCGATCACTACAGTTGCTCCAAAGTAAGATAAACTTTTATCGGTATTTTCCTTATTTAGAGAATTTCTTTTGGTAAATTTACTTTTGGAGGGCCATAGTAGTGAAATCCAAACCAAGAACCTTAGAATTTGCTTTTTTTTGTTATTATAAGGCGAAAAGCACATTGAGGCTATTATCGCCTCCCTAAATTTAAGTGTGAGTGTAAAGTGTTAAAGTCGTAAGTGTAGTGTTATAAGTGTAAGTGTGTGTTAGACTCGGGTACCGCGAGGGACGTCTAAATCCTCTCAATAGGTGCAGTTAGTCTGCACCCCTGCGGGGCCTTAGAATTTGCGCCGATTCTGACTTCATGATTAATTTTTTTAAAGTTTTACATATCTATTCGATTTGATTCGAACTTGAACATAAAATTAATCTTTTTTAATCTCAAAACTTTGTATTTGTGCCATTTCCTTTTTTATCAAACAGAAGTGCATCTTGTCAGTAAATACGCATGCTTAATCTTCTCGTTTTTGTGACCACTCTTGTTGTAAACATATAAACAAACAAATAGATTAATTACGTTAGAGGTCGTTTTATCATATATTATCATCAGTTTGCCCTCGACGTCTTTCTTCTCACGATAGCTAAAGGAGACACTTCCTCGAGTTTCGCAACAGACATATTTCTCTTTCGTTGTCCAATCCAGCAGACTCGTCAGTGAGCTTATGCAATACTAAAAGTATTATATTCTACGAATCTATTTTCTGATTTCCAAATACTTTTACAAATATTACTGCGCCCCTTTCCGCGAAACTAGCGTGACATCCCCAAAAACTTTACCACAAAATCGGCATTAATAGTACATAAATCAGTGAAGATGTACAGTAATACATACATGTCAAAACTTAGACTACACATTAAACGGTAAAATTAAAAACACTTTTGGGTTCAGATGTCGACCCATAAACGTACTTCAAGGTAGACGGAGTTCTTATAACGCAAACATAATTATAGGAAACGAGAATTTTCGATGCATTTATGTCAGAAAGCCTAGTTATATTGGAAAGCCATATTCCAATTTTCTCATCATTATAAAATGATGATGCTAAAACCATCATGTTAAAGACACAGATGTTAAAACCTAAATCTGATTGCCGTTAGCCGCGCAATGCCATTTGGCCTCCTTTTCGGCCCAAGACCAAAGTCAGCGCCCCTTGAGGCCAAAACGTAAAGGCCCATGCTTAATGAATTAACACAGTACAAATCAAGATGGCGCTCTCATCGGAGATCCATCAGCACGTGCGCTGGTGCCGAGAATCAAACGGATAGTGGCTTGTGTAATCTCGGCGAGTCAGTGGAGAGCTCGCGCATGCTCACGGCGCAGTCACCCCCTCGCGAAAAAAAAGGGGAAAAAGGAATAAACTTAAGACTGTACAAATTATACTGACCCAAACCTCATGTCGTTGACAATTCATCCCCATTTCACGGCCCTCGTCACATACCCTAGGTCCATTGAGAAGGTCAGAACACCAGGTGGGAGGATGGAAGCAGAAAGAGCGTCAAAAATTTAATTAGTTTAAACGAAGACAACTCGCTCTGATGACCTTTCGAATTTAAACGACCAAGTGAATTGGTTAGATGGAGAATTTTATGAGTGGTCAAAAGTCTTCTTATCTTCGAGTCTTGCAAATAGCGCTAGTCACTTGGAAGAGACGATAGCCCGTAGATGAAATTTGTTTAAAACCTTCCCTTAAAATCTCAATAAGATATATTAAAAAATGTTTCTTAATATTATATTCAAGAATCTAGTGTTACGAAATGTGGGGTCATTAATATGAAGCATAAATTTGCATGACTCAAGTGCTCAAATTCACACAAATGGCCTGGATGATATGAAACACACACACACACACACACACACACACACACACACACACACACACACACTCATTTGGTTTTTGACAGTGAAGAGCCCATTAATGGCTAACTTTTGAATAGAAATTTGCGAATATTCAACTTATTCATTACTCAAAATTATTATTTTTTACTTAATCATATGTTTACAATGTTATTAGCAAATAGGTCCAATTAGAGGTAGTTGAATAAAATCTATGTTAGATGTTGCCGATATAAATAATTTAACAGCAGAAATAATTTTTATAATTATAAATTTTCCAGCGTAAGAATATTTAAAACTCGGTGTATTTGTGCACATTTAAAACATTAGCAGATCTACACTATATGTGTCGTATATTGTTCCTTATACACAAGTGGTAATAAAAGTGTACTACCATTCTTTGGTTGAAACTGGGCACAAAATCAGTTTCAGTTGACTCAATTTGAAAAACCCTGAGCGCCGTCGCATTTGTTTTATACTTTCGATTTATTCAACAGCATTAAATTTCATTCATTTCAAATCTGATACAATCACTTTTATGACTCTTTAAATATGCCTAAATTCTGGAAAATAATTAATTGAACATAAGTAAGTTTGTGTATTGGCTTTGCATATTTATTATTATATAATATAATTGAATATGTGATGGTTTTAGATAAGGAACTGTAAACTACGATAATTTTTTAAATTACTCTTTAAACCTTAGAGGTTCGCTTATACAGAAGTGTTGGCTTACAGCAATCAAAACATTGTAATAATGTAGATTGCCAAAAATAATTTTTGTCAATGAATTTTTTAGGTTTGCCTGTAAAAATCTACTTTAGATTAGTTTGCCGTATGCTATGTGTATTTAAGGTCTAATTAACATAAATCATCCTGTGAGTACAAGACATAACAATTGTGATTATTTTACAAATTCCCTCAAATTGAGTATGCCAATATAAAAATCATGGGGTTACATCTTGTTCCCGCTTTGTGTAGCTCGGTGATTCTGGTCTATAGATTGTCATACCTCGCGCTGTGGGAATGTAAGATTATTCCCCTCTCAAAGTGATTTGGGGTAACTCGCTCTCAATCTGTGGAATGTTGGTAAATGTTCGGGCATGAAGGACTTGTCGATCGACCTATGATGAAGGTGGGTGGGATTTCCTAACCCGTTTTAAGGGGGAATGGTGCGACTGTGATAAGGAAGTTCACAAGACAGTATTTGCTGAGTTAATACATATGTTACACAGGCTGGTATTTGTACACTAAAAGCCTACCCATGTAGTAGATTACTAACTCAAATGTAAGCATTTATTTTTTCCTCGACCTCAATTATTGTTTGCCTAAATGTAATTGTATGTCTGTATATTAGTATACAAAGTGTTAATGACATGTAAATAATGAAAGGGGTAGTAAGTTGTAAAGCTGTATTTTTGATGAAAAGATTATGAGGAAAAACATTTTAAAATTTACAATAGGACTCACTTTCACATACCCTTAATATATAAATAATTATTTTATATAAGAACAATTTTTTTTTGAAGCGAACATAGAATGCAGTCGTAATAAATAATTATGAGTTCATGCATATGGAGCATTGGCAACTAACCTGTTTTTAACTTTCATATAATTTGTGCGTAAACAGTATAATCCACATCAGCTGTAGTCTCACACTTACGTTACTTAATTATGAATAAGACAACAATGAACTTCTTTATAATTTTTATTTCTGAAACAAACAATTACATTAAAGTAGTCTAAGTGAAATGTAGAGAAATATTCGATGTGTGTCTATTGTTTGTCGTAGTAAGCCTGACAAATATTTGCTTATAACACTGTGTAATTTAATACTTTGAACAAATTTTGCAATTTCATATAAAATTCAATTCAAATTTTCAATATACTGTTAAAACTTTCAGGTGTAAATTTTTTCAAAATGATTGATCTAAAGCGTTACTGTGAACATTTGTTGTTCTTAAGCAAAATTCTAGGTTTGACTGCAACTCCGACTTGCCCAAACATTTAATATTAGTAATGTCTTACTCTACCTTATATTCTATTCTCATTTACGGTTGCTTCAGCGGTATAAGCCAAAATTATTTCAGTCAAAACGCCATGTTTGCTTCAGGATATTTTCATGTGATTGGGCTCTACTACTTTTTAATTCTGAAATGCGGTGACATTAAAAAAGTTTTAGAAATACTAAAAAATTCTTAAAAAAATATTATGATGAAGAGAAGGTTTCATTGACAAAAACTAGAATTCAACAAGAGGAAATAAACTTTTCCAGGCACCTGAACATCAGCTACATTGTTGGACTCGAGTTGACAGCAATTATATTTGCAATTAATATGATCACTGGGAAGGAGAACTCCACTTTAGTTGATATTAGATTTCCAAATCTGGTAACTACTTTGAATTCAAAGTATGTGCATTATTTTAAACTGAGTCTGTTAGTCATTGCATTGAAATTTGCTGCTTTGGTAGTAACATTCATCACATACTTTTACGTAGGTATATGCAACATTTTTTCTGTCCAGATACAAATCTTGTGCATCAGCTATAGAAACATATAAAAACATCTTCAGAAAGGACACAAGACCAATTTTCCATAATATACGAGATGAGATTGATTTTGAAGGAGTACATAAGATATCACCAGACATTGTTGCAGTAAGAATTTTTCACTTTTTCAACCAAAAATTTGAATTGCTGACAACAATTGCAATCAACAAACAATAGTCTATGCAAACATACTTCAACCTAAGCTGTTACAAATTTACTCACTTCATCTTACATTTATATAGCATTCATAAATAAGTTTATTTATTATTTATTAAATTTGTTAATATTTTTATATATCCTTCATGTGCTTTTCACCTTAGAAATTCTAAAACTGACTGAATTAAAAAAAAGAAATCATTACTTTAAGAATGTAACATTTACATTTCACATTATTGCTAAATTAAGAAAAAAATGGTGATTCAATCAAGAACTATTTTTATGGACCTTTGAGCAATGTAAACATTTAATTTATTAAAGGTTTATTCATCAACCAGAAAAACCCTTACACCAATAATTATACTAAATACATTTACAAGTATACAAAGTAAATATCACTGCAGTCTATATAGACTATTATACACTAGTATGATTTGTCTATTAATAATTTGTACAAGTTATCTACCCTCATTCAAATAGGCCATAGCAATAGTCGACTAATTTTTGTATTTTAATTTTCATTGAAAAAAGAACTCACATTATGGCAAAATCTAAAAATTATTATGTCGATACTGTAAAGTATTTAGAACAAGATTTTATCCAAAAGTTCTTTGAAGGGAACACTTATTAATATATATATATATATATATATATATATATATATAAATATATATATATATATATATATATATATATATATATATATATATATATTTGTCAGTTACACAAAAAAGGCAACATCCCAACTCAAAAATGAAAAATTTAATCTAGGATTTAGGTAAGTAAAGAAGATGCTTTCTAGATCAGTTCAAAACAGAGGTAACAAGGTTACACTAATTATCCACTTGTATGTATCATAAATGTATAATACTTAATAAATTATAACAGAATATTTTGTTGCTTTCATCTATGTAGTACACAAATAAAGATCATTTTTCCAACACAAAAAACTGAAAAACATTACCTAGATTTTACCATAATCCTTTAATATACTTTTGTATATATTATAGAGAGCCGCCTCGGTGGCCTAGTGGATAGTGTACTAGGCTTTTTCACTCCGAGGACCCGGGTTCGATTCCCGGCGATGGCTTGGCATATTCATACGCTATAAATCATCCCATCGTCTGCATTAGCACAAGAGTGCACAATAGTAAGACGTTAAAAAAAAATAAATAATATATATATATTATACAGGACTTGAAAAAAGTTAAAAATCAATAGTACAATGTTTTGTAATTGTTAAAAAAATATGCTATACTTTATACAAGGCTTGAATTTATGGTAAAATACTGAAGTATCTATATGATATACCCATTGTAATATATATTTATTTTGGTTTTATCTTGGAATCTTATTCTTTCGTCCTTGGTACTTATCTTAAGATTTTCCTTTCCGCTATTTCAAGCTTTTCTATCTGGCCTATGCGATTCATGGTTAATGTTTCTGCTGCGTACAGTGCTTCCGGCTTGATCACTGTTTTATAATGTTTAATTTTGGACCCCCATGAAAGGGATTTCATATTGTATGTTTCTTTCGTCAATTGGAAGGCCAATTCAAGTTTGTTTCTCCTGGATTCCATTGCCTTGCCCTCATCTGCATTCCAACTAATCCATTCACCAAGATATTTGAACTCTTTTACAATTTCTATTTTCTGTTCTTGGATTTTAAGGTATTTATTTGGGTATTTGTTGTTTGTCATGATTTTGGTCTTTTCAAACGATATGTTTAGACCTATTTTAGCTGCTTGTTTCTTCAATTCAAGAATCTGCTCCCTTGCTTCCTCCATTGTTTCAGCAAACAAGGCCATATCATCTGCAAATGCAATACAGCTAATTCTGAGATTCTTCTTTTTGTAACCCAATCCTATTCCACTTTTTATATTTTTCTTCCATTCCCTGACTACTTTCTCAAGTGCACAATTAAACAATAAAGGGGAGAGCCCATCCCCCTGCCTGACTCCCGTTTTTACTTCAAATGAATTCGATAGTTCACCCATAAATTTAACTTTCGAAACTGTATTTGTTATAGTTGCTTTTATGATATTAGTTGTTTTCTTATCCAAATTTAGTTCTTCTAGTACGGATATAAGAGATTCTCTATCAATGGAATCGTAGGCCTTTTTAAAATCACTTTTTTTTTTAAAATCACTTACTTTTTGGTATGCCATAATGTTTTTAAGATTGAATATTTGTTCCACGCATGATCTACCTTTTCTAAAACCTCCCTGGTATTCTCCCAATTGTGGGTCCAATTGTGGCTCTGCTCTCATTAAAAGGACTTTTGAAAGAATCTTATATGTTACATCCAGCAATGATATACCTCTATAGTTGTTTGGGTCTGTTTTTAAGCCTTTTTTGTAAAGAGGATGGATGAGAGCTGTTTTCCACTCTACTGGGATATCTTCTTTTCTCCAGATTTCATCGAAAACCCATTGAAGAGATTTAACTGCATTTTCGTTAGCTTTCTTCCACAATTCGGCCACTATTTGGTTTTCTCCAGACGCTTTATTGTTTTGTAACTCTGAAATGATTTGTTGTAGTTCGACAAGTGTTGGTGGTTCTGAATTCGGTTTATCAGAGTTATTTCGAGTGAATTCAAATTTTTCAATGATTGGTTCACAATTCAAAAGTCTCTCAAAGTAATCTGCTAATATTCTGCAGTTTTCTGTGTTATTATGAGCAATGGCTCCATTAACATCTCGAAATTGAAGGGTTGGTGCGCTGTATTTGGATAATTGGTGCTTAAAAGTTCTATAGAAGCTTCTCGTGTTGTTTTTTGTAAATTCTTCATCAATTTGTATGAGAGTTTGTGTTTCGTGTGCCTTTTTTATTTGTTTAATACTTTTATCTACCATTTTTCGAATTCCAAAGAAATGTTCTCTACTTTCTTCTGTTTTCTGTGATTGCCACTGTTGCCATGCCTGTTTTCTCGTTTCTATGAGTGTATCACATTCCATCGTCCACCATGCATGTTTTCTAGTTTTAATTTGAGGCGCTATTTGTTCAGCTTTGTTGAGTAAGTTTTCTTTAATACTTTCCCAACTTTGGGTTTGGATGTCTTCTGTTGCTCTCGTGAAGTCATCTGAGCTTAATAATTTTTCTGTACTGTATTTCTGACCTTTAATTTGCTGCCTTATGTATTTTCTTTTTGGGATGACTTTAAACTTAATTTTAGAAAGATAATGATCCGAATCCAGGTTCATTATCTTACCCCTGAGGTTCATTATGTACCCCTGAGGACCCTAACATTCATAATTTCTTAATGATAAGTCTTCTTGATTGCTACATGATCAAGCTGGAATTCCCCTATGTTGGGATTTGGAGAAACCCATGTTTTTTGTTTTCGTGGTAATCTTTTGAAAGCTGTAGATTTAAGAATTAAATTGTGTGCTTTGCAAAGTTCTATTAGCCTGATGCCATTTCTATTTGTTCTATTGTGGGCTTTCCAACGATTGTCCTATATTTTTTCTCTTTACCAATCTGCGCATTGTAATCTCCAAGAAGAATGATGTTATTTTTACCTGGAATTTTCTGAATAAGATCATCCAATTGGTTCCAAAAAGCCTCTACTTTTTCCTTGTTTTTCTTGTTGTCTTCATTTATAGGGGCATGTGCATTGACAATTGTGTACATTCTGTTTGTACTTTTAAACGAAAGACTTGAAATTCTTTCAGATTGGGAATCAAATTCAACTATCGAGTGCAAAATCTTTTTGTCTATTATAAAGGCTGTTCCAAGGTGTGCACATTTTTCATCACTCTATTTCCCACTTTTCCTTTGTATATCCTAAAACCTTGTGAGTCAAAAGTATCCGTATCTACAAATCTTGTTTCTTGTACATGCTGTTATCAGTATTTTATGTTTCTCCAAAGTATCTGTCAAGTGTTTTTCCCCATCTTTCAAAGAATTAATATTTCTGAATCTTAATATTTCTGATTTTTGTCAATTTCTTATTTAGTTTTTCCAGTTATATGGAATTAATGGGAAACAGAAAGTCAGAGGAAATATTTTAGACCAATGTAGGTAAGTGTTAACAACAAAAAATAATAATTTTAATGGTAAGTAATGTGTACACTGTTTTAAAAGTGATATTATTATCGGTACATATTATACTAAAAGTATGATGTTGTATTTTGATAAGATTAATACTTGTAAACAACTTTGTTTTAAAAAACTTTGTGTCAAAAAATACCTACTACTACTACTACTACCTAACCTATTTAGTTTTACCTATTGCCCATAGAATGCGCTTGCTGTTTAAACTTAATCCTTGGCAATACAGTACAATAGTTAATTTTACACAGCTTTATAACCTTACATAAACGATGTTTAGAAACGCATAAGTGAAACATTTTAATATGTGCAGCAGCATTTGTTTTTTTGATTTAAAACAATGTTTGAAACATATTTATAATGCCCTTTTATAATTTGGTATTATAAATAGTTTAATTCTTACGATTAAATAGTTGAGGAAATACGATTTTAAACAGTTTTTTTTGACAAAAAACAACTTATAAAGTTTTTTAAAATAAAAAATGGTTCGGAGAGATGGACAACAAAATCGATTTAAAAAACGACCATCAAAATCGCCTTTTGTGATTTATTTGAATTATTTCTCATGTTATCGTCGACTTTCTTTTCCGAATTTTGGAAAGGAAATATTTGTGATAATTTGATGCCTGACATCGTTATTAATTAAAGAAATTATTTTTAAATTAATCAGTGGTGTTCTAAATTTTTTATTTCATTTATTAACAAATTTCTATTGGAACTGTTCGAACAACTATCATGATAAGACAGACCCAAGATCTTGAAATGACACAGATTTTTTTTGTGTTTAACGTCTGACTATTGTGCACACTTGGGATAATGCAGACGACGGGATGATTTATAGCGTATGAAAATGCCAAGCCCTGGCCGGGAATCGAACCCGGGTCCTCGGGGTGAAAGCCTAGTACACTATCCACTAGGCCACCGAGGCGGCTGAAATGACACAGATCCGTCTTTTTCACCGTCTGAAATGACACCTGTAAATCACTTTTTGATATATATATATATCCTTTTTTGCAACGAAAAACCATTAAGGTTATCATCGCCGAGGCGCGATATTGAATTTTGAAAAAAAGGTATCAAAACAAATAAAAATTACAGGTAATAAAAAAATAAGTAGTCTAACAACAATAATTATAACAAAATATAATAACTATATTTTCCTAAAAATAGTTAACAATAATATATAAATAAAAAATAACAAAATGTACACAATTCATTGTAAGGTTGTAAATAGGTTTTACAATAAGGATGATAAAAAAATAATAAAAATTAAAATTAAAAAAATGATTTAATAAATTAATGAAACTAATAATAATATATATATATATATAATACACACACACACACACACACACACACACACACACACACACACACACACACACACACACACACACACACACACACACACACACACACACACACACACACACACACACACACACACACACACACACACACACACACACACACACACACACAGTTAACGAACTTTTCCAAGCTATTAGCAATATTACGAGCGTGAGATATATATGTAAGCGCGCACACACAATATACGGTAATATACTATGTTTTACACTGGTTTTTATCTCTATCTGTGGCTCCATCCCTCTGTCCCCTCTGTCGATTGGTTTAACTGTGAACACGTAATAAAAAGGAATATTTTTAATTTTTAAATTGCCCATTCATCAGGTTATGCGTACATTATTTTGATAAATTTATTTACTGGATTGTATTAGTAGCGATTTTATTTTCAAAGGTGTTTCTTAATGTATTCTGTACAAGTTATGAAACAAGAAGGTCTTTCTTTGTAGCTTAAGGATACTAAGTTTATGAAGATAGATGAAAACAAGATTTATTGTTATTGTAGTGTTAAATTGAGTGGATAGTTTTATCATAATAGTCTATTATTACTACAGATTTTTTAAGTATCATTTAATATGTTTTCGATTTTAAATCGACAGGTATGTAAAATTTCTTTTTAAAAGCATTATTTTGTTCATGTAGAATATTACTTTTAATTTAATTAGCTTATATTTTGACTTAAAAGTGAAAACAAAGCCTATTGTTTTTGTTTTAACTTGGGATGTTATAACTTTGATTTGAGAGTTTGTAAAATTTCATACATTAACATAATGCAATCCTAGTATTCATTTTCTCTAAAAGTGTGACAGATTTTTGACATTTTAAAATTTAACTCCTGAAGTAGGCCTTAGTTTCTGAATAAGCTCAAAGGGGATACTAGTGGAGAATAGTGTGACCACAATTATCAGAGAAATTTTTATTAAAAAAGTATGTTATTCTAAATATTATGGACAATTTTTTTTGGGAACTCAAAAATTCTTACAGTAGCAATTTTTTGAAAATTGCTTGTATGGAATAAGATAGTGATTTCAAAATTGCTTTCTTTGCTTGAAATATTAATTTCAATCATAAGCAGCAAACTTTTTTTTTTTTGTTTAACGTCCGACTATTGTGCACACTTGGGCTAATGCAGACGATGATTTACAGCGTATGAAAATGCCAAGCCCTCGCCGGGAATCAAACCCGGGTCCTCGGGGTGAAAGCCTAGTATCAACTAGGCTACCGAGGCAGCTCACAAGCAGCATACTAGCACAACCGGAAATCATGCTTTTGTATTAAATATTTTAGTTTAAGATATTTAAAGGTTCATTTGAACTTTTATGCTATAATGCAAAATCTTGTTAGTGTTAATATTCTTTTTACCTAATACTACTTTCTTACAAAACCATATTAGGTTCTTAAGTATTTTGTGTGTGTAAATTTCTTTATTGGAATTTTTTTGGAAATTTATTAATTATGAAACAAGTAACATGAACCAATCAGCTGTGAAGGATTAATTGTGAAAGAAGATGGCCTCTAATATAAATTGTATTTTTTTTCCTGGTGAAAAAACCTTTAAGGTTATCATGCCAACCTAAACACACCTCAAAATAAAAAAAAAAATCCAAATTTTAGTGTGATAAAAATAACATTTAACAAAATGTTCAATAAATGTAAAAAAATATAATTTATGTAATATTTATAGGCTTACTATTCAGTGACAAATCTTATGTCTTTTTTAATATAGCCTAAATCTAATATTTGATATAAAGGTAATAAATTGCCGTCTTATTCTATACAGTTAACAGTTTTCAAAAAAATCATTACAGCAACAATTTTTTAATCCCCTTAAAAAAATTGTATCTTAATATTCAGATAGGCTAAAAAAAAAAAAAAAAAAAAAAAAAAAATGTGACAATGTTCTCCACAGTTACCAAAATAATAACAAAAAGTTTAATGTTCAAAAACAGATGGTATAATATTTTATAGAATGTTATTGATATACAAATTTATGTTGTATTAGATTTAACCTCTCAGTATTTAAAAGATCATTTTAGTAACATTATTATATATTTTTACACAAACACACACACACCACATGTTAATTTTTTTTTTATTTTGTATGTTATACCACTCTACACGTTTAAGTTTTTTTTTGAAATTTGAAAACACCATTTTAATCTTTGTATTTGTTCACTAATATTATGTTAGTTTAAGCCTGTGTATATGTTAAATGTAAAATGAACTACTGACAGTATGATGTAGCAAAGAATCCCATTATAGTACATTGAAATAATATAAGGTTAATAAAATGTTTACTTAAAAAAATAACTTGTAACAAAAGTGTTTGAATTTCAGAACTAAAAGGTATTTTTCTGCTATAAACTTTTTCTATTTTATAAAAATGTGAATGTTTTTTTTATAAGAAAGAACTATTATATACATGAAAAATTAGGAAGTATGCCAAATATTGACTTGTTTTTTTTTTTTACAAATATGACTATGTTTTTCTACAAATATAGCTATGTTATTCATTAATATAATAGTGAACAAATTAAAAAAATATATATATACTCAAAAATTGATGCTACAGTAATCAATGTTATGCCATCAATATTGTAATTAAAAATGTGAGTTTATCTTTAAATATTTCCTCTATTTTACAAAAAAATGTAAGTTTTAATAAACAATTTTTGTTAGAAGTAGCTACACATTTCACATTAAAATACATTATTAATTACAATTCATTTGGGCCTACTACTTAAAATTCAGTATTTGTAAAATAAATTTAATTACAATTTTTGTTACTAAGGTGAGTAGTCTTGCAACTGTCATTTATCGATGAGGAATTGAAACATAATCACAGTGTTATTTATTCAGGCATTTGCCATCATTTGTATGGTAACAGTACACAAGCATGTAATTATTTCCAAAACAATATTTGGAAATGTATTGTTTCAATATTCATACACAAAGGCCCAGCTTGGTGATCGTCAGTTAGCTATATCAAGGTTGTAGGTTTAAGACTGCAGTTACTGCCATAACCTTACTTCTTGTTACACCGATAACTTGTCCTCATTAATTGCTATAAAGTGTGGACATTAAGGGAAAGAAATACGTACACACAAACGATGGAAAATGCCTCTGTATATAGACTCCAAACTCTCTCTCTAATTTTTTTCAGGATTTTTCAAAATTTTACACATTTTTATAATTATAAACCTTAACAAAAGCATGTTTTGAAAATTTCATCAACAACTTCGGGTTCTTTTTTCATATATGTACAACAATATGAATCATTAAGTAACAATTTAAAAAAAAAATCAATCACAAGTTTTTAGTTGTGTTGCCTAGGTTGGGCACATTTATTATAGAGTTTAGTCTGGATAAGTTGATATCTGACCTGGATATTTATTCAGATTGAACTCAAATGTATTTTTAAATTCAAAAAATTAAGTAGACACTACAATATAGCCTCTAACTTTCATATGTTGAAACATTTATTTCAGAATAATTTTTAAAATGATTTTGTTTGTTCCAGGCTGCTTTAAATCCAACCTTATGGAGACAAAGTTGTCGAACTATTACAAACACAAAACTGTTTATTGATGGTAAACCTGTGGAATCTAAAACATCCGAATGGATTGATCTACATAATCCAGCTACAAATGAGGTTAGGTAAAAGCAACATTTAAAATTTACTCGAGTCTATTTTCATAAAGAGCAGTAGTGGGGGGGGTCAGTTCTATATTGTTTGGTCCAAGGCTGGTTAATTCTGGTGGTTCTGTTCATATTATACCATGTCATTAGTCTAGAACTCGCTTTGTTAAAAATGTTACATGGTTTCACAAAACATTTTTTCATACGTTTTAGGGGCTATAAGTAAAATTAAAGACCTTTATAAATTTGTGCATGTATCTGTTGGTAATGCACCCCTTATTCATAATCAGTGTGAAAATTTTCTTTGCAGCGGTCCAAAACCTGAAAAAATATGTGAGTTGACAACAAAAAATATTTTGGGATAAAAATTAAAATATTTTTAATTTATTAAAAATAAATAAATATTTATTTTTATTTTTTTATACTTATATTTTAAAACTATAAGTGATACTGATTCCAAATATTGGCTCATATAGTTTTTGCACATAGTTTATATAGATCCACCAAACTTCTTCAAAAGTTCATGTTTTCATGTTCCTCTTTCTTTAAATCTGACATATTAGGTTTAAAAAAAATTCCAAGAAATTTATAAAACCTAGTTTGGATCAAAACTAAGAAGTGTTTTTCAGGATTTTTCAAAATTTTACACATTTATAGAATTATAAACCTCAACAAAATCATGTTTTGAAAATTTCATCAACAACTTCAGGTTCTTTTTTAAGCTGCAGTGTGGGTAAAAATAAGTAGAATAGGCCTACACTTCAAAAGTCATTTTTATTTTTGTGCATCAAATATGTTTCAAAAGGAGCACTATTGTATGGTATACCGGCAGCACCGTCCACATGATGTACTTTGAGTGACTGATGCGTTCTTGTCTGATTTTATGACAGTGCAAACAATTCGTAAGTCAGCTTTATAACTCTTAAAAACAAAAAATGCTCAAGTTTATATTTTATCAGTTGATACTAATTTACAAGTACAAGAAACAAAACTCCCACGGGCTCTCAGTTTAGGATTTAAAATCATGTGTTTGATCATTTTATTTGTTGTTGCAGTGTATCAATGCTTATAACAGTGCATTTATATACATGAACGAGGATTTGTATAAGATATAAGTCAAATTGACAAATCGCATTATATCACCTCATACAAATACTCACAAATTGTACAAGCTCTAAGATTTCTTCACACATTTTGTATGAGCAAAATATTGCATAGACTTAAACTTGTATGACTTTATTTCCATGTGTTTTTAGGTTATGGCAGTTTTTGTTATTTATTAGATTTAATTAACTGTTTACTCAGCTGACTGGTTTTTGATTTGATTTCAGTTGTATTCCGCAGCAGGGGGTGCAGACTAGCTGCACCTATTGAGAGGATTTAGACATCCCTCGCGGTACCCGAGTCTAACACACATTACAATACTACACTTATGACACACATTACATTTAAGGAGGCGATAATAGCCTCAGTGTGCTTTTCGTCTTAAAACAACACACAAAAAACATTCAGTTGTATTCAATAGACTAGGTTGTTCTAAATTTTGTTTTGTATAGTTTGATTTACTATTTTGCCATACAGTTTTTAAATCCCAAGCCATCTTCTAAAGTGAGTTCATTAACCAACGTGATATTGGCCTATGCACCATGAAAATTTCTTTTTCTTAAAAATTCTTAAAAGGGTGTATTTTACAAACTATTTGACATGTACGAGGAGTTGTATGATCATACATATTCTGTATGATTATACTTATATCTCATAAAAGTTCTTATACATGTATCCCAATATAAATGCACCATGAGATTTATTTATTTAAAAAATGGCTACTATACAAGCACAAAGTATCTGGGCACATTCTATACATTTCTTAATCTTTCATTTTACTCAGCAAAGCTTTAATTAAGTAAGGAGTGTATCGTAACTCATCTGATAGGATAGCAAGCATAGTTCATTGCAACTCTGACAGATTCAGATTTAGTTACTATTCTTGACTTTATCCATGCCTTACTTTATAAAAGCATTAAATTACAAACAAATACTTTGAGAATAAAGAATAAACAATGAACAATTTTTTGACAAGTTGTGGGAAATAAATAAACAGAATCCAGAAACCCAGAAAAAAAGCCGTTGCATATTTTTCAGACTCAGAAAGTAAAACAATTGTTTAGTAGCGCTTTTGGAAAGGACTGTTATGTTTCAAGTGGTACTATCTGCTGGTAGCTGAGTTAAGTTATGGATGAGAATCATCTGCTTGATTGTTTATGACTGAGGAAAGACCAACAAAAAGAAAAGAATAGGATGCTAGTATTTCGATGATGAAGGGAAAACCTCTCTAAATTATAAGAACATTTTGGTTATAAGATTTTATATAGCATACCCAAATGAAACCACTGTTCATTCTCAGTTTGTAGTGTAACCACAGTTACTTTTCTGATGTTCTACTTAGTAATCCTATTTGAGTCTTCTTTTGCTTGTATTTAGTCAATTTTAAGTTGTTATCACTTAACATGTACTTTTTCTTTAACAAACACTATTTACAGGAAAATAATTGTATTATTATATACATAGTTGTGTTCTTGTAGAACAGTTATACATAAATTTATAAGTACTACATTTTAGAACACCATAAGTGTAATGTGTGTCAGTAAACATTGTGCTCCAGAATATCCATAGATGGTCCATCAGATTTTTAGGTTTTGTGCAGCCACATTTTATTTTGATTATTAATAAATGTTTTTACATTACTGCATAAAATATACTGCATTTAACGTTTTATTCACATGAAAGTTAATCTTCAGTCCAATAACCTTTAACACATTTTATCATTATGTGATATGAGATAGGCTTTATAATATTTAAACTAAAATAAAACATTTTATCTTGAATTTCTTATGCATTGTGTTAAAGTTTATATTAATTATTTTGCATTGGAAAATGAGCAACAGCTCGTGGTAAGATCCAGGACCTGGTACCTTGAACTTAACACTGACCTTGATATCACTTTTTGAGGCGTTAAAAATTTATATATACAGTAAAAATGCTTACATTCACAAGTTTGGTCTTATTTGATTCAAATTTGATACAAAAATTGAATTTGGTAATAGCTTAGACCAGTTTGTTATTCTGTAAAATTTGTCCAATAATGTTTCATAATGGTGGCCATTTCAAATTAAACAAAAAGAAAATAACTTTAAAAAAAATGTTATTTTACAATTGTAATCAGCATTAACATCTGCATTAATTAACATTTTGAATTCAAAAAATCTGTTAACATTAAGGAATTCAATATGGTCAGGGTTCATTTTTGTATTTTCAGTGTAATTTAAAAGTTTAATATTCTAGTTATGCTGATTTGATTCAGGTTTGGCACAAAAATCAATTTTTGGTGGTATCTTAGATAAGTTCATTAATCTGCAAAAACTGTCAGTTATTTCAAAATGGCCTCTTTCGGAATCTTATAAACATAATCAATTTTGATCTAATACTTTCCTGAATATCTGATGTCACCATCATAATCAGTATTTAAAACTTTCAAAATCCATCAAAATTATTAAAATCAATTTAATTACAATGAGGTTTCATGTTCATACTTTCATTTTAATTTTTAAGATTAAAAGCTAATTTATGCAGATTTTAGTGCTGATTTCGAATAAATAATTGGTGGTGAAATCAGAATTTCAAATAAATAATTGTAAGATTTTTTTAAAAAAAGTGTTCACTTTAATAAAACATCAGAAGAACAATTGCATGACAGTTATTTCTTTTTAAATTATCTACAAAAATAACAAAAATTGCTTCTTTTTTTTATGAAAAACCAATACACATTTTATTCAAGCCAATAAATTTGTGGCCACAAAAACCACCTGATCTATCTCACTCACTCACAGTGAGAGATGCTGAGATGCTACCTTAAGGCCTCAGTACATAGCAGTAATCGTACATTTTTTATAGTTCTTTTTTTAATAATGTTTAATTAGATATTTATTTTACTTTAAAATTACTGTATAGTTCTTGATAATACGGAACTTTGCCAGTATTTTAAGTAAAATTATAATCACAATTTAAATATTAAGTCTTTTTAGAATGATTAAAAAATAAGTAAGCTGTATCTGTAGGTAAGTTACCTTACTGATCTATGTAATTAAGTGACTTAAGATAAGCTAATTATTTGTAGCTAAGCTTTGTGTGTCATTGAATAAGAAAAATAATTTGTTTACAGATTTAAATATCTAATTTTTGAACTTTCATTATTTCATAATTCAAATTTCATAATTAAAACGGGTTTAATTAATGGAGTTTTTAATGCTGATTACGGTGATAAAATCAGATTTTTGTCAAGTTTTAAATGGCCATTGAAGATTTTGAAACTGTTGAACAGAACTTGCTAGATAACAAACTTGTCCATGTGATTACCGCCATTAATTTTTGTAATGTTTGAGACAAACTGGTTCAAAATTAAGACCTTGAGAGTTTCACTCTCTCTCTCTCTCTCTCTCTCTCTCTCTCTCTCTCTCTCTCTCTCTCTCTCTCTCTCACACACACACAATGGTTTTTCCAATATATAAACAAATATTGGAAAATCAATGGCAATATAAAAAAGTATCAAATTTGACCTTTTTAAGATATTCATGTTATTAATATTGTTTATTAGGACATTTTTCATCATTTGTGTATATGTAAACAACACACGACATTTCAAGAGAATGGATCAGTTCTTGTATTCAAGTACCTAACTTAAACCCAAATATGTAACTAGAACATATGCCTAGATGCCTAAGCTAATGTTGAAATACTAAAAACAAACACTGTATTAATTAAATAAACACACTTTTGTGTATTTCCACAACTTTTTTATTGGAATTAAGTCTTGCCAACCAAGTTTTAACTCATTAGAGCATTGTCAAGGCCAATTAACAGACTGACAGTGTCTGCTAACAATGATCTAACAAGTGAAACCTTGGTTGGCAAGACTCTAATAAAAAAGTTGTGGAAATTTACAAAAATGCTTTATTTCATTAACATAATGGATTTCCACCAAAGACCAACAGTCTGAATTATAAGTAGCTGTATAACACTGTAAGGCTAATGTCCTGGAGTAGCCTTACAAAATAAAACCAAGACTTACATGTGAACAGAGGACTACAAGTCACCAAGAAAACAAAAAACCACATACGAAAATCACACTTACTTTTATCAAACATTTATCACCATTTTATCAACATTATGCCTCGGTTTCTGTTTGTAGATACTTGAGAATGGGAGTTAGTCCATACACTAATAACTTATAATGTACAAAAATGATAATAGCATTAAAGAGCTAATATTTTAATCTAGTGAAGAATTGTTTTTTTTTCATTTGAGTTAAAATGTTTTCAGCTTTTGATCATTAAAAAAAAAGTACAAAAAGTGTGAAAATTGCTCCAGTCTTTCATTGTAGTCAAGTTAGTAAAATGTATGACCTGTCTTGACCTTAGGTATCTACAGAGAGATACTAAAATACTAAAATATCTATAAGAGATACTAAGTTACAGGATGTTCTAAAATAACAACATTTGATTATCAACTTTTCTAAAGATTTTATTCTTTCTGTTCTCTCTCGTTCTCCTCTACACACACACACACACATACACACACACACACACACACACACACACACACCCATTGCTTGTAAAATAGTTGTAAAATTTTAATAATTTTTTATTCCTTTTCTTTGTGGTACCTTTATTAGTTACACAGTTATAAGGCATTTTTCAAAACTCAGTTTGTATTGAAGATAACTTTGTTACTTTAGAAAACTGTTTATTACTGCTGTTGATGTGATTGGCTAGGCTATTGTGACACTTTACGTGTCCCAAAAAATAATGCAATTTACAATACCTGTTGTACAGCTAATTTTATGGCAAAGTTCATAAATTTTACAATTGTATGCAAACTACAATTTGATCTATCATTTTTTTATATTTTTCATAATAAAAAGAAATTGTTTTTAATTGTCAGATTAAACAATCTGCTGTGATGTATTTAGAACATAATACACAGTTCAGTACTATCCTCAAAATAGCAGTATTAAACACTTATAAATTATATGAAATATAGTGAAAGTTTGGTGATTGTGAAAAAAAATCATCTTTGATTTTGACAGATCTATCTATTTTCATGTCTCTAGTCCAAGAAAAGTGGTTTTTACTAAGATGTCTGTGTCTGTGAGTGAGCGGGGGCTAGTTTTCCCATATCTTGTTACCATTTTTTAATTTAAAAAAATATTGATTTTTGTTAAAGAACAGTTAAAAATGAAAATTTCCTAAATATGGTCTTATGGTTTTGATCAAATTTTGCTTAAATGTAGTCCATAAGTATCAAATTAAAATGTCACTGTAAAAAGATCAAGTTTATGAGTTAAATTAAAAAAGAGGAAAATTTGACTAATTCTTTCAATATTTGTTTATCAGTTTTTGATAAATGAAAATTTATGACTTCAGTATAGCAAATTTTCAAATAAAAATTATGGTTCGGGAGTAAATAATAATAAAAAAAATTCCTGAATGTCATTTGGTTTGTTTTGTTTTTTCGGTGTATTCAAGAACTGAAAATTTCAATAACTGATTTTAGTTATGATTCTTCACATACTACCAAAATATGATGAACCAGTTTTCCAGTTTATTTATAGAAAGCAAAATTTATTTCCAGCTTTCAAAGCAAAATCTTACATTGATGTAAAAATGCATCAGTGTAAGAAAGTGTTTAATGTTTTTACATTTATTTTAAAGTGTTATGCTGGGTTATCTTTAAATACAAGTTAAGTTTTTAAGTTGTTGAGTATTAACTTAATAAGTAATAAAGATAACATTCACCTAAATTTCACATTTTTTTAAAAAGATTTTAAAGTAGTACAAATTGAAGCATGTTTAGGTAATAAAAATTTTAAGAATATCATATTTGTGTTATTTTGGAACATCTTGTTTGCGGAAATAAATTTCTATTATTTCTGTGGATACCTCAGTTTTAAAACAACGTGTTGCATATTTGTATAACAAAAAATATAATGTTTCCATTTTCTTCTTACAGTAGTGGTATTACTGCAGAGTCTTATCATTAACAAAACTATCACATTCTAATTTAGCAGTACTTAAACTTGTTGTTTACATTCTTTGAACAAATACACAAGGTCATTTGCCTACAGATAGTAAAATAGATAAGTTAGTTAGGCTTATACAATTAAAAACAATTTTTTTTTAACTAACATAAATTGTGTTTACAGATGTTTACTAAATTTCTTTTGGAAAGTGATCCATTTTAGTAAGATCCAGACCTGTGAACAAAAACTGTCCCCCAATTACAACTTGTAGAAAAGACATTATGAGGAATCGTAAGAGCCAATATACTAATTAGCAGCATTGAGATTATTCTATGATTTAGGCTATTAACACAAACACCCTGATCAAGTAATAATTTAATTACAGGTTATTACACGAGTGCCGAAATGTACGCAGGCAGAAATGGAAGCGGCTGTTGCATCTTCCAAGGCAGCATTTAAAACATGGTCGAAAACATCTCCTCTAACTCGACAACAAGTTATGTTTAAACTGCAAGATATCATTAAGGCAAATATTGTAAGTATTGTGTTTGTGAATGCTATATTACCGTAAATACATATAAACAAACAAACAAACACACACACAATATTCAATTCTTTTGAGTTTTCATTTTCAACATCACTTTCATTCCTAGAATCCGTAATACTTTCCCAAATGTCATCACATTGTTTTATAATGTTGAACATATGGTGCCATTGGAGAGGAAAAGCAAATGTGCAGTTTTGTACTATACTCAGCATAAGATTACAGAAGGTTAAGAGTTCAGGATATGCACTGGGGATTATAGGTGCTAATTACAAGAATATCTTTCTTTCTATTCAATAAGTGTATTTTTGTATGTAATATCATACAACTATGAGAAACTATCTCAGAGTAATTCTAAACAATAATTATATGAGCTATGGAGATGTAATATCTGTATAGCCTTTACTATGGAATACCAAAATCAACTGCATGTAATGTATCTATGTGGTGTAATCAAACTGCATACTTTGCAATGGCAATTCTGAGGTATATTAATCAAACGGTTAAAAAGTACAAATGACAGTTGTTGACCTGTGAAAGATTCCCGAGGTTGTTTCATAATTATAAGTGGGTTCGTAAATCTTTGCCGGCTATGGTAGTTTATACAATAGATGATGTCTATTTACAAAACAAAGATTTTAATCATTTTATTCAGTTTACAGTAAGAGTAAATTTGTCTAATTAAATTGGTTACAGAAACATTTGGCCGCAAATATAACCCAAGAACAAGGCAAGACGTTGCCAGACGCTGAAGGAGATGTGCTGAGAGGGTTACGTAAGTTTTATTGCTTTTGAAACTACTGTATTAAAAATTAGGTTTTTAACACTATTTGCTTTCCTGGTTCGGTAATTTCTGATGCCATTCAAGTGTACCTCAATGTACATACTTCCTTGTTGGTTAAATTGAACTAAGTTTGCACATAATGGACGAGGAAATACAGGATAGTTTTTAAGCTAGATAAATTGTACAAATTTTTAAAAAGAAGTTAATATTTCTATGTCTTGATGGCTGATTACGAATGACCTTATGTTGTAGAGGTCGTGGAACATTGCTGCAGTATGCCTACACTGCAACTTGGTGAGACTTTGTCAGGCATCGCTAAAGATATGGACATCCATTCGTACAGAGTTCCCTTGGGAGTTACGGCCGGTATTACTCCATTTAATTTTCCTGCTATGATTCCTTTGTGGATGTTTCCTGTGGCGATTACGTTGGGAAATACAAGTATAATTAAGGTAAACAGTAAAAACAATTTAAAACTGGAATTATAATACTGAAATTCTAGAATTATTTTTGATTTAAAACAATGCTGATTACAACACAGAAAGTTAGACTTGAGCAGCCTTTATTATGTAAAAGTCATTGAAACGAATTTGCACAATTTGAACATTTAAAGAAAATGCATGCTAGAGAACGTTTTACATTGATTACAAAACAAAATTACAGCTACACATGGGTAGTGGACAATTTCCGTAGATTTTGCAAGAATATAGGTTACTTTTATTTCTTCTATTTTTCACATTATTATTATTATTATCTACTACATCACATGGTCAAGTTTTATTCACTATATCATTTTATCCATAGCAAACCAATTGCCCCGTTCCATGTTATTCAAAAGGAATCCATCACTATAATTATGTTTTAACTTTATTTTCATTTCTGACTATATCCTTGAGGGAAATTAATACTTTTTTCCTAATGGTACCCATTGTAACAGCCTAACATTGGTAATTATTTCCTCCTACCTTTTTGTATTTATTTAAACTTTTGATAATCCGGCACTTTGTGATTTTTCCAGTACCAGATTACTTAAAATATCGGATTATTGAGTGGTGTCTACCATGATTGCTAAATGCTGAGTTATAGAGCAAAACAATGTTTTTTCAACAAATGTTATCGGGAAAATAAGGATAAACATTTCAACTCAAATACAGGCTGAAGCTTAATTTTTATTTTACATTTTATACAGACTACACACTCATGCAACGAACACTTCAAACTAATCCCTGCTTGTGTTCAGTGTTAGTCCAACATATAGTGTTGTGTTCTAGCTTTATCTTACACTTTGACAGGTGCTAAGGTAGCGCAAGCATTATTGTTTTGCAGAATTAGGCATTTTTGTATGTCTGTTATTGTGGCCTGTGAACAGTATACATGTTTTTGTTCATGAAATACGATTGGTGCTGGATTATTGGGCATTCCAGACTATTGGAAGTCTACTGTATCTCTGTAATTTGGTGCATTTGGTATTCATCTATCCATAAATAAATATTATAATACTTTGTGTTAATGATCTCTTTACATAATTCAATTCAGACGTGCAATAGATGTTACTATTTTGTAGCACCCTTGTTTATATAACCCCTGATATTACACCTAAATACTTACTTTTGTTACAGAATGGTAGTTTCTTGTTTTTCTCATGACCAAGCTGTGTCTTTAGTGTGAAGCACAGATATTAATTTTGTTTCAATAAACCTTTATTTTGTATATCTTATACATGTATGCTTTGTATACATTATACTGCATGCTTTGTGTACCTTATACCTGTATACTTGTATACCTTATGCCTGTATGCTTTGTATACCTTATATCTGTATACTTTGTGTTCCTTATACATGTATACTTTGTATACCTTATACAGGGTCCGCCCCTGTCAGAAATGGGGTGTCTGTAGAGACAGAGTTGGCAGATGGGGGGGATTGTTACTTTCGCATCACAACCTCTACAATCTACCATTTAGTTGCAGTGGATCGTTGGACGGGTGAACAATGTGGCTACGTGGTGAAAGCATATTATCAAAATGGTGAAAGTTTTGTGCAAACTCGTCATGCTTTTCGATGTCATTTTAACATACTGCGTAACCAACCAGTTCCGTCAGATAATGCAATTCGAACATGGATAAACAACCACGAGCAAACAGATCAACATCTAAAAAAAGAGGCGGGAGTGTAAAAACTGTTCGAAAAACTGAAAACATTGCAGGTGTTCAACAGTCTATGGTTAGCAAAGTCCTCGCCGATCAGCCAAACAACATGCCCTTCACATTGGAATAAGTGACACATCTGTGAGAAGAATTCTCCATAAGAATCTTAATTTCCACCCTTACAAACTTCAAATTGCGTAGTATCTTAAACTATCAACAAGGAATTCAATTTGTGAAAGTATCCTTAGGATTTTAGGAAAAAAATGATGCTCAAGTTAACAACATGTGGATGAATGACAATGCGCATTTCCACCTTTCAGGTTGTGTCAATATACAAAACTTCAGATACTGAGTGGCAGAAAACCCATGTTTATTTCATGAGAGGCCTCTTTATGCGCAGGAAGTGACAGTGTGGTACGCAATTTCGACGAGTGGAATCATCGGTCCACTTTTCTTCATGGATGAAGCTGGTAACACGGAAACTGTAAATTTTCAGTGTTATGTTGAAATGATTCACAACTTTGTCACACCCAAAAATTGCCGGTTTTCCAGTGAATAATGAAACACTATTCCAACAAGATGGGGCTACAAGCCATACTGCAAGAATTAATGAATGCTGTAAATGCTTTGTTTCTGGCTTGGTGTCATTTCTCGTAACAGTAATATCCTTTGGCCCCTTTGCTCGCCCAGTTTAACTGCTTGCGACTTTTTTTATGGGAATACCTAAAAGCAAAAGTATTTTAAGCAGATCCACCCACAACCATTCAAGCCCTCAAACAACGAATTGTGGACGAGATTGCAGCAGTCAACATGCTGCAAGAAATCATGCAAAACTTCCAAGCCAGGCTCCAGGAATGCCTTAACTGCAATGGAGGACCTGTGTTTAGTAGTGTTTAGAAAATAATATTTTTTGTTGTTGTACCCATAATGTCTATTCTTGTACTGTCAGTAATGTATTAAGAAAATATTACAAGTTTTTTTTAAACAACAAATTACTTCATTTAATCACCCATTTCATTGACGGACCCTGTACCTGTATGATTTGTATACGTTATACCTGTATACTTTTTATACTTTCTTCATAAGTTTTATAGTAGCATTCCATATTTCATTATCTTCCAATCAATGTTTAATGTTTTTCTGCAATTTTTCAACTAGCCTTATAAGAAACTGCTGCAGTATGGACTAAAACTGGACACAGTAATGTTTAATGAATGATTCTAAAAGTAATAAATATTAACAAATGAATGAATTTATTGATCAGTATCTAATGGAAACTTATTGCAGCCATCAGAGAGAGATCCAGGAGCAACGATGATGCTAATGGACATGTTGATGGAAGCTGGATGTCCTCCTGGAGTGGTGAATGTCATCCATGGAGCTCATGATGCTGTCAATTTTATCTGTGATCATCCAGATATACGAGCTATATCATTTGTGGGCTCCGATCAAGCTGTGAGTTCTATTAATTTTTATGATTTAGTATAAGAAGAGCTGTGTGAGCCTGAATCTGGAATTTACTTAGTTTTAGTGAAAACATATTCAAAAGGTCGTGTAAGCTTACTTTAATTTTTTAATTTTACTATTAAAATAATGTACTTTAATCTTTTAATGTAAACATAGCTAAATGGACAACATAGCAAAGAAAGCGTTGGTGGTGGAGCCAGTGCAGGACATTCTTCAATCAAATGAAAATCAGCAGCAGCCCAATAAATACACAGAAGGATGGGTGGAACTATGGGCAGAAGACTGTTTCAGATACAGCCAGTGCATGCAAACTCATATTTAACCGTAGAGTCCCTAGAGAGAGTGATAGTTTTAAAATATGGAGTTGTTTACCTATGACTTGCACAGCAACCATAAAGTTTGTTAGTATTTCCTACAGGCACATTATATTAATAATGTGATATTAATATTCTTCTAATATTAAATAACATTTTCAGTGTAATGTCATCTAATTATCTTTACAAAGATTCAAACAGTTAGTTATTACAACATTAGGGACTCTGTAATCGATATAGGTAAAAGCACCTGTCAGTCTGCTGGATCTCTGAACTGTATACCTAAAGGTTCATAGTTCAGGCCGCAGTTATTCCCGTTGCTTTTCCCTTATTGTTAATGCTGATCCTTTGTCCTAATTAGTCTAACTGGCGTAAAGTTACTCCAAAAAGACTCATCCAACATTAGCCTCAGGAAAGAAACCATTGTTCCCTTATTTTTTTTTATAACAATCTGAGGAGCTATTTGTTTCTAACCTAAACTAATACAAACAATATTCTACTAAGCTTAATCCATTGACAATCACTTAGCCTATAATCAATAGTCACTTAAATAATATGACCTAAGAGCTACACAGTTGAAGAAGTTTCACTCTCTTCAACCTTCTCACTGTGCCATCATTGTTGAGATGCTGGTGTAATCTTCTTTTGTGGTTAAGAGCTAGTTTTCTGGCTTCACTATCAATAGATGATTATTCCCTTATATATATATATATATATATATATATATATATATATATATATATATATATATATATATATTAGTGTTTATTGTATTATGGCTTTATATTTTCACTTCAATAATTTCTAGTGCTTCTAATACCAGAAAGGACAGAAAACTTTTTTATCCACTTTGAAGACAGTTTGTTTAGAGAAAATGTAACAAAATAATACCTTATAGTTTGTTTTTAACAGTGCCGGCCTTAGCCTTTTGGACAGCTCGGGCAAAATTTACTGTGGCGCGTATGTAAGGGACGCGTTTTTAAGATATCTAATAAAAATGGGTATACATATACTTTTGAAATAAATTTGAAAATCATTTATTGAAAAATCATTTATTTGTAATGAAAATGATTATTATTGTAAAAATAACATTTATTTAAATATAATTATTAACAAATAGTATTAGAATTATTTATTTAGAACTATTTATTTATTGATTTATTTTATTTAGTGGAATTATTTATTGACAATTTTAAAAACCTAGACAGCTCCCCCAGGCGCTGCCCGACTTCGCCCCCTCCCCTAAAGGCAAGCACTAGTTCTTAAGAAAAAAAATTGAAGGCAAACTACTTATATAGGTGTATTTTATTAAAGTATATAACGAACAAAACATCAAGGGCAAACTTTCAGTTGTCAGAGAAAACAGTTTTAAGTGTTAACTGTTTTTTTTTTTCAGGGAGAATATATCTACAAAAGAGGAGCAGCGAACGGAAAACGTATGCAGTGTAACATGGGTGCTAAGAACCATGGCGTCGTAATGCCAGATGCAAACAAAAGTAACACGTTGAACCAACTGGTTGGAGCTGCCTTTGGTGCAGCTGGACAGCGATGTATGGCTCTGAGCACAGCTGTATTTGTGGGTGAAGCTCAGGACTGGCTGCCTGAGTTGAAAGAACGCGCTGAAAAGTTGCAAGTAAATGCAGGTAGAGTATTGTGTAAATATATCTATAGAAAGAATTAACGATCAATACAAAGAAATTATATAATTACATTGCAAATCGTAAGACTGTTCTAATCAGTGACAAACAGTAGTCTGCATTATTGAAACAAAAACTTACTGTTTAATAATATTTTTTTAAACAAATAATATTTTACACTACATGTCATATTTTCATTATAAATATGTAGCAGTCTAATCGTTGTGACAACGGTAATCAGTTGTTTGACGGACATGGGAGGTGTGTGTGTGTGTGTGTGTGTGTGTGTGTGTGTGTGTGTGTGTGTGTGTGTGTGTGTGTGTGTGTGTGTGTGTGTGTGTGTGTGTGTGTGTGTGTGTGTGTGTGTGTGTGTGTGTGTGTGTGTGTGTGTGTGTGTGTGTGTGTGTGTGTGTGTGTGTGTGTGTGTGTGTGTGTGTGTGTGTGTGTGTGTGTGTGTGTGTGTGTGTGTGTGTGTGTGTGTGTGTGTGTGTGTGTGTGTGTGTGTGTGTGTGTGTGTGTGTGTGTGTGTGTGTGTGTGTGTGTGTGTGTGTGTGTGTGTGTGTGTGTGTGTGTGTGTGTGTGTGTGTGTGTGTGTGTGTGTGTGTGTGTGTGTGTGTGTGTGTGTGTGTGTGTGCGTCAGCGTATGCATAGCATGCATGGCATGCATGTGTGTGTGTGTGTGTGTGTGTGTGTGTGTGTGTGTTTTTTTATGTTCACTTTGTGCATTCTTTTAATATTTTTTTAATTGTGTTCATCATTGTTTGGATATTGAGATTTATAAGTAAATAAATAACAATTTTAAATCATATGATGTTATGCATGATGTTTATTTGGAACTGATTGTACTGGTTTTACTTTCAAATTAAAAGGAAAAAATAAATAATATTACCTTACCTGGATATAAATTTATATTTTAAAGTTTTATTCTGCTAGCAAGCGTTTCTTAAGAATGGTGGGATTTAGCGTGGCAGCAGATATCTTGAGCAGAGGTGAAATTGGGATAACTACATGACCTCTTTACGGTGCACTGTGGTCTATGGGTGCACATAAAAAGAATATTATGAATGTATAAATAATGCAAGAAAGAAGAGGAACTGCAGGCCACATAGTTTATGATTGTGAGGCTCTTGCAAGTAGGAGGTTAAGGGTTCCAGGACCCTGAGAAACTCCAGCAGGTCAGTGGATTGCTGGAACTTATCAAGGGTACCAGTTTGATGAACTACAATTCAAAAGGTTTACTTGTAAAGTAGGTGTGTCAGCCCATTGATCACAGTGTCTGGGGTTTTGGATCCTTTCCTGTAGTACTATTCTGTTCCATACTTTTAAGTTATAAATTTTTTAAAATTCAAAACACTGCATTGTGAAAGAATGAACATTAGGGGAAAATGTATAATTAGTTATTAAATTACAGGTATTTAAAAATTCAATCAGTAGATTGATCCCAAAAATGTGAACTATAGCATTCATTGTTAACATTGATATGGTTGTAAGTTTTTTACTGTTCTGGTAAAGGCAGGCTATGTTGCAGTTGATCTATTGTAATGTTTTTTTTTTTTATTTTTAGGAGACCAACCAGGAACGGATTTTGGTCCTGTAATATCACCACAGTCTAAACAAAGGATATTGAACCTAATACAGTCAGGCATTGATGAAGGTGCTAAGGTTTTGTTGGATGGCAGGAACTGTGTTGTTAAAGGTTACGAGAAGGGAAACTTTGTCGGCCCTACTATACTTACCAATGTTAAGGTAGAGAATAAAGTTATATGATGAGATAAAACATTTAGGTCCTCTGGATATAAAATCTTTATTTTGAAATGAGCTGTCAGACCAAATAGTTATTTTGATTTTGCTCATACTGTTATATAAGCATGCTTAGTGGTTCTTATGGCTGCTTTACACTTATGATACCTACAGTAAAGTATCCAGATATTTATCTATTTTAATTGTAAAAGTGAAAGAATAAATCGTGCATATTGTAATAAATATAAAGTTTTAATTAGCGTGTACTATGTTATACGTAATTAATAGGCATACTAATATTAGTATCTTTTTAATAAGCATTCTTATGCAATCTTTTTTTTTCCACTAGGAATTTAATAATTTTGTAGATTACATATCTCTGCATTTTATAGCTTTAAACACTTTATATTTGTTGATGTGTTTCAGAATACTTCCATTTTGATAACTTTTTACTGTACTGCTTCCCAAGTCTAGGTTTGTCCTTTTATGCAGTCTTAACCCTTCCTACCATACTTCTACCACCAAATCAGGTTCCTCTTTATTAATTTATTTTCTTCTGATTGGCTGTGGAAAATAATGTCTGCTTTTGAATTTACTTGCTCATTTATTACATTTTCTCCCTTTAATTTTAACTAATACATTTCTAAATTTTGTAAAATATTTAACCACCTTTCTTTACCTTCACGATGTAATATTTTTATCAAATTTTTTATTTCTTCTAGTGTATGTCCTTCTCTAATCGAATGTGTAGCATAATTTGAGTCATTATTTTCATATTTAAATGATCTTGTATGTTCATTATATCTGGTTTGAGAATGGAAGTATTCCGAAACACATCAATTATATTCACTATTATAGTTCCTTTTTTTCCATTTATATGTATACATTAGAATACTTACATGGTGGTTACAGTATCATTATGTTTATATTATAACTCAGTATGTATTATGAATGAAATGGATTATGGGTGTTTCTGTATTAAAAATATTTATTTATATTGTAAATGGAATTTGAGTACATATTATATTTTTCAGATATCATTACAATGTGACTAGTAAATGGTAACAGTATAATATGTAAATATGTTATTATACTTAAAATCACTTGTATTACGAAAGAAACTAGACTACTATCTTTCTATTGAATACTTGAAGTGAATTGGAAAATACTTTATGAAAAAAAAACAAGAAATTATGCTTACAAATTTTTAATGAAAGAATGTACACTGAAGTTAATTTTGAATCACAAACTATTTACAACTTTTATAAGTTGTATTCATTACAACAATATTCATTACTAACAAACTGTATAGGCTGTCTTAATCTTTAGATTTTATTATAACTTAGAATTTGAAGATTGATTCAAACTCTAAGGTGTTGATTTGATTTGGTTTATGCTCTCTGCACTTTTGAATGATTTTGAAACTACAATATGGGGAGCTGTGGCGTACAGTTTAGGAACCATTGAAATAAGGTGTTTCCTTCACTTTTTGATAACTAAAAATTAAACTATCATAAAAATCAAAATGCACATTTTCTCAAAATCAGCTTTAACAGTTTTGACAATATTTGACTCAAATGTAGTTTTTAACATCTAAACAAAATTTATCTCATAAAATTACAGTTTAAAAGCGTTTTGAGAGAATTAATTTCTTGGTGAACTGGTTGTACTCAAATGTTAACCATTAAACAAATATGTCAGTGTAAATAAATATTACAGTTAAGGAATAAAAAAAAAAAAACGTGATTGCCATCAGGTTTATTTTGTGCAATTGTTGAACTAAATTTGATCAAATTCTAATGCAATAAGTTGTGCCCATTTATTTCAATATAAAATCTTACAGGCTTTTAAAAAATCGGAATTATCAAAAGTAGTTACTAAATGTGTGTATTTATCTCTGCAGCCACATATGAAATGCTATACTGAAGAGATTTTTGGACCAGTTCTTGTATGTTTATCGGCAGACACTTTAGATGAAGCTATCTCTGTTATCAACTCAAATCCTTATGGTAACGGTACTGCTATATTCACAAACAACGGTGCTACAGCAAGAAAATTTACACAAGAAATTGATTGTGGTCAGGTAGGAATGAATTTCTTTTCACTAAATATTTTTCCTCACCATAAATTACTTACTTCAACTTAACATGGTGAAGTTCCACAGGAATAATCCCGTATAATTGATGCTGAAAACAAAAAAATCAGATATTTAACTTATTATAGTGAATTATTCAGTGCAGATGCAAAAAACAATGAATTAATTATTTTATTTGCTTTTTGATTATCTTGAATAGCATTAAGAATTTAATAATTTTATATAAAGCTGTTATGAGACCAGACCTCTCAGTGTATATTTCATAATTTCTTTGTTATAGAATTTATTTAAATTTGTTATTCATTTATTTACATTAAAGTAGATAACATAATGCTGAATCAGTTCAGATTAACATGTTATCAGATATAAAATGGTGATTGTTGTGATAATTTTGATTTAGGAAATGCAGTAGAGTTTCAATTAACCATCATTGTCAGAACCGTTGGGATGACGGATGACAGAATAGATGGATAACAGAAATTGACCACCCGCACTTTCAGGAATTGATAAAATAACTAATTAATTAATTAACTTAATGTGATTACAATAGATTAACTTACCTCTTGTATATCTTAGCTCAGCTATCCAACCTCGGTGAACCCATGGTTCCTGGATAAGGGCTATGTCAATGATGTTTTTTTTTTTTTTATGTGGTGACAGAAGGCTCTCGAAGCAGCCTTACTGTGAAGGTTGATTTGAAGCACCCTGACCATCTCCTGGCTTCCCACCCTCTCTCTTGGCGGGAATGATCAGAGGAACCCCCTCTATGCACCCTAATATGGAACCCCCTCTACAGCCTAATATGCACCCTACAATTGGAAGCTCGGGTAGCTTCAATTGCAGGTTCATCTACTACAAAAACCAGAAGCAAACATTTTTGGTTTGCTCCGGTCCAAAGGGCTTTCCAGTTCTTGAACTTCAAGGCCGGATTCTGCCTGTCGAGCATCTGATGGCAATGGCTTGCCAACTGACCTGGTGTTCTAAGGATCACCTTGGTCACATGCATCACTTCAGCCCTGTCACCACAATTCCTCAAGTCTATATAGCCTCGTGGTCCTGACTGTGGCCATCAGCCCATGTAGGCTCATTGCAGCAAGCTGCAATAAGAGCGCCTCTCTCCAAATTACACCCTGAAAATTGTGAGAGAGAACCATCAACAAGATTCTGTAATGCTCCCACTATCTTAATCTGCAAGCTGTTCTCATGCTCCTCAGTCAACTTTTGATTAGGATAGTCTACAGGAACAACCGCTACCTTCCTCAGAGATAAGGTCTACCGAATGTTTGGGCTTGTGTGGAGGTATGATCCCCAATCGCCTCTCCTTCTGTGGCCTCATCCTTTGAGTACTAGCAGAAGGAGGGGTAGTGGATGCCTCTCATCTTCTTTTCCTTCCTCCCTCTGCTGAGACTGCTTGAGAAGTGGAACCAGCTGTTGATGAACTAGCTTGTCCCTCAGCACTGTTGGCAGGCTTCCTTCTTCTGTACCTGCGCTTACTCCACCTCTTAGAGTCTGCAGCTTGAGTAGCTCCCACCTTGAGATTAGGGATTATTTTTTCCCTTTAGGGGGTTTTACTCCCCTAGACCCGATGGATTCTGTCTGGACCTTGTCTAGTGCAGGACACATATCATCACTGCGCTGGGATATAATTCACTTTTGTGTACCATTCTGTTAATCTTGAATACAATCAATGTCCCTGGGACCTGAGCAGTAACCAGACATCCAACTGAGTAACCATCGCTCGGTCCCTCAACCCCATCTGACGGTTAAATGGTAATCGAGACTATACTGTAGTTCTGTTAAAAAATCAGATAGTGTTTGAATAGTACTTCAGAAATTGTATGAAATAAAAATTTGAAATAGTTGTGCCATTACCATTTCTTTGCTAATTGTTTTTAGTTGTATCATACTAAATATAATTTATTGTAAAACAACAGTTATTTTTTAATAATTACTTCATTTTCACAGTTTTATAATATTGTAAGTACAATAATTTTACTAATTGTGTTTTCTGTTCTGTAATTTAATAAACACGTTACTAGGTAACAAAATATCAATAATAATTTTCTCCTAAACAATTAAGACTTCAGTTTCAATTGAAACAAGGCATAAGAGCTCAAGTTTTTAAAGATAAGAGAAATAGAACAACTTCGCCTTACTTTTAGAATTAGTTTATACTTGCTTTAGGACATTAAAATATATGTTCTTTAGAACAGAAAGTAAAGTTGTGCTTTAGAACACAACTTAAAATATATATTTAGGTACACAACTTGTATTTAGTAACAACTATAACGTATTTATTGTTAATTAGACAATAGAAACAGTTTATATTTTGTGTTTTTATATTTATAAATCATCTTCCTGAGAAATGATTATTTTTAATGTTTAGGTTGGCGTCAATGTCCCTATTCCAGTTCCATTACCTATGTTTTCTTTCACTGGGTCTAGACAGTCATTCCGAGGAGATTCTCATTTCTATGGCAAACAGGTATGTCAGTTGGATATGTTTACAGTAACGGTTGACATCAGGAATTTAACTGATTAAATTATTTTAGAATGGTGTGAGCGTGGAATCAAAACACAGATTAAAGGTACCATAAGCGAGAATATGTACCTGTGACTTGATACATAACACATTACCCAGATTTGTAAAGTCTATGCAGAGTAATAAAATCTCAAGTTTTTGTCATCGGTTAAATGCTTTTCAGAGCTTGGAAAGACACACTAGTTGCAGAGCATTTTTCTTGATGAAGTTTGCGATGTAAAGTGGCATTGCAGCCACACTAATGGTTTCCATTAGTTTCTGCTACAGATTGATTATATCCTCTCCGTAGTGACTATCCTACTGTAATTTTTTTTCCTTATACATTCTTGGTAGAATTAATATACGTAATAACTTGGTAAGTGCTGCAGTCTTTCGGGAAAATAAGAAAACTAACTGGAAAAGTCACTGATTCGGTTTTTTTAAGTCTATAAATTACATAAATTTATATGAAAATGTGTGTTACCTTTTTAATAATTTTTAGTGTATACATATTTTTGTATTGTGGAGATATCAGTTGTAACTGTTAAAATTACTGCACATAAATGCAAATAATGTTTTAGATCAAAACTTTATTCCATTTAGATTAATGAAAACAAGGGATTGATGATAATGGAAATTAAAGCTTACGACAGTAAATTCAGTCCCAAAACTGTGACCTTGAATTATTCAGTTCGGTGGCACAACAGATTGGCGGCTCTATAAGTGAGAAAATAAAGATGTTGAAGTATTATTTTTGTAAATGAAAGAGTTGTAGTTATCAATATCACTGCTGAAAAAACATAGTTTAAATAAAATTTTAGTTTTCAACCGACTGCTGTAACAAATTTATTCCAACATGTTTCAGGGTGTCCACTTTTATACTCAAGTAAAAACAGTTACACAGTTATGGAGGGCCAGTGATGTTGCACATTCTACAGCTTCGGTCGCCATGCCTGTACAACAATAAAATAATAGTAGTCATACTAATTATATAAATTCTTTATTTCTACTTCATTCAATAATCATGGTACGTATATGTCACAGACATGATCATAGCAAATTTCCAAAAACTTATGTGATATTAAATTTTTATTACTTTTTGGTTATTTGCTTCCATCATGTCAGCGAGAAAGCTACGTTTATTTGAATACAAAAAATCTAAAAGTTTTTATGCCAGATAGATAAATAAAGATAAATTATTGTCATAACTCATGGAAAAGCCAACTTTATTAGCTAGATTTGAACCTGTGTAAAATGAGCCAGTTTGTGACTCACCTATTATAGGAGCCACAAACACTCTATCTTAAATATTATGGTCAAAGTAGCTTAGATTGCTAACATATTTTAATGTATTTTATAATAACAAAATTGTTATACTGTATCCACCTGTTATCACGGCTTCAGTTGATTCAACCTGCCTGGACATGAGTTTTATAGCTCCACAAGTGTGTTAATGACAAGTATCACCGCTTATGTGACAATGGTGCCATTTTGTATACTAGAAGCACTAATCTAATGATTGATAAGTGGGTTTTGTTTTTCTCGTGCCATAATATCCACATTATCAGTTGCACAGATAAGTTTTTTGATTTGTTAAGCTACAGAGAGTTGAAACAGTGACACAACCTTTATGAGAAAATAAGAAAGTTATTTTATTGTATGAGTTGGTTACAAAAACTGATGATGGACTCCATTATATATGGTTCACACAACTGAATAAGATGTTGCATGTTCTTAAGCACACATAAAATTTGTTGAAAAATTGCAGGTTACATTGATTTCATTCATGACCAACATGAGCTGTGTATGGATACATTTTTAAATACTTGTGTAATGTATTTGTGTTGACACTGTGAATGGAGAGACCTGACTGACAAGTTAGGCATCGTGCAGATTTTTTGGGACTACAAACATATGCAGGATGCACCCCATCATAGTTTTTGGTGTTGGAACTGCAGATCAACCACTTCTTCATGCATCTGCTACATTACTCATCTCTGGAAACTTGTACAGCCACTTGACAGCGGTCATGTTTAGTGCATCCGTACCATTTCATGTGGTATTATGCAGTTGTGCGAATCACTTAATGGAACCCACTTTCAACAGTTTTTGTTAACTAACTCATGCAATAAAATAATTAAATTTTTTTCCCAAATGGTTGCATCACTGTTTGGAGGCTCTGTATGATATTAATTGTATTGATTTTAGTGTACTAGTGCATTACATCGCACTGGGTTCGGGTGATTTGACACCATACCAATTAATATTTGTATATTGATTTTTTTGTGTAATAATTTATAATTGTATCTTTTCAGTTCAACCAGCCATTTTTGATCTGGCCTAGGGTCCGGTCATGAGATGACCAAATTAGAGGATGCGTATTCTAGTTTATTTTTCATTTATTCCTAATGATGTAATTATAAAAAAAAAATTTAATCAATTTTAGCTTATTAATCGTACAATTATTAATTATACAACAATGTAATGACAATTATAGCTTATTAATTGTAAGGAAAAAATCGTTACTAGGTTACAAAATAAGTCATGTATTTTATTAGCCTACTAATATACTAATAAGTAGGTTAGTAGTATATATCACTTTTTCTACCAAAAAGTGTTTTGTATTTACAAAATTATATGAAATTTATTATTTTCACCTTTTATACATGTTCTGTAATTTATTAACTTTACCTGTTGTATAATATTTTTCTTATTTAAGACTTGTTTTTGGGGCAGTAATCCTACACATAAGACATGGAAGACAGGAACACAAGAAACATGAAACATGTATATTACAGGTCAGCTGCTTATAACATCAGTGGGACAGAGAGAAAAGGAGGATGAATCTCCACTCTCTTACCACAGCTCCTTCCCTTTGTCTTTCACTATTGAGAGTAGTATCAGTTAACAGCTGATAAAATATACATTTTTTGTGTCACTGTACTATTGGAGGGAAATTCTCTTACATGTGTGAGAAATTCTGAAGATGGCTGGACTATATATATTGCACACTGTTCTGTAGTCAGCGAGACATCTAGATTATATTTGAATTCCTCTCTATTTTTTGAACTCTGATTAATTGTGTTTGTCAGCCTATTCTTTTTTGAAGATGTGAAGTGGTGTTTGTATGCTTTCATATGTATATAATGACATGTACTTGGGTAAAATATATCCCAATATATACCCAAATATGTATTGGGTAAAAAGATGGGATTACAATCCTAAAACTTGTTTTAACTAAGGAAAATATGACTGTCAAAAGACAGACATTAAGGTAATGTGTTTATTAAAATAGTTTTTAATTGAAAATGAACTATAAATAATGTATTTTTCGTTTGTACAAATCTTAATAATATATAAACATAAAAACGTTTACATGGTAAGGTTAAGAATTAAAAATAGAAGAATTAAGATTTTAAATTTTAGTGTGTTAATCTTGTCTTTATGCCTGAGTTAGAAATTATTTAATAAAGGTATTAAGTCACTTTACATTCATTAAATGAAGTATTGTATTAATAGAAATTAGCATGACTAAAAAGTCCATCTTAGAAGCTTTTGATAGAAATGAATTTTCAAGTCTCATAAATCAAAAAGTTGTTTAGATGTCGGTTCATTTATGTGCTTGTGTGTGTCTTCATATTGATAGAAAGGAAATGGAATTTTGATAAAAATTATGAATAACTTGTCCATAAAATAGAATTTTTTAATTTGTCAAAAGTTTACATTAACTTCTTTGGTCAAAATTTAAAAAAAAAACAAAATAATAGGTTTTCTCAAAACTGTCAAACTACTTAGATTCAGATTTTTCTGAAATAGTCCTGAATTATGCAAACAAAACTTACTGGACAATATGTCCCTGAAAGTCTAATGTGGAAGCTATTAATAGAAAATAGAAAGTTCACCCAATTATAAAAATCGATTCTTCAGATTTAGCACAAATTTGAAACATGTAATGAAAACTCATAAGTCTGTATGCCAACGTTTTTATTTAAAAAAAGAATGGTTTGGGAGGAAATCTAAAATGGTGGTAAGGGTTTATTGAAGTATTTTTTTAAAAGTTTTTCTGAATGTAAATGTTTGTTATTTCAATATTGGTACACTTACTTTATGAATCTAAATATATGAGCAAAATATAATGAATTGAATTTGGCTAATTTTCCATTTTGTACCTTTTTTCGGTAGCTTCAGAATCAGATGTTGCTCAAATAGCGACCTACACCAACCTGTTTTATTTTAATGTTCAAGTGTTTATTTTAAATAATTCAGTTAAATATTTAAAAGTTTGCATTATGTTTATGCAATATTTATTTAGAAATATGTTACATTCAAGTGCCTAATATTATATAAGCATGAAATGTTAGGCTCTAATAAGTAAAAGGCCACTGGTTCCATCCTGGTAGAGGCTAGCAATAATCATCTAGTACTGTTGTACTATTGATGACTATTAAAAAAAATCATTGTCTTCCTATAATTAAATATATTTTTATATTATTATAACATAGATTTATCTAACCTTAGTTTTGTTTCCATTCATACAAATTTTGTTGCAACTGTTTGCAAACACAAAGAAATGTGTGGACACAGTTTGCAACAATGTATGTTTGAATACTGTTTAACAGTTTTTGTATTGTAATGTATTAAATAAAAAACAAAATATATTTTACAATGTAATCTTTATATAATTATGTGCTATTATAATAGCCTGAAAATTGTTTATTTGATATGTAAAGACTGTAATATTAAAAGTATTGTATATTTTGAAAATATAATATATTTGTTGTTGTTTTACAAATAAACTAGATTATTACCTGACATCAATATATCCTAAAAAATAATTAAAAAATGTATTTAACTTGTAATGTGCACACAGCATTACTCGTTAAATTCAAACATTTTTGACTATGAATATTTTTTGTAAACATCTAAATATTTAATTCAAGCAAAATATATGTAGAAATTTTAAAATCCAGCTTCAAGGTGTAGTCCGATCTTCTGCCGACTTATGTTAAAAATTTTAGGTCTCAGGTGCCATAGATTTGGCAGTAGTACATCATGCACGTATGTGTGTGCATGCATGTACACACACACACACACACACACACACAAATCCTTTTAGTAATGTAGATATATAACATACAAATTTTAAGTAGTATTAGTGCAAATATAACATTTTCCTGTAAAACAATGTTTACAGGTTTTTCAAAAATGTAGCAGGCAAAGAGTGTGTCAAATATGTATAATTGCAATTAAAATTTTAATTTTAAAGAAAATATTCTAAAAATTCTAAAATTTAGGTTATATTTTTGTTTTCATGAGAGGAATTTGAAATCTGTTACTACTTTCTGACTGTAATAAGTTAAAATTTTTTTTTCCAACTGCTTTGTTGAGTTTTGAAATATGTACTTAAATTTTCAATTATGAAATAAAAAGTAATTTGAATATTAATTTTGAAAAACCATTATCTTTTGTACATGTCCCAACCAACAGTTAATTGTAATGTAAATAATGAGACCACACAGCAAAAAAATGAACATTACTCAAGAAAAAAAATCACCTTCTGTTAAAGGTGATTCATCTCTTCTGAACTCAGAAACTATTTGCTTATTTACAAAAATGATTCAAATAAATACATAATGACAAACATAATAGTTTTACAACTATGTAATAGTTTTGAAAGTCTGTACAGCCAGTTCAAAACCATTTACATAAAAGTGGAATGAGTAAAACTGTTAAAATTAGTAACTAGAAAATGACATCCTTTCTTAACTCTATTTGCACTATTCTTTTTTACAATTTTCCGTTGCATTTGTCTATTTATCATTTGGGTACAAATTCCTGGGATGCGGCATTTTTCCCATTTTGGAATCTTTTGTCGTCCCTGATATTGTGACAGGCTTACAGATAATTTACTTTGACATACTTTGATGCCTCCTTGGTGGCCTAGTTGATAGAGTACTAGGCTTTCACCCTGAGGACCCGGGTTCGATTCCCGGCCAGGGCTTGGCATTTTCATAGCTATAAATCATCTCATCATCTGCATTAGCCCAAGTGTGCACAATAGTCAGACGTTAAACACAAAAAAAAATCTATTTGCACTATCATTTTTAGTGTAAAAAAGGCCTTGTTAAAAATATCACAATGATTCTATTTAAAGTTATGGAATTGGTTCTTACATCTTTAACTTCATGTGATCGCCTATACTTTTTAATTACTACAAAAGTTAGTTCCTTCTAGATGCCTAATAAATGAAACATCTGAAATAAACTACAAAAAAGTAAGGGGTAACATTCTATTGTGCAAACTTTAAATCACCATAGTTTTTCGATAGGGTGAACTTTTGAGGTCAGACTTTTGTGTTTTATTAGTAAAGACCTTTCATTAGATGTACAACTAATCTATGCTCTCATTATTTAATATTTTTCTGACTGTCCCCCCCCCCACTGGAGCCATGAATCAGTGAGTATTCTCAAAAATAACATTTATGGTTCAATATTGACTTCTGGAGTTTTATTCCCCTAACTAATTCTATTTAAATAAAATGTTGGAGATAGACTTAAAACTCATCTGATATTTTTATTTCTAAAATACATGCAAACCTTGCATATTATATACTCAAGCGTACAGTTTAGTGGTATGACAGTAATCTCATAGAATACATTATTTACAATGTTAGTTGTATGCCATTCTTAAGATTCACTGCAAAAGTAACTTTTATCAGAACACATGTTCTGATAAACACAAGTTAAAATCCTTACCAATTATGTTTTGTCCTTTTTATAGAAAAAAACTGAAATGGGGCTTACCAACTGCATACCATCACACGTTATACATTGGTTCTAATTTGCGTAGTATTTTTTACAATATATTCAAAGAGATATACAGTAGCGCGCCTCTTTGTTTATCTATGGTTAAGCATCTTAAATGAATTTGAGGATATTTGCAGTACCTCTTAAAAGATATTGCAGTACTGTCCTGATATTGTTTTCGAAATGATTTATAGTAATAGTGGTGGCTAAATGGATATTTATCATATAATTTTGTTACAAAGGACACAAATGTCAATTTTGTGAGAGATTGTTTTACGCTTTAGGATCACATAATGTTAAAACCTCCCAACATTAAGATTAATAGATACATTAAAACAAACAAAACAATCAATTTTTGTGACAAATAAATAAATTGAAATTAATTAGTTATTATTTTTTCCAAACACAGGAATTAATTTTTATACAGCTATCCAATGTCAATGTTTCAAATTAATCTAAATGTATTGATTGGAATTTATGACACTAGAACCCACACAAAATAATGTGATTTAGACCTACAAAGTTCATCTAGACTAGTACAATACCTAAAATTTATAAATGATGTCTTAAACGAACATGAGACGATGCTGCTAAAACATATGAACATAGTTAATCTATGCTTAAACTTATGTAAGGTATTTCATTTTCTTTTGTATGTTGAGGTTGGCTGTCTTGTAACAACAAAACGATTTGAGCGAAAATGATGAGTTGTGAAAAATTGTATACTTTGGAAAAGTAGAGAAAGATTTAAGTGATAATTAAATATACTACATTTTCAAAGCAAAATATAGATACTTCATCATGGGGTAAGAAATTCTATTCCAATTAATTTATATATTCGACACATTTGTATTTCTTACAAGAATCTATGAAGTAGAAGCAATTATTAATACTACAGCTCACACAATCTGAGTAGAACAATTCTATTGGACCAGCTCATTAATATTATTTAGATGATTACATATTGATGGGAAATTAGGAAATATAGAAGAATATTTATTATGGATTTTTCTAGTCAAATATTTTCAATTTTAACTTTATTAGCAGCGTATGTGCTAAATTTCTATATCCCAATAGGACAAACACCCAACTTTTCTTGTCCTTTAATTTCAAAAAACATTTGGTCTGGTTTAGTCCTTAAAATTGCCCTCCAGTACACGTCTTTTAGTGAAGGTTTTTTATCTTTACATTATATTCCATTATACCTTATATTATTTTTGTTTTTTTAATATCTAGTCCAGCATGACCAACCATATTCAAAACAATATCCTGAATTTACTATTAGCTACATTTAGAGAGTAAACTTGAAAAATTAAAAAGAACCCTGATCTTCATAAATATTTTTTTAACACTAAAACTATAATTTTTAGGAAGTCGACCAAAAGTTTTATTAATGGTATCAGTTGAGCTCTTTTGAAATAATTTCATTGAATGTGGTAAAGTTAGTGAAGGCTAATATTTGTGTACCATTTATTTTGTTTAATAGTCAAATAGAAAGAGAACTGGTTGAAGAATGGATGCTTGTAAGTGCAGATGAAACTAAAAAGGTAGAAATGGATAATCTACTCAAACGAATTGAAACGGCCGTTAGCTTCAACATGCAAAATAATGCTGAAATTGAGGCCTGTGACTTGCTCATGGACATAGATAAGATTGATTTAATCGCCAAATATATGGATTCATTTAATTGTTGTAGAGTTTGTCATTATCTAACCAGGTATAGTTTTTTTATTATATATTCTTATGTTCACATACATTTTATTTTACACTATTATAAAATCTTAGAACATTTATATAGGTAAGTAAGGCTGGACAACATTGGCTGACCTGCTGTGTCTGTAAGTATTATATTTTACTAAAAAGTATTAGATTTTTGTCTGCCTACTTCATAAACCAATCCCACTCGAATAAAAATAACCTAAAAATTAACATGATTAAGGAATAGTAGTTCGTCAAAATCAGGTTTGTGAAGAAGATAATCTGTAAGCTCTTTATTTAAACAAGTTAACCATTGAAAAATATATAAATTAAGTTGTTAGTATATGGCTTGATATTAATATTTTAATAATCTATGTTAATTTTCAATGAAGATGAATTAAAATTTTGATTAAAATAAATAACCTATATGATTGAAATTTAAATAAAATTTATTTTTTGTCAAGAAAGCTCTTAGACCACATTTTCTGAGAAAATAAAAAACCTTTACAGTATATCTTACTAAGAATAATAAGCAAAATTTGAACAAGACATTTTTATGATATATTTGATAATTTTAAAAAATGGTTTTAAAAATAGGCTATAAACAAATCTCTACTTATGAATAATCGACTATTAAGTTATAACAAAGGTCCAAGAAGAAAAATATGACCTTAAAAATGATTGAAAGGAAGTTTTACTCATAACTAACAATAATATTCTTTAAATATTCAGGAAAATGGTTGTAATTTTATTTTTTTAACACCTTTAGAAATTGCTGTGTAGTCAGTGCTCGTTGAAAAGTGTTGTTTTCAGTAGCCTTAAATTTAATTCCACTATTCCCTTATATTACAGAGAGAGAAAGAGAAAGAGAGAGAGAGAGAGAGAGAGAGAGAGAGAGAGAGAGAGAGAGAGAGAGAGAGAGAGAGAGAGCCCTCAGTGATAACGTCTGTACAGTTTGCCTGTACATTGGGGCTCAGTGGTTGATGTGACACTAAGTTAGTCTGCTGTATCTTTGAACTATGTACCTAAAAGTTCCTGGCGTTACTCCCGTTGCTTTGCCCTTACCATTAACACTGATCCTCATTAGTCTAAATGGCATAAAGTATGAATGTTATGCAAAATATATATATATATATATATAAGTTATATAGTGTAATTTAGGTTAAGTCAACGAACGATATATAATCCTGCAGATGTTCATTTCTTAGAATAGCTATATCAGCTTTTTTTCATTGCATTGTAACAAAGCTTTTGTTAAGTTAGTTGAGTCTGATCTGGTGTGTGAACAACACTGTACAACAGGTTACCTCTAGACATAAGAGTTATACCTATTTATTATAATTATTATAATAAACGGTTTTATGAAATTCAAGTTTGAGTTTTTTAAAAACCAATCGATCGGAACCAACGACATAACTCACGCAGTTGGTAGGACACATTGGGAAAATTAGCACATATAATTTTTCTTCAGTTTCAACTGATTAACCGAAGTGTTGAACAAAAGACCAACAGTTTAATTTAATAAGCGTCTATTATTAAATTGAACACAACCAACTGGCAAAGTGAATATTTGCAACCGCAGAGTGAACATCTACATCCGAAGTGAAGTGAAATAATTGTGTAAAAGTTCAGTGCATCGCGCAATTAGCATAGAGTTTTGGATTTTGTAAGTAATACAAAGAAGAATAACCTTTGTGAATCTGTATACATTATCCTTATTTATAACATTTTAACTTTAAGTAATAATTAAATTAAAATCTTACAATGGCAACTCCTGTTTTAAAAAAGGAATATCTAGATATGATTCCGGAATATTCTGGAGAACCTACAATGTTAAGTAGATTCATATCAATTTGTGACAAAGTAGTTGCTAAATTTTATGTAGCTAGTAATCCCGAAGACTTTCAAAATGAATATTTAATGTCAACGATTTTAGCTAAGTTAAAAGGACCCGCTTTAGAATTAGTTATGAGTTCTAATAGCTATGCTTGGTTAGATATAAGGAAAACACTGTTATCTTGTTATTCAGACAAAAGAGATTGCTTTATATTAAATCTCGAAATAGCTGAACTAAATCAAGAAGTCAATGAGTCACCATTTAAATTCTATGACAGAATCCAAAAATTATTAAACCTGCAAATAGCATATTTTGTAAATAAAAAAGTAGATAACCATTTGGTACTATGCGAGTATGTTCAAAAACTAGCATTACGAGTTTTATTAAGAGGGCTACAGGAACCATTAGGTTCTCTTATGAGAACGAAAAATCCCACAACTTTGGGTAAGGCACTCAACATGCTAACAAACGATTTTCAATTTAAAAGTAATAAAATGTTTTCACAACCAAACAAACAGATAGTTGTTCCTAAAAGTCAAAATAATTTTGTACATATACCGACATATGTTGAACAACCAAAGTTTAACCAAACTCCTAGACAAACAATCCAACAACCTAATCTTTTTTATAATCCGCCGTTTGCTAACTACGGTCACCAACAACAAAGTCCGTTTATGAACAATGGAAATCAAAAACGTAATGTATTACCCCAAAACAAAACATATACACCTACTCCTATGAGTATTTCCACTAGACAAACACATGGGAAAAACTCTAAACTTTTTCAAATGACAGGACAAAACACTGAAACGAGCGATAACAGCGTTGAACAGACAATACCAGGTCTAGATATGTTTGTAACAGACGAGAATTCGGAAGAACGTTTTGACTATAACCACACTGACGAAGACTGTGAAGATAACCACTTAGCCTCACAATCCGAAGAGAATAATTTTTTAGAGATGACCAACTCAGGAACCGATTTTCGATAATGAATCTGAGGAGTGATAACAATCAGTTACCTTTTATATACGATCCGAATACTAACTTTAAAATATTAATCGACACAGGTAGTACACGATCTTTTATAAGAAAATCATTAGGTCTAGAATGTTTTAAATCATGTATAATTAAGGAATCCTTTGAAGTAACCACTGCACATGGCGTTTCAAGAGAAAACTTTAGTTGTAAACTACCTTTGTTACTTAAAAAGACAATGCAATTTTACCTGTTTGACTTCCATAAACAATTTGATCTATTGTTAGGTTTGGATAACATTAAAGATTTGGGAATAAATTTGGATTTTATAAATAATAAGCTAACCAACCTTGTGTGGTAAGAAGATTCCTATTCATTATTTTAACACGGAAGAAGACGTATCACAAAAAAGATTAGACTCTGTTAAACAACAAATTTCAAGTTACATAGTACAAGCTAGAACCAGTCAAATTATGAAAATTTCGTAAATAATATAAATAATGGTGAAGGAGTGTTAGCATATAAACAAATAAATGGGTTAGAAATTCCTCAATATTTAGTAACAGTTCGTAATGGCGAAGCTCTTTGTCCTATTACTAAAAACACAACAAGAAATATTAAACTGACTATAAATGAAAGATTTAAATTAGAATCCCTAAGTTATTACAATATTTATGAACCAAAAACACTGGAGAATAGAATTAATTTTAATATGATTGATTACAAAGGTTGAAAAAATATTTTTGATTTGTCAAAAATTAGAGTAGAACACATGAATTTGGAAGAAAAAATTGCCATTACTAAATTAGTATAAGAGTATGCAGATATTTTTCATGTTGACGGAGATAACTTGACTTTCACTAATCAAATAAAACATATAATTCGAACCACAGACGAAGTTCCTGTATATTCTAAAAACTACAGATATCCAAAAATTTATAAAAACGAAGTTAACAAACAAATTGATGATATGCTGAATCAGGGAATCAGAAGGTTCAAAGATTACTTAACCTTCTCAATCCCCGTGGAATTCTCCAGTTTGGATTGTACCTAAAAAGCAGGACGCCTCTGGTAAACAAAAATTTTGACTAGTAATAGACTTCAGAGGCCTAAAGTCAAAAACAATTTATGACCAATTTCCTTTACCAAACATAACAGATATTTTAGACAAATTAGGACGATCTCAATATTTCTCGACATTGGACTTAGCTTCAGGTTTTCACCAAGTGGAAATGGACCCAGACAATATAGAAAAAACAGCATTTTCGACAGAAACCAGACATTACGAATTCTTAAGAATGCCTTTTGGTCTAAAAAACAATCCTCCCACATTTCAGAGAATTATGAACAATGTTTTAAGGGGAATTCAAAATGAAATATGCTTAGTATATTTAGATGACGTCATAATTTATTCGACCAGTCTCCAAGAACACATACAAAGACTTAGGGAAGTTTTTGACAGACTAAAGAAAGCAAATTTTAAAATTCAGTTAGACAAAACCAAATTTCTTAGAAAAGAAGTAATGTATTTAGGTCACCTAGTAACAGCAGAAGGTGTCAAACTAAATCCAGATAAAGTGAAAGCAATTAAAAACTACCCAATTCCAAAAACCAGCAAACAAATTAAGGGATTTTTAGGTCTATGCAACAATTAAAATAGACGATCCAAATTATATAAATTGTTTTGAAACTTGAAAGAATATATTACCTAATGAACCTTTGTTGCAATATCCAGATTTTGAAAAGGAATTTAATTTAACTACGGATGCTAGTAATTTTGCAATCGGAACAGTGCTTAGCCAAAATAAAAATGGAGCTGATTTAGCCTATGCGAGTTGAACATTAAGTGATAGCGAAGTCAATTATTCGGCAATAGAAAAGGAATTACTTGCTATAGTATGGGCAACTTAATATTTTCGACCCTATATCAACGGAAGAATATTCAAAATTTATTCGGGCCATAAACCTTTACAATGGCTTTTTTCAGTCAAAGAACCAAATTCTAAACTTCTTTGGTGGAGACTTAAATTAGAAGAATACGATTACCAAGAATAGTGTATAAAAAGGGCAAGTTAAATCAAAACGCTGATGCACTTTCTAGAATACAACTAAACGTTAGCGATACCAGTCCAGTGAACTCAGGATCTACGATCGCTCAAGACATTCAGCAAACAGTAGCAGAATTAGTAAACTTATATTTTCCGGAATTAGACGAAGGACTTCCAGAAGTAGATGATGCTCAATCGATGTTAGCTAACCTAGACGAAATGGAAGATATTTTAGTCGACTTGGCATCAGCAGAAGATAACGACCAAACGTTACATTCAAATTATGAAGGTAACACAGTGATTGAAATGCCAATTTTGGATGAACCTGTTAGTTTTGGAAAAAACCAGATCAAAATATCTCTTGTAAACTATAACCCCAAAAAAAATAAAAATACAAAAATTATTTAACAACAGTAAAACAAGATTCATTGTAGAGATATCTAAAAATAATTTCAATAATGATGCCGTAAATTTTGTAAAATAATATTTAATACCAAATATAAAATATAGTATATACTTTGAAAACGATATTTATGAAAAATTTGCCACTTGCATAGCCAGACATTTTAAAAATTCGCAACTGTGGTTAATTAAATGTACCACAGAATTAGTGGACACACACACACACACTCACACATATATATATATATTATTATTATCTGCGCATAGACCCTGTTGGATCACGCAAAGCACTCCGACTCATGTCTTGTTCCTTCTAATCCTCCACACCTCCCTCATCCTGTCCCCATGGATCCTCTTCCGCTCCTCCGTCCATTTTACCCCTGCTCTCTTTGGGATTTCATTCTCTGGGACTTTCCAACCGAGCATCTTTCTCCTGTATGTGTGTCTATCATCAACATTTTTTGAGTCTATTCCTGCGTCATGTAGGTCTATTCTGACTTGTGCGATCCACGACGTTGTTGATTTGACACCTTGTATATACTTAAGGATTCTGTTGGCAAGTCTCATTGTTGGGAGTCTACTGATGTGTCCATAGAACCGAAGCCTCCTTCTTCTGATATCTGCTGCCAGGTTCGATATCTTCTCTGTGGTCTTCCGGGAGTGCAACTTGTATCCATCTTCTATTAATCTCGGGCCAAGGATCTTCCTGAAGATTTTGCGTTCTTCCTTCAAAATACCCTCCATGGTAGCTTTTGTGTGGAGTGCTAGCGTCTCACTTGCATATAATACCTCCGGTTTTATGACTATGTTGTAGTGTCTGATTTTTGTGTGCGTCGACATACATCTCTTATTGTAGATATCACGCGTTATACCAAGAGCCCTCTTCATTCTCAGTAGCCGAACCTTTTGCGCAGCCTTCTCGCTACCTGTGGGTTCAAGAATTTCTCCCAGATATTTGAAGTGCTTGACTCTGTTTATCTTACCATATTTTGTGTTTAGTTCTTTAATATTTAATTTTGTACAGAAGAATTCGGTTTTTTTAAACGAGATCTGTAGACCGACCCTCTCTGCACATTCCTTTAGGACTTCTATCTGTTTAATCGCTGTTGTTTCATTATCTGTGAGTATGGCCAGGTCATCTGCAAAAGCGAGGAATGCGATTTCTGTGTTGTCCTTATATATATAATCTTGGGGTAATTTTTGAAGGAAGTTTGTTTTAGTTAAGATCAAAATCAGTAAACAGAGGAACAGGCTTTTGAAGTGTAAACTATGGTAATATTTTCAATTTCTTTCATGTGTCTTTTTATGTTTTAAGATTTACTTTATCAACAATATTCAGTCGTGGATAATAATTTTGATATACATATATCTACCTAGTACATAAAAAATTAAATAGTAAGGTTGCGAGTATTAAAAAGTTACTGTATTATAATTTTGATGAAAATATGTAGTTATTTTGCCTAAAATTATAAATATGTTGCTTAAAATATATGTAGTCATCTCCTTTTAATAAATTATATTTTACAAATGAATTCATTTCATTCAGTATTTTATTTAAATGACCTTAATTTAACATTATTTTTGTAAATTAGTTAACAGTACAGTGTTGTGTTTGAATTTTGTGCATCAAACATCATACTTTTTGACTTCCTAACAGCCATTGTGAAAATGTTGGGTTTGTAAGAAGACTGTGAACCTATATGCTAACTTTCATTATTTAAATTAGTTAAATGTTTAGTCTCAATTGATTTGTGCATCCCCCCACACACAATAGTCATTACATTTACATTGAATTAAGTGTTTTACAAAGTTCATCTATGACTTTGTTCGAACCAAAAATGAACTGCAACTTCAACCAACTAATGTACAATTTATATATCAACACTGGATTACTGGTTGGGTCAGCTAAAACATTTTGGACAGATGTGTACAGGTAACACAAAATACAGTTTGTGAGATAAATATTTTCCATTTGCCTCTTGTAATTAATTTCAAGTGCAGACTTTAATCAAATATTTTTGTTGCTTATAGTTGTATTTCCTACCTGGAGGAGAGTGAAGCCAAGACTATCTTAAAGTTAGCAGTAAGCTGTTATTTAAAATTCAAACAATATCCACAAGCATTGAACGCTGCGATGCAACTGGCTGATCATGAAGCTATTAAACATATCTTTGAGCGATGTACTGACACGTAAGTTTTTTTAACCTCTTTACTACCAGGAAGATAATAGCCTACACAGTCAGTGACACTGATGTATAGGTTGAAAAACTTACAAAAACCTGCCAAATTTAATTAAAGTTTCAACTGGGGTACTTCCGAGTTATAGGAAGATTTTATACAAAGCAGTTGTTAAAGTTTTCTGTAATTTTGCGAAATCAGAATCCAACTGGTACTGACACACATGGTGTCAACTCTGCTTCATTTTATCAGAAAAAAATTTGGTACATAGAGACTGCGTGCATTAGAAGGTAATATTTGCAATTGCCTTCGTCACTTAAATGTTCATTCAGTCTCTTTTTGGAACTTGTATCCATTTTTTTAACTTTCTAAAATCGATACAAATCCTTTTCGTAACGTAAAATTTCTTTTTATAACCTAAAAATTATACAAACATATGCTATAAATATTATTTCATAACATCTGTTCGGGTAAAATCTGCTCAACTGTTAGGGTAAAAAATACTATAAGCTCTCCCAAAAATAATTGATATTGGTGTTACTCAAGGGACAGTTCTTGGTCCACTATAGTTTTTAATTTATATAAATGATATTTTTACAGTGTGTTCTGATATCTATGCTTTTGCCGATGGCACGGAAGTAATAGCGTTGAAGATTCCTGGGAATTAAGCCAACTTAAAATGAATGAATATTTATATAATCTTCATGAATACTTCTTGGGGTAACAGATTAACTCTTAATGTTGTTAAGACTGTTCATATTACTTTTGGTTGTTATCCTGATAGTGTACTTGTCTATACTAACCTATCTATAAATAATATTAATATCGAAAGAACGTGTAACATCAAATACTTGGGTGTTCGAATGGACTATAATCTTAAATGGAATTTACATATTCAACATGTTGTTAATAAAGCCAGATATTTTTTATTTTTAGCTTATAAGCTGAAGCATCTACATAATATAGTATTTGTAACGATATACTTTGCATTTGATTTTTGTTTACAGTTTAATCAATTATGCTTGAATTACATGGAGTGGTGCATATAATACTGACTTGAAACCGCTGATATCAATACAGAATAAATTTATTAACTTATTAGGTTCCAACTCTGTTCCCACCTTTGAACAACTTTATATAACAAATCGTTTAAATTATCATTATTCTTATCTAAGCACTTTATATACAAACTCTATTATGACACGTGGTAAGGATATCACACCACTTTATACTAAAGCAATATGTAAAAAGAACAGCTTTTATACTGCCATAAAATATTTTTAACAACTGCCTGCTCATCTAAAGAATTTGTCTGTTTCTTCTAAAACAAGGAAAAAAACTTTGAATTATATAAAAGAAACTTATAGTAAACTTTATGAGATATTTATAACTTTTGAGAAACAGTAATATTAACTTTTTATATAAGTGCATTTATTTCCCAATATTTCCAATGTCTCTACATAATTTTTATTGTAATGAAATAATTCTTTTGTTTGCACTGCATAGTATAATTATCTCTTTCGTTTTCTAGTTTCTAAATGTTAGTTTCTAAGTTTTAGCTCCTGATCACAGAGAGGTATGCCTATCTATTTTGGGATACATTGTATCTCCTAGGAGTGATGTATTTATAGCTAAATAAATTGAAATTGATTCTGTAGTACAAAACTTGTTTATAATTATGTTTTTTATTATTATTACCAAAATTTACAAAATAATAATATTTCTCTTATTTTATTTATTTTAACATTTAAACTTCCATTTATACCATTATTTTATTTAATGTTTATTCCATTCTTACCTTTCTTTCCTGTAATTAAGTTGCTACCAGGTGTAAAGAAGTATTCAGGACCCGGGTTCGATTCCTGGCCTGGGCTTGGCATTTTCATGCACAAAACTGTTAATGATAGTATCAATGTGAATTGCAGGGTACTGAGAAAACAGATGGCTTTCATGGTAGGGCGGCAACAACTAAACCTTGACATAAGTGATGCTATGGAAGACAAGGCAGAACTTGATTTCATCATGAGCAACTCGCACATTAACAGTCATTTTCAGAACTTAGCCAGAGAGGTTTGTTGTCTATTCAATAACAAATATTAGACTTGCCAGTATTTACATATTTTATAGGCTTTATCAGTTTTATTTATTGTAGTGTAATGCAACCAATCAGCTACTGTTTAAAATAACAATATTGTACACCCAAGTATCTCATATATTTTTATGCTGTATTTGAGATTGATAAAGCAATCAGATAGTGTGCTATCTAAAATATACTGTTTGGTAATATATGTTAATGTTGTCATGTTTTATCTGCCATCAATATTCATCTAGTTTACCATTTACACAATGCCATGTGGGAAATTGATGGTTTTAAAATAAGCAATACTACGTTCATTTAAGATTAAATTATATTTATTGTTGTAACATAGCCACCAGACCAAATATTCAAATGATTAGGATTATGACCTATGCTTCCCATCAGTGGTCTATCAACTCACCTCATAAAGGCTACCGCGGTTTCGAAACTATAGTTTCATCTTCAGGCCATATAAAATGTTAAATCCTTCTGTTGAGGTCGTCACAAAGTCAAACAAAACATTAAAACATACATCACAAACACTAAGCACAATGCGATTGAAGAGTTTGAGATATACAAGAGCAAAAAATCAGACCCCTAGAAAACCTCAATGAAAAACTTTCATTTAAATCAAATGTAATATATGACATGGCTCTAAGGATAAATGATTTGAGTAAGTAACAAAAACCAACAAACGCACCGTAACTGATAACAACAACGGGCGCGCTACTAATGATGGAGACTCCGCAGTCCGGAATGTAACGACGTATGAGTCGCGTGTGTAGCTTGTCCAAGCCAAATTTCATGATGAATATTTTAAATGTGTAGTTGTGCTTAGTGTTTGTGATGTATGTTTTAATTTTTTGTTTGACTTTGTGACGACCTAGACAGAGGGATTTAACATTTTGTATGGCCAGAAGATGAAACTATAGAGTTTCGAAACCGCTGTAATTTTTATGAGGTGAGTTGATAGACCACTGACGGTAAGAATAGGTCATAATCCTAATCATTTATATTTATTGACAAGAAATGAAAGGTTACCAGTGTGATTTGTTCTAAGTAACTGACTTAGTATAGTTCAGTCATGATGGTGCAAACAACACTGAAGTCTGCTGAACAATTCTTGATTCAGCTTTATAACATAAAATCAAAACATTCAAGTTTACATTGCAATGGTCAGGAAGGATTTACTGGAACAAGAAATGAGGTCTTTAAGTATGTGCTGCTTGAACGTTTTACTTCATTTCATATTCAGTTTTTAAATTTCAATTTTTTTTTTTTTTAGTTGGATATATTGGAACCAAAGACACCAGAAGAAGTGTACAAGACTTGGCTTGAGACACTAGTAATGCGTACAAAGTTTAATTTAGAAATGCAACCTGATTCTGCAAGATGTAATTTGGCAGCAATGTTTGTCAATAGTTTTGTGAACGCTGGGTTTTCCAAAGATAAGTTGGTCACTGTCGAAGATGGCAGTAAGTGGATGTACAAAAATAAAGACCATGGTGAGTGACAACATGTTTATCTGCTGATAGCTAGGTAGTACTGACTGTCTAAGTAATATAATTTTATTATATCTTTTAAAGGCATGATCAGCGCTGCTGCATCGTTGGGATTGATTCACCTGTGGGATGTCGATGGAGGTCTTACTCCTATTGACAAATATCTTTATACATCTGAGGATAATATTAAGGTAATTAACACATTTAACATTTATCAAAATTTTGATTTATTTTTTAACTGTGTATCGTATATCAAAAAGAATTTTTGAGGAAAGTCAAAGATAATGATTGTAAAAATAAATTTCAGTTATTAAATAAATATTCAAAATAGTAAACATACAATATGAGTAATTAAATGTTGTAGAAACAGTAAAGAAAAACTCCCAATAACTTTGGAACTCTGATTATAATAAAAAATAAGTTAATAATCAATCAGTTGATTATCAAGTTAATTATAGGAGGTGAACAGCCTCACCAAGTAAAAGAATAATATTATTACTTGTGTGTGTGTGTGTGTGTGCGTGTGCACGCGTGCGTGAGTGTGCATATAACTTCTCCAAATGCATAATTTCTTTAGATTGTTATATCAAATTTTGCTAAAATTTTTTTCATGTATGGAACTTCATACGTCAGTTCAATAAAATAAATTTGTTTAGCAGCTTCTCAACCAGAAGGTAATTTGTTTTTGTTTTGGATTTTGCAGTCAGGAGCCTTGATGGCCTTGGGACTAGTTAACTGTGGTGTGCGCAATGAATGTGACCCTGCTCTTGCGCTACTTTCAGATTTTGTTTTACATGATAACGTCACATTACGTATTGGAGCTGTTTACGGTAAGTATACTTTATTATACACATTTAGAATTAAAAGCCGCACTGATAGATTGAAATATACCTGACATCAACTTTGTTATGTTGACAGGTTTAGGCCTAGCCTATGCAGGAACACATAGGAAAGATGTCCTTACGCTTTTGTATCCTGTGCTAATGGATGAGAAAAGTACAGGCGAAATCAAGGCATTGGCTGCTCTATCTATTGGTCTGATATCTGTTGGTGGCAGAGATAACCATGAAGCAATGGCCACTCTTCTTCAAGCTCTCTTTGCTTTGCCTCCTAATGATCTTAACATCGATCCTTTTGTTAAATTTATAGCACTTGCTTTAGGATTCTGTGTTATGGGTTTGTTTTATGAACTGTAAAAAAAATTAACATACCATTACAAGAGTAAGACGTATTTTATTAGTTTTAAGTTATTTAATTCAGTATCAAACAATGCCAACTATTGTGAAGAAAGGAGGCATTAATAGTCGTCATTATTTTTCCTGATAGATAACAGCCTATAAAAAGATGTTAGAATGATCCACCCTATTCTGTCAAAATATGCTACAGCAGTTGTCATGTTTAATTTATTAGTTTATTTTCAAGCTTTTGATTGTTTGATGTACTGTAATTAAATAAACAACACTTTTTTTACAACTGCTAAAGATAAGAATAGCCTACTACTAAATCATTCTTATCATCAAATTAACAAGATGATGTGGCAAACTAAAAAGTCATTTTAAAAATCTTACTTTCTTAACATATTAGGTCATTATATAAAAGTAATGATATCACATTACATGTGGAAGTCTTTAAAAGGTTAAAAGCAATTTAAGTTAACATTTTCTTTTATCAGCAGAGGCAGCTGAAGTGAACAACTGTTGGATTTAGTGATTCCACGATACTTCTTGCTCATACTATACTCACTCACCTACTGAAGAAGACACACAGCCACACACACACACACACACACACACACACACACACACACACACACACACATATTCACTACTCTAAATAGCTTCATTAACTCTACAGTATAAAGTGACTTATGCTGATGGAGTGAATGACACTGTCCTAACTGTATATTAAACAGAGCTGTGGGATAACTGGTGACCTCCCAATTTTCCTTAGTCTTACTCATACATACGGGGCTCTGTGTGGATGGAAACAATTTTCTAACTACTCGTGTTTCCATGAGTAAAAGTAAAGTAGAATAAGCGAGAACTCACCACACAAAAAAAGCTGGCCAAATATGGCACAGTAAGAATTAGCAGAGCAAGCACCTCAAAAACAAATTGGGAAGTCACTAATTAGAAGTTAGGTTGTCACCCATTACGAATCTTCTCCAAATCTCGGACTTATGAAGAGGCTAGAATTGGAGAAGGCCTTGCAGCTTGAAATTCATTAAATATTTTATGTTATTTCAGGAAGAAAAGCGGATATGGAAGCTTTAGATGCTGCGCTCATGGTTTTACCAGAACCATTTCTTTTTGTTGTTCAACAGATGATTCGAATGTGCGCGTTTGCTGGTTCTGGTGACGTTCTGATTGTACAAAAACAGTTACATGTTTGTTGTACATACAATACACCAGAAGTAAGTTAATTTTAATACAGCCTAACTTGCGTATAATGAACTGAATTAAACATGAAATTTTGAGTAATTTTATGAACAACGTTTTCAAGATGATATTATATGCAATTTCACGGATTTCACTATAAAACTTTAAATAGAAGATAAACCTCTTAAGGAGGCATATAGTTGAAAAAAAATTTTTTTTTTCAAATTTAACAAAAGCAAATCAATAAATAACTTATAATCATAAACTATTTATGAAAATATTTTTAAAAACACTAATAAATGCAACTTGTATTTGACTAACACAAAACTGACTTGTCATTTTTTAACTATGTGTTAAATTTATTGTAAAGCATTTCCTTGAACAAATTCTATAAGAAGCATTATCATAAAGTTATAGAATATATTTACTGTGCAATCATAAGCGTAAAATATTTCTAGACAATGCCAATTTTTAGAAATAGTGCGGTATCTCAAGCTGTAACACTTGTCTGTGCTCACAGAAGTAAACTGCTGACAGCGAGGTAACAGTTACAGACATTAACCTGATAGTAAGGTGGCAGCAGCATTACTAAAAGGAAACTTTTATTTATAGGAAACAAGCGATAAGCAGAAAGATGATAAAAGGAAAAGTCCTGATGGTGAAAACAATGAAAGTGCAAGTTCAGCAAAAACCACTTCAAATAGAAATTATTCACTTGTACAAGGTATCGCAACATTGTCTGTTGCTGTGATTTCGATGGGCGAAGATATCGGCTCAGAGATGACTAACAGAATATTTGGTCAGCTGGTAAATATTTCAGCTTATGGTATTTATTTAGAAATAACTATATAGCTCACTCTCCCAGTGTGCGTTCTCCTCGACATGTTACAGTTGTAATTGTGGTTTTTATTGACTTTTTTTATGCATGATCATAGAATCTTAATGTCCCTGGCTAGCAAATGCATTTTTAAGAAAACGTCTTTATCAAATAGGTCATTACAAAATTTGTCTTTTTTAATAAAAAAAAATCAATCTTGCACCACACTTGTTATGTCATGTGTTGTTTTGAATTTAGAAAATAATTTTGTTAACAGCCTTATAAATTAGCACCAACTACTTATATAAATTCCTTAAGCAGTGCCAAATTTCATTGTGATTTTATATTCACTGGCTTGAAGAATTTAACAAACTCTTGACGAGTGTTCTTTAGGTAAAAATAATTTTAAAAAAACTTTTTTACTTACGATAGACAAAATCCAACATTTTGTATTTGTACAAAAACAACTTTAGAAATTTCACATTAGATGAGATTTTAAGTTCAGGTTTAATGTATACAACGTTTTATTTTATATTATTTTGTAATACTTTTAAAATTGTGAGCATTTAAACATTTCTTTATCTTGAAAACTGCTGATTTTTAAAAATTTGTTAGAGGTAAAATTTTTTACATTTTTTATGCTGAATAAAATAATATCTTTACTGTTACTGTAGGGCTAACTTACTTTCATTTCTCAATGCGGGCGTCCAGCCTCGCCCAATGTCCATTGTACAACACAGCGGCAAGAGGCAAGAAACGTCTACTCATTAAAACAACCTCAATTTTTGCAACCTCTTCATAAAACATCTGTAGCTAGTTCAGGCTGCATACATTTAGTAAAATGTGTTAAAAAAATTCTTCATCTATGTTGTGTAGTAGGCAATTGTGCGAGTCCACCAAGTTGAAGTAAATACTCTCATACCAAGTTGAATACCAAGTTGAAGTAAATACTCTCATGTTAAAAATATAGCCGATTTTAGCATGCACAGCCAAGATATCTGTGGCTTTTAGAAGATCCCAGTCAGGGTGACCACTCAAATGAATTCTTCAAATCCATGGCGTTTTTATAGATTCACAGTTAAACATTTTTCAAATTTCACTGTGGTAATTACAAACGGGCACATATTTGATCAGTAAATTAGAGAATCATTTGGATAAATTTTCTGATTTAATTTTGAATATCTGACAAATTATTAGTAGAACTAGCTTTAAAATTCTAATTCTAGCTCTGCTTTGTATAGAATACATCTGTTTTTGTAAAACATGGCAATAGAATTTCCTGGCACGTCAAATAAATAGTATTTCATTGCTCGTTGCATGTGACATGCCCCCCCCTCCGAGAACAGGCTGTTGTCGGACAACACAAATGCAATGCGTAAACATGACCCCAAAGTCTTCTTTTTAAAATTAATATAAACGTTATCCTGGAAATTGTTTATTATTAAAACTTGAATAATTATATACAATTATACACAATTTTACATAGTATATAACTTGAAATAGCAAGTACTTAGCTGTGAAAACTTACACACATAGATCCTACAGTTGATCTGATGCAATTTTGCAATAATATAGTCCAATTACTTTATTTCTTAAAAGGTTGATGGAACTGAGTGGAACCTGTAAACATAGTTACTGGTCTGATGTTTATAAGCAATAGTATACATAAAGTTCATAATCTCTCAGACACTTATGAACAAATAAATATGCAATTGTAGAGCAAGACGTAAAAACTACCTTATTGTAATTGAACTTGTAAATCAAACATATTCATAAAAAAATTTATACCAGAGGAGGAAAGCTTTATTGAATGAAGAACATAAGGAAAGTATAAATAAATTTTGATTGTCATGATAGACACCACTAAGGTGTTAATTTTGAAAGTTTACAACAGTCTCACGTTAATGTACTGACGAGAGTCTTCAGTGGTTCTGAAAAAAATGAACAAAATGACTGCAAATAATAAGAATTTATGCTCACACTACAGATTAACACAGTAATGTTACCACATAGCTTCAGTCAAGCAGATCAAGCAGGTATATCAATAAGCAATAACCAGTGATTATACTTATAGAGTCGTTTGCTTCCTACAAGAGTGTGAGTTGTCAGCCGTCAATCGTCCACACTACTGCTGTGCTGTCAACGTTTTATGGAATTGTCTTTGAATTTCAAATAGTTCAGTTCTACTACTCAAACTATTTTTAATTTTTTTCTGTTAGGTTTTTCTCACATTTAAAAAATCTGAATTTTTAAGATTTAACACCAAAATTAACAGCTTATTCCAAGTTTTTTCCAAGTACATGAAATTTATATGATTTCACTGTTTTCACAGTTGATTGGTCACCTTGTCATTATGTACATCTACTGGCCAGCTCAGGCTGGGTGCTATACTGGTGTGTTACTGTCTCACCTGAAGTGAGCATTTTGGCAACTCCACCGGCCTCATTCATGCTATTGGTTTGGCAATTCTATCTGCCGTTCTCATTGCCAAAGGTACTACAATGAGATGGAATCCACTGAAACTCTATGTTTTTATTGTATGTTTTATTACATGTCAAAGGCTAATGATTGAGTTATGAGCAAGAACTGAAAAATATAATTTCCTTATATTGAGTTACAACATTAAGGCAAAGGCATTAAGGTAAATTGTTTGGCTTTTGCGGATGACATGGCCTTACTAGCTGAGACACTGGAAGAAGCTAAGGAACAGACTCTTGAACTCCAGAAGCAAGCGTTAAAAATGGGACTTAAAGTTTCATTTGAAAAGACTAAAATATTGACAAACATATAAAAACCACCAAAAAAGCTTCAAGTGGGAGAACAATACATTGAGATAGTGAAAGAATTCAAATATCTTGGGGAATGGATCAGCTGGAACGCCCTAGAGAAAAAGCTATGGAATCTAGGAGAAATAAAGTTGAATTAGCCTTCCAACTTACCAAGGACACATACAACAAGACGTCACTCTCCTGGAATACAAAGATAAGGCATTATCATACTGTAATTAAACCAGAAGCCTTATATGCAGCTGAAACATTATCTCTCACAATCCAGGGCACACTTGAAAGGCTGGAGATCAAAGAAAGAAAGATATTACGAAAAATCTTAGGCCCCAAATTCCGTAACAACCAATTACTCCACATCAGTAATGAAACTCTTTACCAAAAAACTGAAACACTATCAGACACAATAAGAAAAAGGAGAATTGATTTTTATGGGCACATCCTCCGAATGGACAAAAATAGACTAACCAAAAAAATATTTGACTACTTTCGCAGTAGAAGAGCCAAACCACTTAGAGAAACGGAGAAAGACATAATAGAACTGCAGATCACTGACACTATGCTCATGGACAGAACAGCCAAAACAATAACCAAGGACAAGAAGCAACGGTTCCAAGACAAAGTCAAATCCAAGCGAACGATCCAAATCTCTGACGAAGAAAGAAAAGCAAGATCACAACGAATGAAGCAATACTGGGCTACGAGGAAGGCACAAAATATTAAAAAGTGATTGATTTAGTGTACCCCAAAGTTGGGTGAAACAAATAAAGAGAGTTACAACATTTACTATAAGCCATTTTGAATAACATTATCATTTCACCATCAGTAAAAATAAGGGTATCATTTTGTTCGGTTATAAAAATTTGAAAAAAAATTATCGATTACAGTTTTTCTAATGTTATTAGTTCTCATTATACTTGACTTAAAAAGTTTTAAATTACCGGTTTTAAAAACATTTAAGACGAAACCTTTGTTATTTTATAAACTTCTAAAATGTTATTTAAGAAATGTGTATGCCAAATATGTACTCAAAACCTTTCTACTTTGGCAGTTTTTATGTCTTGAAAATCTTTAATTTTACAAAGTTTGTGCAAAACAAAATGGTGGATTGTTTCTAAACGAACATTTCATATGCTTATATGAACTTAGTAATTTTTTTTTAACTGCAAATCCTGAAAATGTGTTACTTTTTTGTGAACCACCCTGTTCATAGGTAGTGCACATACATGGTCTAATTTGAAATCCAATTGTTACAAAAAATTTGAAATTATTTTCAACATATTAAGTTATAAGTTAACTTTTTGTGGAATATAATGTGAAGTTATTAGGGAAGGTTTGGCGATGCTGCCGTCAGAAGAGCTGTACCGTTAGCTCTAGCTGTATCCTCTATTTCCAATCCTAAGATGAATGTGTTGAACATCCTCAACAAATATTCACATGATCAAGATGATGATGTCGCACATAGCGCTGTCTTGGCTATGGGATTGGTCGGAGCTGGATCAAACAATGGAAGGTAAATTTCTGAACGCACGCTCGCGTGTGTTTGTGTGTGTGTGTGTGCATGCATGCGTGTGCGCGTGTGCATGTACGTGAGTGCGTGTATGTACAGTTTTTGCATATAAAGAGTCTATATACAACCACCAGACCTCTTTAAAAGTTGTTTTCATACCCACATTCTAATTTTGACATTTTAGGTGAGAAAAATTATAAACCTAGTTTGGATCAAAACAAAGAATAGTTTTTCAGGAGCTTTTGATATGTTATATACTTCTGTATTTATGGATCTCAAATAAAGCATCTTTTAAAAAATTCACTGACAACTACAGAAGGTTATTGATTTTACGTCAAAAACTGCTTATTAACGTTTTGCATTGTGGGTAAAAATAATTAGAATATGATTTTTCTATTCTAATTATGGAATAAAAAAAACTAAGAGTTATTTTTATATTTGAAATACATTGCAAAAGGAGCACTTAAATCATACTACAAGAGGTACAGTCAGCATCACTGCAATGAGATGACACGGGTCTATTACAGTATATGCTTTCAAAGCATATGCTAAACTGGTTTAGTTATTACCATCATACTTAAAATTACTATGAATTTATAATATGAAGAAGAACGTTGCCACTTACAATAAGTTTATTTTTTTGTTTTTAGGCTAGCAGTTATGTTAAGATACCTAGCACAGTACTATGCGAAAAATCCACTTTACCTGTTCATGGTGAGACTCTCCCAAGGTTTGGTTCACCTTGGTAAGGGCACGTTGTCTTTGAATCCATTCCACACGGACCAGCAAATAATGAATCCTGTGGCAATTGCAGGCTTGCTTATCCCGCTGGTCTCCTTTGTCGACTGCAGGAATGGTAAATCATTTTAATTCATAAACCTTGTACTGTACGGTATAGAGCTATTTTTAAGTGGTAATAGATAAAAGAAAATTGTTATCGAGGAGAATACTAGAACGATGTTTGTGAAGCTTGTGATGCTACAGATAGAGCGTGATGTCTATTAATATTTGTACTGTGAATCGTCACGAATATGTCTTACATCTTTCTTATGTGTAATTTGGATTAAATTTGATTTTAGTGTAGGAGAAGTCATATCTTCCAGTTAAAAAATAGTGCTTCATTTATTGAAAACATTGTTCTTATTCCAGTTGTACTGCAGAGAAGCCATTATTTATTGTTTAGCCTAGCAACTGCGATGCATCCTCGTTGGTTGGTAACACTGGATGAAAATTTGGAGCCTCTTCATGTCTCTGTGAGAGTCGGTCAGGTAAATAAATTATGATTCTTAATAGATTGAACAGTCAGATGATGCAATACTTGCTTGTTAGAAAAATGTTAACACAAAAAGACTTAAAACACTTCATTTAATCTATCAATGACCTCTCGTCACATTATGTGTATGTTCAATTCTTCAAAGTGTAGTCAACAAACATAATCTACTAGAATTTAAAGATGGTAACTTATTACATATCCACATGGTGACCACAAACTACTACTCTAGGTCGTTGTTGTGATCTCACCAGTATTTAGGGCTCATTTGTTGATGTGACTAAAGCACAGGTCAGTTTGCTACATCTCTGAACTATGCATCCCAACGTTCTTAGTTTGAGCTGCAGTTATTCCTGTTGCTGTAATCTTACCACCAACTCTGATCCATACCTTGTCCTCATTAGTCTGACATAAAGTATGAACATTATGCAAACAAAATTAATAATTAAGCAAGTTTTTAAGACACGCACAAAATTCATGACATTTGCAAAATGTTGAATTTTTCTTCAAACGTAACGTGTGAACACAGTGGCATAAGTAGTTACATATGTATCCTTATGCAACTTTAGCAATATGCTCCACAATATCGCTCTCCCACCCCAGAGTTGCAGGGGTAGAGAAATAAATCAGGCTATCATGTAGACTGAAAAACACACCATGTAGGTGATTAACATTCATATGCACAGATTACTCTTGTAGCTAAGACTGAGTTGTGGTACAGTATTTTTATTTCTTACAGGCTGTTGACGTAATTGGCAAAGCTGGTACTCCAAAGAGTATCACTGGAGTGCGAACTCACACAACTCCAGTCTTGTTAGCTGTTGGTGAGAAAGCAGAACTTGCTACAGAAATGTACACCCCTCTGACTCCTATAATGGAAGGCTTTGTTATTCTGCGTAAAGTTGAATGTGAGATGTGTTAGACTCCAGCTTTTGCATTTATAGTAGGTTTCTACTTAAGAAATGTGTTTTATTTTTTGTAATTTCAATGTACTTATTTTGAAAAATGTGTGTAAATGTTATATACCTTATTTATTGTTACTTTATGAAAGAATTAAAAGCATGTGTATACATACTTTGTAAGATTAAAGCCTGGTATCCACTTGTAAATTAGTGTATTATTTTCATGTTACATATCATTTATTTAAAATAAACTGTTTTTACTATTTATTTATTGTACATTTTTTCTGTTCAAAATGTGAGAAAATATACATAAAGGTCGCTTGCTTAAGGGGTAGTTCCCCTCCGATACATCAATATGTGGTGGGGAGCAGTATGGGCAAGGAGTATTATTTGAGGCCATACTAAATCAATCACCGCATCATACTCCTTTAAATGTAGACCAACTAAAGGCCCATTTACACATTGCCAGTGGCTGGCATGCGGCGACAGGAATACCAGCTCACTGGCTGGGCATTGTTTGTTTGTTGAGGGTGTACAACATGGTTGATGTTTAAAAATGGCTGAAACATCAGAAGGAATTTCCAAATAATATAAAAAAAATTAAAGCTTTAAGATCTACATCGAGGCATTCCTAGCCTCCCAATTGCAGTAATCGTTACTATATATATTTCACAAGTTTTTGTGGCCACGGTACAACTGTACACAATTTTTTCCTCACTCCAACGAATAACCCCTTTTTATTTGCCTTTAACTACTTAAACAGAACCTGGTAAAGGTAATGCACATGGTTGAATGTTTCCAGCGACTGGTGGACGGCAGTTGTTCTTTTACATGGTGCCAGTAAGCTGACGCTAGTGCGGTAGAGTGGTGGAGGGGAAGCTGGAGCACCAGCAAAACAAAAATATTTGTGACTTGGTGGCTTCTCCAGTGACTAGCAGGTTAACATGGTGTTAATCGCTGACATCCAGCGACTGGCAACCTCAATTGGAACGCCAACTGGCATCGTGTAAATAGGTCTTAAGACATATAACATGCCTAAAAAATTACAGTTCCAGAGTCATCTAAAGAAACTGGAAAGTAAACCAGGCAGGTAATAATCGAGTCTACACACACTGCTGAAAATGTGAACTTATGATGCTTGCATGTGAAAACTTAAAAAAATTAAACATTTATAAATGAATGTTTTATTAACCAAATCAGGTCATACAGTTATATAATACAGTTCCCCATAACTAAGTATAAGGTTACAGATTTTTTTATACAATAAAAAACTTACTCAAATAAAAGAAAATCTTTGGAAATTTTTCAAGAATTTAATAACATAACCTTAATAGGGAACTGACGATAAGTAAAATAACAATAAATATTATTAATTAGTAAGTGTAATTATTAGGTTTAGCAACAAAATTTTTATCATAAAAATGTTGTAAAAGAAGGAAGTATTTATAGCCTACTAATATATACACAGTATTACCAAATGATTTTATAAAAATAGAACTATTCTTTTATTTAACACACATACAATGACAAAACCAACACAATCACTTAAATATTGCAATTAATTCTTAGTATAGTACAGGTGTGGCATAAACCTTGCCACATTCAAATATTAATGATAGCAGTCTAAGAAATGCAATTAAAGTACACAATCCAATTAACTTTAAAATTCTGTATCACTTCCTTATACCAAATGCATTGGTTTTTAAATTTCAGTTGGACTAACCAACTTATTTATAACCCTCTATGCAACCTATGTGTTAGTTGCAAGTGTCTATTTTTAACAAAAGTATGAGCTATTGGAGTGGCCATTACGGTAAGATCCCGACCCGGGGGACCTTTATACGAGCACCGATCCTGACCTCGTATTCACATCAATTTTTAAGAAGTCATTAAAAATTGTATATATTGTTGTTTTAGTACTCACATGTTCAAAATACTGGTTTGAATTGATTCAAACAGCACACAAAGTAATAGTGGTAATGGCTTAGACAAACATATCCGTTTAGCAATTCAAATCTTTTTAAAAAAAATTGATAATTTTTTTTGTCTTAAATTTTGCTGAAAATCTGATTTTACCAAAGTAATTTATGTTAAAAACTGCATAAATTACCTTTTGATTTTTCAAAATCCGTTTAAATTAAATTTTATGGCGGTTTAGGTTTATTTTTGTATTTGAGGGCTTGATGGATACGATAACAGTCAGTCTACTATATCTCTGAACTTACGATATCAAGGTCATATATTTGAGACTGCAGTTACTGCTATAAACTTTACAATTGCCATTAACGCCCATCCTATCATTCATATTCATTAGTAAAATTTTTAAGCTATTATTTTTGTAGACAAAAAAAAAAAATAAATAAATCTAGGTGCCAGCTAGCATATATAAAAAATGAAATTACATTGCTCTAGTGTTAAGATGTGTATAATAAAAGATCTGTACCTATGCAAGTTTTTTATTTCTAGCCTGATAAATATTCTGAACCACCCTTTCAAATTTTCATATGCTATAAATCATCCCATCGTCTTATTAGCCCGTGTGCACAATAGTCGGACGTTAAAAAAAAAAAAAAAATCAAACAGGGTAACATTTCTCAGATTGTTATTATTAATCGTGAAAGTAAGGTGTTTTCCTACGCCCAGTATAATTCAGTAGTAATTTACAGCCTTCTTTTTCAAAACTTTATTGAACAAGATTTTTATAAATCAAAGATAACCTACAGGCCTACATTTAAATCTTATTAGTTACTGTAATAAATAAAAATTTAACAAAATTCTCCACGATCTCAATCATTTACAATTATGCACAAAGAAGAAAACTTCTTTTGACTCTTCCAAAAATAATCTTTTTTATGCTTTAAGCGAATTGATTATCTAATAACTACGTTTAAAGTACTTGAAATAAAACTGATAACAATCGAAAGGAATATATCAGAATATGTTTAACACTTTTATATAAAAGAATTTTAATACTGACAATTATTTTTTATTGAAAACTTCAAAAATATAGTTAAAAGAGGCTCTAGAAAAAAGTGGGTGCAAGACCCACTCAAGCAAGCAAACACAAACAGTTTACTTATTTTACTACAAGTAAGTCAAGCACGTAATTAATATTCTTACAAAATTTACATTCAACATAAACACAATTACCAAAAATATAACTTTTATTTTAAAAATACTGTTTCATTATTTTTAGTTGTTAACTTGTCATCTTTAACAAGCCACAATTTTTTAAAGACCCCAAACAACCGCCAATGGCCCACCAAAAAACAATCCAACATAAAAGTCAATTGTTTTATAAATATCTAACTTAATTGTTTGAGTCTAAATTATTTATTTTGATCAAAATGTTTGTTTTAAATACCTTTAGAAACAAATCACAACCATGTTTACCCTTTACCTTATGTAAAACCATCAACCCTCATGAATTTAAAATGTGTATTAAATACCAACCCTAGATAAAACTTTTAAAATAATTCAGTTAGTTTTTAAATGTATATGTGTATGTTTGACAAAATATTTATAAGAAATATAATCTATATAGTAGCCATAAACTTACAAAGGAAAATTAGTGTTTTTAGATGACAATGTTTTGTAAATCATGTTTGCTAAGATTAGTTTACTAAAGATATATTATTTTTTAAAATTTTAATGCAAAAAACTTTGTTACAAATTTTTTGTAATTTTTTCTTTACGGATAAATCAACTAACGACACACTAGCTCGATTCAATAAAATAACCCCATAAGAAATCAAAAGATCTAGTTGACTGAATAAAATTCAGAACAGGTTTGAATTTTATGTTACAAATTGGTAATTCATAGGTACATCATTTGGTAAGCAAAAATCATAACTCCTTTTGTTTAATTAAAGACATAGGAAAAAATAATTAGAAAAGTATAGTTCGAGGATTTTTCCACATAAAATAAGAACATTATTTTGGATTTAAGAATTCACGTGAAAATGAATATGCGGAAGATTTTCATGGTGCGCACAGGTGTGTTTACACACTTGATCTGATAGTGCACACACAAACATTATTATTTACTTGTTACATATAGTTTTGTAAATGGAATTCATATCTCATGAAGGTGTGTAAGTTTTAGTGAAACAGTTGCTACTTAAAAATGGGAAAACACAATTGCTAACAATGGTTAATTAATTCTTTTGTATCCAAAACAAACTTCACTTGTGTTAATGACATTTAGAAAAATAATTTTATTTGAGAAAGGATACCAGCTAGTAAAATTACATATAATTTGATTCAATCTGTAATAAATTCTTAAGACAATAATATTTCTCATTCACCATCAAGGCACTTCTAACACATATGTATCTCTATATTACTCTTGTTACAGAATTTCCAAAAACAATTTTTGTAATAAATACGTACAGTACTAAAACTATGTTTGTTTACCCCTAAATGAAAAATCATTTAAATTTGAAAAAAATAAGTACATACAAATTCATTTATTCCTTACTTGTAGAAACTAATTATACAAAACTAATTATCAGAACTTAATAACTAAATAACATTACAAACAATTTATAAGAATGATGTATAAAAATTGATTTTAAATAAATATTATTGCTTGTAATAATCTATATACAGAGAAAAGTAATGGTTTATGTAGATAGTTCGTAAAATATAGAGAAAAGAAAGCATAAAATAAGCATTTTATATGCCACAGTTTAAAATCTTAAAACACATTATGGGCATCAGACGTTGAATTGTGATTACTCATTTAATGTTATTATTATTATTAGAATGTACACAAATCAACAATGTGTGAGGGTACACACCACTGCAAAAGCGTGTGAGTTAGTCTGATGTAGTAGAGGTTCTGAAACTTGTCACAAAAAAAGAAAATGACATCAAAATATTATAAATAATAAATGTACATTATATATTACTGTAGAATGCTACTAAGGAATAATCTTAGGGCCTGGGTATACGTGCAACCAATTACATTGATCTTCTTGTTTAAATTAACACGATGTATATTGAGTATTCAGACTTATTGCATTTAAAATATGCAATTATTAGATTTAGCCTGGCCAAAAAAATTTCGGTGGTCATTCGAAAAGTAAAGAACGTTTTGATCTGACAAACCACTCAGTTCCCCTACCATCGCTGCCGTTTCTTCCACCTTCGTGCTTTTAAATATGTGACAAAATTAACAATCCCATCATGTGTGTGAGGGTATAATAGGCTTTTTGAATGTGAAAAAAGTTCACCCTATCGAAATTTACAGACAAATAACCAAGGTTTCACAATAATGATGAAAGAAGCTTCAGTTCGAAAATGGTGTAACAACAGTGTGAATAGTTGTTGAGTGGCATTGGAATTCTTCACAATAACGCATGTCCGCATGCTGCTACACTGACGATAAACTTGCTTCAGTAGTTTAATAGGAAGTTTTGAACGTCTGCCTCTTATAGCCTGGACTTGGCCCCAAGTGATATTCTTTTTTCCAAATTGAATGATTTTTTGGATGAAAAACCATTATGGAAGTGACAACGAACTGAAAGAAAGCATTAGTAAGTGGTTCAACAACTTGGCAGACCAATATAGTTTAACACAGTAAGTTTAATGAAGCTTTCTATAAAAGCTGGTGAAATGCTACGACAAATGTTTAAATTTGAATGGTGATTACGTAGAAGAAAAATAGCTAAGATATCAAATGTATTGTAAAGTTCTGTTTCATTATCTTAATAAAAAGTGTCTAGCAATGTTCTTTACTTTCCAAACAACCTATATATATATATATATATATATATATATATATATATATATATATATATATATATATATAACAGAGTAAAACTTCTGATAACCAAAATGACTGTTAAGAAAAAACCAGAAAAAGAGGCAGAAATAGTATGTTATCTGCCCAATGAATGCCTGCGTTTTAAATAAAGGCATAAAGTAAAGCTGGCAATGAGATCTTCAATGCCTCAGATGTAGGTTTATGACATTTAATATAAGCTATTTGATTTAAATAAGCCTAATAAGTTTACCAGTATTGGTTGTTTTTTCATTTCTTATCATTCCCTTCAGTCAGTTTTACTATTTGCCTTATAGTTTGTGGAAAGTTCAGAAGAACATAGTTCCGCTGATGTATTAAAAAGCTATGACAAGAAAGTGTGATAAGAAACATCAGAAAAAGATAAAGGTTAGGCCTTATTGGAACAGCAATTTATTTTAAAATTTATATACAGTAGCCTAAAAATATGTTGTATATAAGCGCTGTAATTGCTTAACTTTTTTAAAAAAATATTTTGGTTAAATGGGACATTTCCTTAATTTATTTTGCCTATATTATAAAATGAAAGTTAGAATGTTAATTTTTATCCAAAACCAACTCTGTGCCTTTTTTTTTTTTTGGTCAATAGAGGTCTTACTATATGTATAATTTATTAATTTTTCTTAAAAAGAATTATAATAGTCAGTAATCTAGGCCACATGACATTAGGTTTGGCCTACGGCTACTTAATCCATAACATACGTCTGTAACAAATGTTGTGTGTTTCTATTATAAATTTATTTAACTTGCTTACATAATCATGGTTTGAAACAGATAATCGAGGTTCAACTATTTCGATAAATAGTAAATTTAACTGTTAATTTTTTCAGTGTATACTTATTATAAACCCAGTTAAATTATCAGTTATAATTAATATTTTGGCAATATAATAAAACAGTACTTATTTTATACACACATATTTTATATAAGCCAACTTTGCTTTTGCAAAGTATTAGTTAAAATTATGTGTTTATACTCCCTTAGTTTTTAAAACCAATGAAGTTTTATAACTTGAGTCTATTTATTGATTCATAAATTAATATCACCAATTTTATTACTGTACTTTTTAAAATACAGTACTCTTATATTTTATAAAATATGTTTTTAATTTCTCAGCCCAAATAAGTTTAACATCTAAAAACTTACTTCCAAATTTAAAAATCTTGCTTTTTGGAAAGTTTTATTACTTATACATTGACCAAAATAAACATACAAGAATTTTATCCTTCAGTATATTTTTCTAGTCACATCTTGTGAAGTCACTTAAAAAAATTGCCATTTTTGAAAATGATACATTTAATTATGAAAGTTGCAAAAAAAATGTTGTACTAGAAACTAGAACAAAATTTATTAAATTCGATAACAGTATATATCAAACAAACAATTTTATTACATAAAACTATTATTATTATCACTATTAAAAACCAAAAATAATCAATCTCGCACTACGTTTCCATACTGATGGATTAAAATTTTATCACAACTAGATATTTTGTATTAATACATTTGTTGAACACAATGAGCAAAGTTTAAATTTACACAAGAACATGCGACTAAATAAAAAACATTTTATGTCTTTAACAATACGTTCAGTAAAACATATAGAGAAAATATACAACCAAATTAAATTTAAACTTTTTTTAAGTGAGAAAAGAGTGATACAATATAAACAATGTTTTTAAAATGTGTGTAACAGTGTCCAATGATATATATACGCATACATACACACACACACTGATTACTGTAAAACATCCAAAGTTCCAAAACTATAATTTACAGCTGGACTTTGTGCAGTGCACAAATTTAGTTGATTTTTTTATGTCTTTAGTAATATTAGGTTTACGAGAAGGCAAAACAATACAGTACAGTACTATGTTATTAATACTAGTATGTACGCTTTTATTAAAAGTTTTATAAGAAATGTTTTTCAAACTATCAACTAACTATCTGTTACCTACAGCACTACTAAACGTTACTTTGTAATAGAAAGTGAATACTGTATATGTTAAACAGAACATTATTCATATATCTTAATTTGTAATTTGAATGAAGTACAACAAATGATAACCAATCACGACATAGCTGTCTGACAAATGGAAGTAAATTTCTAAAAAAAACTAACAATGAATAACATTATGACACCGCATATTCATAATAAAAATGAACTCTGCCTGCTGTACAATCCATAACCTCTGTTATAAATTTGGAAAATCTGACTACAAAATCTATATAAATATTCAAATTTCATTGAAATATAAATAATATCATTACGCAGAGAATAGTGTCCATTTAAAATGACCACCATTTTGGAACTTTTAACGGATTTTGTTAGGTAACGAATTTTTCCAATGGCCAAAATCAATTTTTGTGCTTATTTTGAATCAAAGATCATTTGATTTTGAATCAATAAACACATATAAATAAAAATATATTTAATTGAAAACTGTTGTACATCTGTTTGTTAGAAATGTTTTTAGAAGAAACAGTGTTTTGAAACACTTTGACTTCAAACTTGGTGTGAGAACCACCTTTGAAGTTGTCACATAGGATATTAGCAATGACAGACCAATGTTTCTTCTAGAAGCAGTTCAATGTATAGCGATTCACATTTTTCCACTCGTGAAGGAATATGCTTTAACATACATATTAATACAATACATTGTGCTGATATGTATAAGGTGTGGCAATTAAATAACCAGGCTGGTACTGCTACCAGCAAACAGTGAGCGTGCCACAGCAAGTTTTAACATGTCTGTGCCTCTTGATGCTTCCCCAGCCTGAGCTTGAAGGGAATGGTTGTACATAGCTGTCTTGCTATACCAATCGCCCATTTGTCATTGCGTTAGCGTCTCGAAGAAATGCAGTGTTTAAATTGAGCAACAACTTAACCTCAAGTTTCTTCTGAAACTGGAAAAATTGCTAAAGAAGCTCACACCGTGTTAAAGGAAGTGAATGTGTATCCGCCCCTGGACGACTCTTTAACATAAAAAACAGACAACAACATCCAGAAAATTGATAAACTGATCAGCAAAAATCGTCTTGAGTGTTCAAACTCTTGCTGAAATCTTAGGAATTAACAGAGTGTTCGTCAGAATTTACTTGAATCAGTGAACATGCAAAAACATTTGCACAAAAATGGAGCCAAAACTTCTCACTTTAGAGCAAAATGATTCGAAAATGAACATTTGTGCTGATCTTTTAAACAACACTGATAATGATCCAGAAACAAAGCTCCAACCAATGCATTGTAAGAGTCCCATCTCACCACAGCGAAAAAAGCAAATCAAAATTCAAGGCTTTTTTTACAAGAATGGAAATGTTCACAAAGGACACCCATTCCTAGTTGTACCTGACCATTTCACCGTATTTATGTAGGTGTTCTTTGTGAATGAAATATGGCATCACTGTATTTGCCTGAACTGGCCTCCTGTGACATTTTTTATTTCCTAGGGTCAAATAGGAGATTACGGGTAAGTTTTGACAGTGCGGAAGTGATGAAAGTAAAAGGAACGGAGGTTCTCAACAATCTGACACAAGCGGACTTCCAGCATTGCTTTGAACAATGGAAAATTCGTGTGGATCATTGTATGGGTCGGCAAGTTATTTAATTGTCACATCTTATACGATAACACCCTTCAAAATATATTCTGGAAGTCATGTTACCATATACATGCCATAAACTTTTACATTATAAAACATAATATAAAAAAAATAATGCTACTAAATATGTATTGTGGTTCATAAGAAGTGATTTAAAAACATTATATCTTTTTTTCTGTCCAGCAGTAATATATATTGACTTAAAACTTCTAATTAAGAAAAGTAAAACATGCTACTATACAATGCTTAAGCGACTTTTTCATACCAAAATTTCATTTCCTTCCAATTATAAAAAAATATATTATTATTATTTTGCAATTATTTATAAACTTAACAATTTTATCTCGATTTAAATTAACTAATTTAGAAAACATATTTTACAGTCTTACACACTCCCCACATTGAAGTCATGTGATACAAGACATTAAGCACATCTTGACAAGTTCACATCACAGCGAATGCAATATTGCTTGTAGTAAAAGTGATATGTATGTTATGAAGATAAATATTAATAGGAACATGTGATAAACAGTTACTTAAATATTTCCGAGTTAGATTCCCGGCCAGGGCTTGGCATTTTCATACGCTATAAATCATCCCATCGTCTATATTAGCGCAAGTGTGCACAATAGTCGGACGTTACAAAAAAATAAAAAATAAATAAATACATATCGTTAAGTTATAATGTCATTTGTATAACCTTGCATCAATGATACCTTAGTACCTTTTTAGTAAATTTCCACTAGAAAATAAGCTATTGGAGTGACCATCACAGTGCCACCCAGACATGAGACATTAAATTGAGTGGCGATTCCAATAACTTTTTGGGATCTTAAAAATTGTATATACAGTATATCTGCATGTGTTAGCATTGTAAAGTTACAAACTGAGTCTGATTTGATTCCAACTTGATTAAAAAAATTTTGGTAATTGTCTGAACAAGTTCATTACCCAGCAAAATCCATTCAAAAGTTTCAAAATGGCAGACAGTCAAAGACTTAAAAAAAATCATAACTCTTGCATCTTCTATTTCACTCTCGTAATCAGTGTTGAAATCCGTGTAAATTAGCATTTTAAATTCCTTGTAAAATACAAAAATGAATCCGGTAGTAATCAGGGTTCATTTTTGTATTTTAAGTTTGTGCATTTAAAATACTAATTTATACGGATTGTAACACTAATTATACAAGTGAAATTCAGTTTTAAAAAAATTTAAGATAAATATCATGTCAGCAAAAAAGATGCATACTGTGATTAATTCTTAATATTTTTAGGTTGTTTAATGCACTGTTTATCAGGAATCCAATAACAGAAAAAACCGAAAGCAATATTGCATATTCAGTGTGAGCAGTTCAAACATTTCTTTCAAACTGTTTTATAATACAATACATTCGATCTACTGATCAGATATATATTTCAAGGTGATTATTTTTTTAAATACAGTCTTAAAATTTTAGGCCATTTATTATGAAAGATTACTTTGTTTTAGGGCACTGAGATATCATGTAGGCACTTGACTGTTATAATTTAAAACTTTTTAAAAATAAATTACAATTTCTATGCAGTTAGAAGAGAAAAGTAGTAATGCTTAAAAACAATGTTATATTTCTTGCACATATACAATGTAAAAGTTCAAAAAATATATTTTTTTTTGTATATATTTATGGGGGTGAAGCTCACTGTCCTGTAATGCCCCTGGATTAATAACTGTTTAGTTGTAAACAAAGCATCAGCAATCATTGTCTAGGAAGAATAAATGGTTTTGAACTGATTTTACAGTTATAAAACAGCTGATTCAGTATATTCATTTTAATCATTACATTTTTTTTGAACTTTTACATGTATGGCCAAAAAGAGAGTATTTACACAAATTCAAAGAGAAACACCTCAGAAAGTTTGTGTTACATTTGTTGAAATAAGGCACCATACTGTAATATACACTTTAATAAGAATTAAAATTTTATGTGAAATCTGCAGAAAACCAATAGTGGGATCTAAACAACCAGTAATAAGATTATGGGAAATTGCTTTTTAATAAAATAATGGTGCAATCAGTCTGTTATTACTATTTTAAATGTTAACCAATCCATAAGACTTTACTGTACTTGAAACAAAAATTACATTAACCTCAGAGCAGAAATGAATATTTTGTACAGAGTGGAGCTGAGCAAATGCATTTTTTTTTTGAAATGGCAGAGGTTGGGGTTATTGGCAAACAGCTCAGACTACACAGTTTTTTTCATTTTTGGATGGTCCATACCCCACTGCACCTCAGACACACGGACTTATGCAGCTTTATTTATCATGGAGCATCCCATAAAGCAGTTTTTTTTAGGAACAGTGATTCCATAGCTATGGTTCAATCTATTCTTTCTGTAAAAATTTCAATGTTGAAAATCAGAACTGTAATTCCAGATCGAAATACCATACTTGATGAGTCGAGATGTTTAAAACTAATAGATCTGTGCTAAAGAGGAAACCATTTGGCCTTCTCCATTCTTGTTATTGTTTCACACATTTCATTTCATGATACAGTGATATTTTTTGGTCCCCATGCTATACTGTTCTATCAATTTGCGACTTCTTTTTGCTTGCGGTTATCTTAAATAAAAAATGTATCCTTTCGTTCATCACGAAGGACGTCATCTTACTGACATTATTTTCTGAGCCTGAGGCAAAATCGCATTAGAAGACCAATTATTTCATGTAATTTTATTTTTTTAATCTTTAAAATAAATAAAGTTATTCAGTTCTTAACATGAATTTCCTCTGCTCCATCTTGTACTTTATAACAAATATAATCAATAATAAAGTAATTTTGCCTCATCTTGGTTAACAGTATGACATAATACTCTTCTAAAACATGCTACAAGTAATACGGACTCTTTATTAAACAATATTCGCATCTAACTCCAACAAAAATGTGCAAAGAAAACTAAACCAACTCTTCAATACATCTGTTTATACTCCAGTTAAAAATCAATCACTAATAGTAAAGTTTAAAGATTGTTATACATTTGTGAACAACTTCATTCTCTTATGAATCATTAGGCTGGCTGGCCACCAAATGTGTAGGGGAGCAAATTACACATTCAAACCTACTGTTTTGATATAAGTTCAGTCACTGAAAGCACTCATGTAAAGCCGCTTGGTCCCCTCAGCTTCATTTCGCTTTCAGCGGCTGCAGTTACATTAAACACAATAGGTTTAGTTTTGAATGCACATTTCACTAAGCTCAGCGCAACTCCCCTCCACATTTTATGGCCACCTGGGCTTATTAACCAAGACAAAGGAAGAGTGTGTTTGTCATTCAGAATAATTTAACTATTTTGAATAAGGGAAAAATTTAAGGACCCTTTGAACTCTAAATGAGGAAAATATTTCTGAAAATTGAAGGATTTATTAATTTCAAGAAATTGGTATGTATATTGGTTTTTAATATAAATAAATACTATTTATACAAGCCCAGGAATTATTTGACCATCACCAAAATAAAACTGTCTTAAATTCTTTCATAAAAAACATTGAAAAAAATTGCGGCGATTTTCTCAAACAAAAATTACCTAGATTCTATGAAAAAACTCGTTTTAATTGAGGCACATATTTTTAATACAAAATACAATAATCAGTATTTGGAAAAAATAAATACAATTAACGTAACGAATGAAAGCATCAATAAATTAATAAATAAGTGAACACAAAATCTGTTGGCTTAAAAATTATCCTCAACTTAATAAAAACCATAACATTAAACTGTAAAAACAAACTAATGCAGTCGGTAGAAAAATAAATTAATCATGCATAAAACTATGCATAAAATAGTATTATAGTACTAGAAACTGACAAAGTAGGTCGTAACCGACTGATAACAATATGCAAAATTACAAGTCCAGCAAAGAAAAGTGCGTCCATCCAGGCTTCAAACATCAATATGATGTTACACTAACTCTTGTGAATACTGTATCTTTACAAATATATTTTATGTTATAGTTCACTTCACCATTTGTAATAAAAATATAAACATTACTTTGTACATTAAAAAATATCTCAATTAGGCATATGAATCTAAAAATAAAAATGTATACAATCACTATGTATAGTGTCTGTTGTATATTATAAGAGAAGAGAATTAAAATCAGATTTGTGAGAAACTTGTCAAACATTACCATTGGGTGTGGGTTCTCTGAACACACTGATGGAAGGTTTTTCTGGACATAGAATTGCCACTGGTTTCGAACTTGGATTTGATGCTTTTTCAATTGTTAACGATGTATTACGAAGCAGTACAGGTGAGCTTGGTTGTACAATTTGTGTAACGGTCAAAGCTTTAGGGATTTTTGGTAAAATAGGTGGAAAATGCCTAGTTTGTTGTTGGTAACTGTTTTTGAAGCTTTCGTTCCAGGTAGAGCTTGTTGTCGCCAGCGATCGAACATCGGATATCATCGGAATAAATGAATTATTGGGCGAAGGACTCGGTGTTGGTCGTTGCGAGTTGTTCGACTGCACTGTGTGCTCTGGTTGGTTTAAGAAAATCCTACCTTGCAATGTTTTTTGAATTTGAAGTCGCTTTAGTTGTTGAAATGTTATAGGTCCTGGAGATCGAAGATATCCTCGTCCTAATCCTGTATTATTACTCGACTTCCGTGGTCGAGGTCCGACTGTTGCACTCGTCTTATTTGCAGCTGGAAACCTCTGAATTTCAACTGGGCGTACAATCTGTGTTGTAGGCATTGAAAAATTTAAGTTCAGCGATTTCCTCTGTTGATCTTGGGGCGGCCATGGTTGTGGTATTTTCATTAATGGAGGCGGTTGTGAACTGGGAACACTTGACGGAGTTGATACTGTCGGTGGTCTAACGATAGGGGCTGTTATATTCAAGGGTATAACAGGAGGGGGAGGTGGAATATTCGGTTTTGGAGAAGTAGAACTGCTTCCTTCATAGGCCTGGACTCTGTTCTGAACACTTGTTATGTACTTAACTGCACGAGGATCAGGTTTTTCAGAAAATACTAAAGAACCAGCTCTCCAATGTTTCTCTAAAATTAATAAATGCCTCAAAAAGCTCGACTGATTGCCGTAAGGTCTTTGTAGCTCTTGCCATAGTCTTTTTGTATCACTGTCAAACTGAATTGTCGATGTGCACCTTTCCCAGTTAATATTAGGCGATGGAAGTCCATGGAAGTCAAATTCCGCATTTAACTTCAAATCCCTTTCACCAGGTAAATATGCAGGGCGGTCAGGATCGGTTGGCGTGCATCTAGCTTCATTTCCTTGTCTGGTATCTTGACCGATATTAAGATTACTAAGTTTACCGATATTTAAATTGCCGAACTTTACTTGAATCCTCGTAGGTTTCACATCAACTCTGGATCTGTTTTGGTCAGTACCTTGACTGCCTTCTAAAGGATTCAATAAGGAAGCGATATTACTAAAGCCTACATCACACTCTTGTCCTTCGTAAGCTGCCAAAGTACTGTAATCCACTGTAGGAGTTTCAGGTAATTCTCGGTTCATTCCTAATGTTTCTAAATAACTATAATCTATCATCTGTGAGTCTGCTGATTTTTCAGAATCTCCAAGTTCCTGTTTTTCATCTGAAGATTTGTCTCCATTTCGTCTTTTCCCATCTTGCCCATCGATGCTTTTTGATTTTGACTTTTTCTTCCTCGGTTTTGAAACTTCAGATGATTTTAAATCTTCCTCAGGGACAGACTTCCCATCATCTTCACTATCGCTCACCGGTACATCATGATACATGAGAATTCTGAAAACCAAAATTTCATTTAGTTTCATGGCTTTTTTCGGGTTGTATTTTAAAAATATTTCTTAAATATTTGATTTCTAACCTTTAAAGTGTTCAATAATTTGAAAATTTGTTTCATTATTCTATAATGATTCTTTAAAAAATAACTTTTACATTTAATTTTTATTATAACATAAGCTCTTTTGGTTGGAGGGTGATCATACGGCAGAGTACTATGTAAAAAAAAGAATAGAATTATATAAAAAAAGTTAATTTTGAATTTTTGTTTCTTTATACAATAAGTCTTTTTAAAATATTTCAATTTTAAGGATTAATACCTTCTGTTATTATTACCTTCTAGGTTTCGAGTTCGATAAGGTTATGTTTCTTATTCTATATTCTAGGTGTCATTATTTTTTTTTTAATACTAAAATTCATCACACTTAATTAGTTTTTACTTTAATTAACATTTAAAATATCTGGTACTATCTCCCATTAACTATTAGATTTGAATTTCGGATGTAACAGCTGAAATTAAAATTTCCCAAAATAGCCTTCTCATTCATTTAAAATTAAAAAAACATTTTTGCTTTCTTGAGATAATCACTTGTACTCTGATTAGATTATCCTTGGCACAGGTCAACATCCATTCTAACTATATATTTCCATTTACAAATTATATTTTGCTCTTTGCTTTGGCTTAGATCTAGACCTACTACTGGAGTCATAACTTTGCCCATTATAAGTGTAGTTTGATAACACTAATTTAATTATTTATATGCCTTTGGCTTAATTGGCATTTACATACAAAGTAATTAATGAATTTAGAAATGAACTATTTTTATTTCATATTAGATATGTTGTACTCTGCGGAATAAATAGAAGTCTGGGCTTTTATCAGGTTGGCTACGGGCTGGCGAGGCACTATTTCAGTTCAGAATTGTGAAATAAATTCACTTCATATTTATTGTTGAGAGTTGGATCCTCCTAATTTCCTCCTCAGCAAGTTGTGGTGTCTTGGTACAGTTGGTCTGAGTGTTTGTAGGCTGTGTGTAGTTGTTCTGTAGTGGGTGGTTCTCTTTGATATTCTGCCAACGATTTTCGATCTGTATTTATATTAAAACTTATGGTTACAACCATAATTTCTCAGAATTTCATTGTTAAAACTAGAGCAAGAACGCACTAATCAGAGTTATTGTACAAAGGAGATGCAAAGTGATGCGCCGGCACTAATGCCTGGGCAGAAATGTATTAACCTAGTGTAGTAAAGACCCGAGATACATGTGCATTATGAACCAATCAGAAATGAGTATTGGTTGATGAGAGTGAAGTAGCTTTTGCAGGCTTAGGCTAGTTCCAAGCCGGAAGAGAAGCTCGAAGATTTTTAGTGTAAATGTTTAGGTGTGATGACAGATATTACATTTATAATTTTTGGCTTAAACTGTCTTTTATTTGAATTCAGTAATTTGCCTTACAAACATATTTCAATTAAGTGTTAATAATATGCTTTTGCTTAGCCAAGATCAGCGTTAAATCTATTTTATAGGTGATGCATTGGAATGTTGTCAACCAGTTGTGTTCTACTACCTATCTATCTATCTATCTATCTATCTATCTATCTATCTATCTATATATATATATATATATATATATATATATATATATATATATATATATATATATATATATATATATAGTTTTCTACCTCCCATGATTGTGGTAATAATTTTGATTCGCGTAAATATTTACTATTAACTATGATATTATTATTGTCATGCATGTAATTACTAATTATTTATTCTTAATGTAATTCACGTTTTTAATGGTTATCTGGGTTTTTCACTCACATTATTGACAGTTTTAAAATCTTTTAGGTATATTTTGTGGTGTACTTGTAATAACATGGGCATAATTAGTACTTATGTACACACGTACAGTAATCGGTCATTTCCGCTAGAGCCACGTTTATATTTAGAGTAAGCCTAAATAATATATACAATATTTTTTTTATATTTTTGGATCCTCCAAATCCAAATAGTCTATTTTCGAATAAAAAATCCTGTTTTTTTACCTCAAAGTCCTTCTTTTTTTAAGACTGTTTATAAAAAGCACAAAAATGTAGGCCTATATTTTTTCTTTCAAACAAGCACGTTTATTTTATTGGATACTTGGTTGCCAAAATATATTTTTATAAATAAATTATAAAAATAAATTATTTTATAGTAACGAATTAATGTGATTTAAAATGAATACTATCATGTTTTAGCATTTTAGCCCTTTTTGAAACCACAGGTGTTTGCTTAGTACCCAAGTATTTCGAATAAGTTACAAGTATACGTCACGTAGGCCTAAAGGTAAAATTATAAAGTTCAGTTGGTAACAAGACAACTAAAATTATTAAACTAGTCTTAATAAAAAGTAAAAAAATGGCTAACTTAACCTACAAATTTCCTAACAACTGGTAGAACCGAATGCAGGTAATACAATTCGGTAAAACATGGTTCTACAAGTGTTTGAAAATACTTTAAAAAGATCAAACTGGCTCAAAACGATTGCAGGGATGGTAATTAATTAAGCTTGTTTTAATTAATGTTTTATTTAATCGTTTAGAGGTATTTGTGTATTATAGTAAACCAAACACTCCTTCAGTATTTTACAAGTCAATGGTTTCTACGGTTTCATTCTTAGTAGTAATACAGTGATCAACTTAGTTAACATAAAACTCACTTCCTTCTTTTTTCATAAAACTTATTACCAAGTCTTGTAATATTAGAAATGACAGTTGGTTTGAAAACGTCAGACGTCGACATTTGTAGACACATCACGCCGAGTCATACTAAATAAATACGATGTACGCCAACGTTTTTATACGCAGCTTATAAAATATCTTGTAAAGAATTTGTAGCGTAAATTTCTATACACTTTTTATAGTTTTAAAAATGTCGCTACATAAGTTATTTAAAAAGTTATTAACAAATTATTATTTAAACTATTTCACAAAAATGTGCAGTTTGAAGCTAATTGAAAATTCAGTTTTACCCAATTGTATGGCCTGCATTCAGTACAAATACATTTATTTATTACATTTATTTTTATTTCATTAATTCAAACAAGTTTTTAACTAGCCTAGTTCATTCAAAATTGGTATAGAATTTGAATGTTCTTAACATTCAATAGATTAAATGAAAATATAGCCTAAACAATACCCAAAATGGTAAAAGTAAAATTGATATGGCCTGATATTCATATATCTGTACAAAATCTTTTCTAAGTAGTTTTAAATTTTATCATTTCTGTTAAATGTATACTTTTATTTTTTAATCAATTCACGAGAGAAATTACATTCCCTGATCTAGTTTTTTTTAGAAAACTTCGAATATGCTACTACTGCCTAAAACGTAACTTTAAACGGATAGCAACGTAGGATTTTACAGATATGAATATGTTCTGAGATTAACTATTAAGAAAAAATCAGAGTTTTTTTTTATAAGTTACGTAGCAATATTTTGTTTGTCTATTAAAAAGTAAGAAAAGTCTGATTTCATTTTAGTCTGCCAGCAATTAACTCGTTAAGACCATTGTTACCGAATCACATTGTTTCATTCTTTGTGTATATACGAGTTTTATTTCTTGTTTTAAAAATATAATATTGGTTGTAACATATCAAATTATTATTTAAAAAAAAAAAAACCAAGATTCACATATTGCATTTATTGGCCTCGCTTTGATTTCGCGATTTCGTATGTTTGCGAGTGGTTACACATTAGGCCTACTATGACATAAATATACCTAAGGATAAAAGTTATAATTTTGAGAAAATGATTGGTCATAATAACAATAATGATATTATCCATTTGTTATAATGAGAATCTATTACTAATGAATGATTAGTCAATGTAGGCCGTTATACTGATGTCACTGATGTGTTTCGGTACACGTGTCGTTTGTGTTTGTGTACGTATGAATGTCAGTATGTGATTGATTCAGCACCTTTCCTACTTACTACGATTCTGCGAAGCCGCACGACGCGACAGTAGCTGGCTTCAGCATTTCTTAAAGTGAAATGCCTTATCGGCTTCAGGTTGCGTTTGTGCCGATAAGGGCATTCGGAAATGCTCTAAATAAGCACAGCTCGGACTCTTGATATCAATAAATACTCTTGTTAAGTAACAATTTTTAGGAGAGATAATATTTTTGGCATCTTATAAAAACATATCAGCATGAAGATTTTTTTTTCATTAAGATGGTAGACAGTAAGATTTATGAGACTAATGAGACAAGTGTAATTTTCTTTCTTAAAGGTGCAGAACTTCTTGCAGATTCCCGTCGGAGAAATAAAAGTAGATTTTCTATTTCAACTATTTCTGTAGTGCAAAAAACCCATTCTGGAGGCCCATCTGAATTACTAAGTGAAGTAAGTGAAATTTGTTTGTTTGCTTATTTATAAAAACTAATTTGAAAGGTTTAGCACTAATGTTACTGAGCAGCAAAGAATGTTGTTTTAAAGTTGATGCCGAAATGTTTTACTATTCAATTCAAAAGTTCAATTATCCTACCCTCATAGTGTATCCCAGTCTATCCTAGAAAAACAATAAAATTGTTTCTTAATATTACTTAATAATGTTTTAAAAAAATATTTGAAATACATTATTTTTTTATTAATTTTAAGAATATTTTTAATAAATTATATTTAAGAATTTCGGTAATTTCCTAATGAAATTCTTTTTTTGTTTCCAACAGGTTCAATGTCAAACTCCAAAGCCTGCAGTATTTCGCTAAATTATCAATCATAGCCTGCAATACTCCCGGATGATCCGCTATCACAATCATATCTCATCTGCATAAATATCTTATTTTAACACCTGCTACAAGAACACCACCTTCTAAAAGCTTCAAAAATGTATGCCATTCAAATATAAGGGAAAAAATCAGAGGAGTTAATACACATCCCTGTTCTAAAACTGTTTGTCAGGTCCACACTCTGGTCTCGGTATCCATATATAGACTACCGGCTTCAAGACTTCTAGAAATTTGTTACAAACACCCGTAGAATAAAGTTTATAGAACACATATTGTCTGACTAGAGAGTTAAACGCCATCCTGAAGTCCACAAACAAACAGTAAAGTTTTCACCTTTTTCTTTTACCTTCAACCTAATAATATTTGTAAGACTGAAAATGTTATCACAAGTACTATAAAACCCTTCCTAAAACCAGCCTGAAATCCGGTTAGTACTTCATTATTCAAAACCCATTCCTCCAGTCTCTTAAGCAGCATCCCCGTGAACAATTTAGAAACGCAGTCAGCAAAGGATATTCCTCTGCAGTTACTTACATCATTTAAATTCCTTTTCTTAAAAAGTGGAAAAATTATTGATTTTGAAAAGCTCCTTGGAACATTTCATGTATTGATGTACTGAAATATTATTTTATTTTATTGTCTCACTTTATACATCAATTTATAATATATTTTGTTTTATTTAATATTTGTTTCAAGTTATTTATACTAATAAAGTTGTTTAAAGATTAAATTTGTATTTCTTGAATTATTTTTCATTTGAAATATTTCTTCTTAATCTCGGGTTACTGGTTCGTTGGCGTTTTTAAATTTAGGTTTACTATTGTGATGGGTTCATATGGCCAACAGCGAAACTCGCATTTACGGTCATAGGATTTAAAAAAAAAAAACTTTTAAGCCAGAGGTTAATAATAGTAATAAACTTTCTATTATTACTGACTGAATCAGCATGTACGATCGGAAAAATTAATTTGAGTAAAAGTCTATATTACTGATCAACAGCTAAATCAGCATGTACGATTGGAGAAATTAATTTGAGTCAAATTCGATTTTATTTACCAACAGCTAAAACAGCATATACGGTTGGAAGGTAACCAAGAGCTAAATCAGAATATATGGTTATGCTATTATTAAATTTATTAATACTGACGAACAGTGATAATTCAAGGCTATTGGTCAACAGAAATAATTCAAGCATATATAATTCAAACAACTACATATGTAACTTTTGCAAATAGTGTACCTACATTACCACTAGCACTAAGAATATTTTTAAATAATAATCCTTTAAAATGTTCATAGTACTAAATATTTAGGTGTTTTCTTTAATAGATATAAGAAATGGACGGATCATATAATTAATTTACGTAATAGAACTAAGTATTTGGCATATGTGTTTGTTAAATTAAAAAAGATTATGTCAAGTAAAACTATATTAAAAATATATTATGGACTTTTCAACAGTATTGCCACATACGGTATAATAGCCTGAGAGCAGTATATTACAATGCTCCTTGCCATTACTTAATTTACAAAAAAGGATATTAAAATAATAAGTAATGATGCTGAATTTCAAAAACATATACTAAACATAAATCAGAGTTATATTTTGACAGCTTTGTGAAGACATTATTATAATTTAAGCAATGAATTTATAAATAGTAACAGTATTACAAGGCATAAGCCTATACAAATACCTACTGTATATAAAGAAGCTGGTAAAAAAAAGAATATAAACACAGCTATTATGTATTTTAATAGACTAACAAATGACCTAAAAGCTATTTCAATGTAAGTAAGGACACACTAAAAAATAAATTGAAAAAAATGGCTGCTTCCAAATGCACCGGTACCATAGTCATTAATTGGAAAGAATTATATAGATATATTGGAATAAGTTATTGGTTGTGGTTTCTAAGGATGTAGGTCTTGGAATTTAGTTTGGATTTAGTTTTTTGGTTTCAGTTTTAAGATAAACTATGTATGTTTGTTTTATATTAAACTGTGCTGTATACCAATAAATTTGTACCAGTAAATAAATAAATAATAGGAAAAATATATGACCGTAGACAAATCATTATTAAGCCAACAGGGATAATTCAAGCATTTGCATCTATATTTAATTTACCAAAGTAATTTTTTTCCAGCTGTCACATTTCTGTTAAAAAAATGAAGACACTCTTTTCAATTAAGATATACAATCTATAACACACTTTTGATTATTAACTTTACTTTCCAGAACTGGTTTTATATTTTAGGCTTGTAGATTGAATGTTTAGTTATGATAATTAACATCGTAATTTTTTATGATTTAATTCTTATATGTTTGTTATATGCTGTAAGGGTGTTTCAAGAGCTTTTATAACCATCACATAGATAAATTATTTTTCCCGTTTAAATCAATTTACTAAAAATATACCAGTTCATAGATAAACTACTTCTTAAGCTAGATTTTCGATGTACTAGAACACAGCTGTTCAATACTTCTTTATAGACTAGATCCATTTTAGTTTAATTTCTGAATATATTTGTTGACGGAAGGAAATGAGGTCTATATTTTAACTCGATGATCTTTCTTTTGGTTTGTTTGTTTGTTAAGTGATTACTCCCGAACACTTTGTCCGATTTTGACAAAATTTGGTAAAAAACGTATATGACATGAAGGGCATTTGCTGATTAGTTTTTGGACTCCCTTGGTACACCAGGGGTCCCATGGGGGTCATTTTTGCGATTTTCGTAAATTATTTTTATCCGCTTAACAAATAATGGTTGAATTTAACAAGTAGTCGCTTTGAAATTAAGTACTTGAGTAAAATATGAGACACTACACACATAAAAAATTTGAAGTCCCAAAATTGCACAACGGCTGCTTGATAACCCAAATTATGGGCCGGAAAATAATTTTCTTTTTTTGAAACTTATCAAGTTGGGTATAAAACGAAAGGTCTTGATTAGTACAATCCAAATTTAACAAATGTTAGATCCTTGAAGCGCTAGATGCCCCATGACTAACATTTTTGTATTTTCTTTAACTTTTTCATCTTTTCAACAATTAGTTTTTAAGCATTGAAATTCAAATAAATTAGAGATTTGGTGCCTCTAGAGTGCAGAAGCCCCATTAGGACAGTTTTGTTTTTATATTTTTAAATCTTTTTACAAAGCTTTGTTAAGCTTTTGAATTTTTTTACTTCAGTAAAATATGAATTATTACACATTTAAAAATTCAAGGCTCATAAATGAAAGATTTCATTTTAGTGGCCCAAAATATAGGTTGGAATTTTTAAAATTGAAATCTATCAATTTGGGTCTCAAACGAAATATCTTGATTAGTACATTCCAAATTTAAAAACTTCAGTGCCATGGGCGCATGATGACGGTCAGTAATATTTTGGACTCCTTAACTTGTCAGGGGCATCGTGACAAACATTTTTGTATTTTCGTAATTTTTGTTATTTTTTTTTTAAAAGTTGTTAGGCTTTGAAATTCATAACTTGAGTAAAATATGAGTCAATGCGCATTAAAAAAAATTGAAGGCTCAAAAATGCACGATGGCTGCATGGCGGTCCAGTATATGGGCCAGGATATATTTTTTTACTTGAAACCTATCAAATGGGGTATCAAGCGAAAGGTTTTCATGAAGGTATTCTAAATATGACAATTTTAATAACTTTAGGTAATTTTTAATGTCTTGAAAAACAATAAAGATCGATGGTGTTTACATAACAACACAACTAATGTTTGTGTTTTGACCCATACTGATTCACCTACAATTCACAGATCTACTAATGGCCTACAATTCACAGAACTACTAATGAACTGAATACCATGTCACAAAATACAAGTATATTGTTATATGTTGAATATGTTTTTGTGTTTTAATTAATCTTTTATTTTCATTTATTATAAATATTTCTAGTTATAGGTTACATCAATACCTATCAAATACCTGCAAATATTGCAAATTAGGTTTACTAATTAAATACTAAATAAATAATTTAATTTATTTAAATAATTTAAATAATAATTTTAATTAAATAAATAATTAAATACTAATGAATACATGCAGGTTATTAACCTATTTTTGGTAACAAGTTCGACTTCATTTATTACTTTCCAATTTTGATTTATATTAGGGCCTATAGTTATTTTATCCAAATAATCTATTTCAATTTACCTTCAAAAATTATTAATTTATCTATTTTATTCAACAACTAGCCTGTAATCGAGTAATATCAATAGCCTAGGTTATTTTAAATCAATTTCCAAAATACTTCTTATAAATATCATTACAGTACGTATGTTTGTTTTTGGCATATAATTAGTTTCGGGTTATTGTTCCTGGAGCGAAATCACACGCCACTCAGGTTGACATCGTTTTCGGCCTCGATTAGCTTGAGCCAAGCGGCTTCATCATCTCTATTTCGGTGCTCACTGGCCAAAATCAGTTGTTAACAATATGCCCATTGGACTACAATAGGTGGACCTAGGTAAATATATATATATATATATATATATATATATATATATATATATATATATGGCTTTAAATTCTAATCGATAGGCTAGACACCTTAGATTAAAAGTTACGCTTCAGCACTTGATGGTCAGCTGATTCACTGACTTTCTATAAGAAATCCATTGGTGTGATGCCCTCTTTGTACATACATATCTTCAAAATCAACCAATGCTGTTCCAAACCGAAACTTTCATGGATGGGGGGATGGTATGCTACCATGTCATATAACCCCTATGGGGCTGCTGTGGTGATTTGCAGAGTTATAGTGACACACACAGACAAAACAAGCTTTATATTTATTATATTTGTGATTGTAACCCTATCCTAGAATACAATGGAAGGGACTCATTTTAAAAGATTAATAAACCTACAGTTTGCAAAGTAATTTGAACCAAAGATGGTAAAAATTTCAATGAAATTAACTTTACGTCATTTAGTGATAAGAAACACGTGTCTGTTTAGTTGACAAGAGCATTTAAATAATCAACTGATTCTACGATCAAAAATGATTTTTGTATGTCCAACTGAATAGCTATTTTGAGCCTAGTAAAAGGCAGTTAACTCGTACATTGTGCCCCAATACTTAATACAGTAGGACCCCGCTAATCCAACCTCGATGGTCCATCCTTACCTTGCCAGCAATTGTTTACTTTGAAAGGTCATTGCTCTCCTCATGTCTGGACTTGCCGATGACTCAGAATCGGCGAACATTTGTGCCGTACGGTTGCGCGTTATGATAGTTTTAAAGTTATTTTTGAAATCCGTGAGTGTTACTGTACTATGTGAATCATATTTATATTTCGATTAATAATATTTTCTAATCTTATGAGTGTGTACAATCAAACTATACTATGTCAACAAAAAAACTTAAACACGTCACACTATCTTTAGTGGAGAAGCTTAAAGTACTTGAAAGATTAGACAAAGGAGAGTTTGTTCAAAAAAGTACAAATGAAATAGGAGTTGGTGTAACAACAATTAAAGACTGGAGGAAGAACAGGAAAAATCTCAAAAGTCATACAATGACCATTGGCGATGAGACAGGACTGAAACTACGTACAACTTTAAAGAAGTCAAAAAGTGAGTTTTTAAATTGTTAGCGTGACTTCTCAAGTTTATTTTCAGTTTTACTTTACACATGTTTATTGTTAGTGTGATTTAATTTATGTTTGTTATAGCCAGTATATCTCTAAAAGTAGACCTATATGAAGTCCTGCAGTACTTTCATTGTAAACTAAGAGTTTAACTATGTTTTTGTGTGAATAAAGTTTTCCTCTGATAATCTGACCTTTTTAGCGTTCTGCCCATGCTCCCGGTCCCTTTATTGACGAATTAGCGAATTCTACGGCAGTGAAATGGATTTTGTAATTTATATATGCTCAATTTCAAGGCACCGCGATGCCAACACTCATAACTTAATTTTCCAATGAAGATATAATTAACATCGAAGACGATTTTTATCATAATTAATTAAATAACAGCTGTTATTTTGCATACTGATACTCAGATGTTCTTTAGTACCACTACTCAAAAAGATACTTTTTAATTTGAAGTTAATTTATTAAAAATATTGGTTCTGTATCTAAAGATGATTCTTTACAGAGCATCTGTCAGCTGAACCGCTATGTAAATGATAAATAATATTGTAAACGAGAATAGGCATGTATAAATCGTGCAATTACACTAGCAGAGTGGCAGGAGACAGGGAAACAGTGATCAATCAATAACAAATCACCTATGAATTGTATAGATACATATATAACTTAGTCACTTGTTAAGTACTTATTAAACCTACTTTTGATTGTTAATGTCAATATTTTTTCTCCCCTCGTACAACAGATAATTAAGTTTTCTCTAAAAAATTACTATATTTTTTTTAATTCATATATCTTCTGCCTACAATTTTCAATGACCAAGAGAAAGATATGATACAGTACTCACTTTTTCCTAAATCTGTGAAAGAAAGATTTATGTCCAGGCGTAGTCATCTGCGACAGATCTCTGTATTTGAGCCTAAGAGAACTGTAGTAGCGGCACAACTTGCACAGAAACAGTTTGTCGGATAATCTCACTGGTATTCCATCTTCAGCCAGTATTAAGTTCAACTCGTCTGCTTCTGGGCCCAAAGCATACATGTGGTTTCGGGTCAAACGTTTCTTACAGATACCACACACTGTGAAATAATCCACCTGCAAATCCAAATTATTATTTTAATGTAATTGTAAATGCCTTGTTTCATATATACACCACAAATAACAAGAATAGATCAGCTAACTTCTGTGGTTTGGATCAGCTGACTTTACCGCTTGCAGTATATGATTTAAGTGATATTTTTGAAATGTACTCAATGCCCAACCATAATAATGATTTTCAATTGTATTCTATTTAATTTTATCCACAATGCAAAAGGTCGAATGGTTTTAAAAAATTCCTGAAGTTGTTAATGATGCTTTTGTTGATATAAAAAAAATAATAACCTGAATACCATTTTTGTTTTGATTCAAAATTGGTTTAAAATTTTTTGAGATTGTCATGACTGAACCTCTCGAAATTAGAGAGCGGGGCATATAAGAGTTCAACTTTTGAAAATGCATTATCAAATAAAAATTTATAACAAATTCTTTATGTACAAAAACTATATAGAATCAGTATTACTTCCAAATGGTACTCCACACTACCACCTAAACATCTTTTTTCACTAACCCCTACAGGGTTAATGGGCTGCTATAAAGAACGTTTATGACAAATTTTATAGTGATCGGTCACACTGTTGACAAATAAGAGGTACATTATTGGCAGACCCGCAAGTAAATATATAAGGATCCTTAGTTATGCTTATGGTCCAAAAAAAGACAAGTTAAAACACATCTCTGAAGAAATAATAATCTATCTATAATTCGGTCTACGCCGTCTTCCGATCTCCAACCTCCACCGATTGCGGTCCCACCACAGGTCTTCTGGTAGATCCCTTTTTTTTATTTCCTTCTCTCCAGCTCAGTCTCGGCCTTCCTCGTTTTCTTCTTCCAGGTGTTCGCCATTGCATGATTTTTTGGAAATTTGCTTATCCGGCATTCTTTGTACATGCCCGTACCAAACCAGTTGTTTTGTTCTTATATCTTCTACAATTGTATGCCTTAAGTCCATTATCCTCCGTATACTTTCATTTCTCACTCTCTCTTTTCTTGATCTTCCTGCCGCTCTTCTCCAAAAGTCCATCTCAGTAGCCAACAGCATTTTTTCTGTTCTGCTTTTAATTGGCCATACCTCACTACCATATGTTATAATGCTTTTTACAATTGTGTCATAAATTCTTTTTCTATTCTCTTTTGAAATGTTTAGATCCCACAACACCCTGTTCAGTATAGATACAGCTCTCCTTCCAAATACTATTCGTTCTTTAATTCCTTCATCTAATGTACCATCTTGTGACAAGAAATAATAATTCCTATACTAAATAACTTTCTAGCCCTAAAGAAAGAGAAGCCTCTACTGTTAATTATGCTAAAGAACTTTTTATCATAGCAATAAAAATAGTCTATGTTGTACACAGTGAGCTAATTCAATAATTTTACATTATTATTCCCACAGAAATGTTATTTATTTTTGAAACAACCTTTATTAATGTTTGCAAACATTTCCCACAAATGTTTTACAACGATGTGTTTTGTTATCTTTGAATCCTATTATTCCTTCTTTTCACATCTGTCTTAACTAAAACACAGCCTACTTACCCAGTAATAATGTTGAGAGCAGAGTGGGAATGGCAGGTGTGGATTCTTATCCATATCAATCACGAGCTAAAAGAAAAAACAAAATCAGTAAAAAATTGTTGAAACCACTTATCAAGGGCCTGTGGGCACATTAACGGAGACTAAATGTTGATGTGGCTATGATACCGGTCAGCCTGCTGCATCTTTGAACTGTGCACCTCAAGGTCACAGGTTCAAGACGTTAAAGTTGATCCTTCGCCCTCATTACAGGCATAACATATAGACCTTAATTAACATGAAAAATATGTTGTTTCTCTTTCATTCCTTCCAAACTACTTTTTTGTTGGGACAAATTTTACAAACATTGCTTACGTTCCTGTTAAACAATCAAATTTAAAGTCATGTTTTTAATGTTCACAACATTTTAGTAGGAATGTTTGTTAGAGAAATGCTTTGTGACTTTGTAGGCGCACTTGCACATGCCATTTGAATTTGTTGAGACAAATTAACATGCACAGAGAACTCAAGGCTGTATCAGAATTATCCAACACATATATCATTCAAATAGTCTACTGGATCATTTACATTGCAGTTTTTCTGAATCTAACTCTTTGGTTGCTGGCTTGCCCAGCAGCATGTTTTATCTACAAATGCTAGACTATTTTAGTCGAAAAATACTTTTATAATTATATATTTAAATATATTTACTTTTTATCATTTTAAAAATCTAAAAAAAACACTACTCTTACTACATATACTGTGTAAGATTTATTGGTATAATAATTTCTTGTTATAATTAAATTTTAACTTAAGAAGATTAAGTGTTGAATTTCTATTAAAGAAATAAATTTTTAAAGACTAAGTCTAAACTGCAAGAAACTACTTTATTTAATTAAATATCCTAATTTTACTGGTATATTTATGTTCGCTTGTAATTATTGAACATTTTCATATATCATATTATTTAACTGAATTATATCATCATCAACACCAAATACAAAAACACCACGATTGTCAGCCATTTTGACTGCCTAGTAAACAAAACCTGAAGGTCAAGGTTATGTTACACCTCTTATAATTTCATTTTTTGTAACTCAGAAAAATATAAGCGTAACTGAAAATTGAATTAAAAAGAAGAAAACTAATTTTAAAAAATGTAGACTTAGAGGCTATCTATTGGATTTATTTTCAACTATTACTGACTGAAATATAGCAAGAATAGATTGTTGTACACTTTCTTGCTAGTAAATTATAACTATGACATATCATTGTGTAGCAGACAAAGGGCTAGAATGGCAATATTGTTGGTATTTAACATACACAATTCCAGGAAGTCTGATATTTTAAGAACAACCATAAAAGTAATTTCCTAGAATAAAAGAAATGTTGAGTTAAAAAAACATTGACATTTTTCTTAAACCTAGTAACAAAATTGTGAGAAACTGTTGATCATCATTAGAAACCACAGCACAAGGTTGGCAGCACCCATATTATAGCCAGCCAAAAATTTAATATTTAACTTTGCACTACAAATTTTCCTAGTATGTAAGCTGAGCTCCTGACCTACTCAGATGTGTCAATTTCATTCAGATTCCTAATGATTACATGACTTTGATAAAAAAAAACTTTTATCAGCTGCTTATTCATAGTTTATCTATGACCTTATTTCACACAATACTATATACTGAATCAAAATAAATATTTTGTTTTATTGTGTACCTTCTTAGCAATGCTCTTCTTTAACTTGATCAGCCATTTTCTCCTTACAGAATGTCTGGCTGCCTGGGAACAACCTTGCACTGAACAACTAGTGCCGCTAAGAGGTCCACGGCGTTGCCCTGGTTTCCGTGAAAGTGATTTGCTTGTAGGACAGTTAGCTTTACGATCAACATAACGAAAGCAACCATCGCACAAACACGAATCAACAGCAAGATGCGATTCAGCTGAAACATAAATATATTCTAAATTATTAACTTAAAAAAATATAATTATTACTGGCACAAATTCTGTGTGTGTGTGTGTGTGTGTGTGTGTGTGTGTGTGTGTGTGTGTGTGTGTGTGTGTGTGTGTGTGTGTGTGTGTTTTAGCATTCTAACATTGTAATTTTGGTTCAATTTGAATTAAATTTCATACAAAAATAGATTTTGGCACTAACATGGACACATTCTTAACCCAGAAGAGATGTTTATCCATTTCAAAAAGGCATTAATCTTAAAAAAATTAATAACTTGTTTAATTAATAATAAAAAAATTAAGGCATCTTAAAAAAAATTAATTAATTTTTGTAAATCTTATTTCACCACTGTGATAAGCATTAAAAAATATCTGCATGAATTGGTATTTTAAATTTAGATTTATTTACAAAATATATCCAACCATGATTTAGAGTTTATTTTCATGTTTTAATAGGATTAAAAATTAAAACAATATGTGTAGGTTTTAACGCTAATTATGATGATGACACCATATTTTCAGAGTAATAAACTTGCTTAAGCCATTACTAAAATCAATTTTTGTGCTACAATTTAATGTTACGTATTGTCACAGTATTTAATATTGTAATTTAAGCTGTTGTAAAATCATGAACAATCCAATATTAAACTGAATATAACATTGCTTTAGGGCTGAATATAATAAAATATAGGGCCTGTATTAATGTCTATGTAAACAAGATTGTTAATAAAACTAAATACTTGGTGTATATTTTTTATAGACTCAAACACATATTGTCAACAAATCAGTTATTGCAGTTTTACTATGGCCTTTTACATAGCACTGCGGTATATGGCTTAACTGGATGGGGATAGATCTATGATACACCATTGGATGCACTTCAAAAACAAATTTTAAAAATTACTAGCATTCAAGAACAGGATCCTGATACACCATTAAATATTAGACAAGTATTTGCCTTAAAATCTATATGTATCAATACAGTGACTTAAAACAAGAATTTGTGCAGAATCATCGCAATACTCGCTACAAAAATGTCAGTTTACCAAAACAATCATTAACAATTGATCAAAGGTGTTATTTGTATTACGCCAAGAAATATTATAATGTTCTTCCAAACATTTTAAAAACTTTAGAAATCTAAACTTAAAAGAACTTTAAAAAATACTGAAATCTAAGTACAAATCTTTTGAGTAGAATTTTATTTATTTTTTAAAATTTTATAATATAAAAATGTTTTTGCATTTAATATCCATTAAATTTAAATTTTATAATTATAGTACTGAGAGATACAATTTGTAAAAGTATTTATATGTAAGTAAGGAATTAATTTTAAGTACCAACCTATAAACGGGCATTTATGCCTCCTGTAGGTCCTTCATATTTTGTATTATATTATGTAATATATATAAGACATCTTTGTTCATGTCTATATGATTTTCAAATAATAATAATAATAATAATAATAAAAAAAAAGTAATGACAAAAAAAACAACTGACGTTACCAAGTGTTCATTTTATAGTTTTGAAATGTTCTTACTTGTTAAAATCTTGTTCAAGCGGTCAGCATTTTTCAGCTGAGCTAAATGGCAAGGTGTATCTAGGGACCCAAATTTTCCAAAGCAGTAGCTGCAAACATCGGAACATAGACGTCCAGGGTGGATAGAAAACGATGAACTCTTCTCTGGAATTATAAGATTTGATTCTTTTGCACTGGAAACAAAGAACAATGATACCTTCATTACTTAGACACATATTTAATTTAAGCAGGTTAATAATTTATAACATTATTTTAACAGAAGAAATAAAAGCAAGCACACCCTTGACCTGTTATGCTAAGACCTGCCTGTTTTTGAAATGTTTTTAGCCTGGGCCTTTCCTGACAACTTGTACAGCTAACAATACGCACCGATGCGCGACACTAAAATAATTTCTTACTTTAACTGTTATCAGTTTCATCTTGACTAATTTAATCAATCTTAAAACATTTTCCTTACAACGATTTACTGGATTTTTCTTTAAATATTTTGTTAACCCAAAACAGAAACAGCTGGGTTCATAGCATATGGCATGTTGAGAATTTTTTGAGGGAACAAATTTTTTTGTATTTGAATCAATTTCTAGAGAGATTTTTCATAAAATGTGAATTAAATAATATAAACAACAAATTAACTGATTACTTTTTAATGTACGAAAATTATAACAGTTTTATAATTTCACACTTTTTTATATTCAGTGACATATGTTTTGCTGCGAGGTATCTTCAGACAGTCAAGCTAAAAATTCTAAAGTGTGCTTATATTCTAATACAGTTGATGTTAAAACTGGCAGGGAGAAGGTAAAGAAAGGAAGGATTAAGAATGTAAGAAGTCGATGAGCAGCAGGTTGGGAAAACCCCTAAACAACAGGCTTGAATAAGGATAAGTGGTTAAAGTTTAGTCTGTTCACTTAAATTAAAATTAGGGTTTTTACAAATAAACCCATATATTTTCAGAATTTTTAAATTTTTAATTTTATACCTTCTTGTTTTTTATGGATTACAATAATATTATTCAAATTAAATGACCTACTCACAAAATTTCAGTCATTTTTTTCATACTTCCAACAATTGAGGTATTCTTTAACACGAGTTTTTACAGCTATTCCAGACTGCTCTACGTATTCACAAAGGTACTCTTCACAGGTGGGTGTTTAGTATAAGATCTATTTTATACTTATTGTAGACAATGTGCTTCCCTAAGTTCGAAGTACAGTAAAAAAATCTGGCTTATAATTAGTTTTATCTAATATCAAAAATTTCTAATTTTGTAACTTATATTGCTTAAAAATGGTATTTTACAATATTTTTGTGTTTCTCTAGTTGATGTACTTAAATTGTATAACACATTAGTTTCTAACGTATTCTGTTATTTGATTGAAATTCTATTCACAACATCAATGTTATATTTATTGTCGACAGCAATCTGTTTGATGGTATTTAATTCAGAATTAAAGCTATCATTAGTTAAGAGTACAGTTGGGAGTCTGTATATCATATTATGAAAGATGACATGCTTATAAGAAACAGGCTGTCAGGAATGAGCTGGTATTGTAGTACCTGAGTATATAGGTTTTCGGTAAATTTTGAAGGAATGTATGTGAGTGCTTATATCTGTTTAAATCTAAAAAGTTAATATTTTTACTAGGCCTCATTCCATGGTGAATGTTACATTTTTATTAATAGTATTAATAAATTAAAAAAAAATAATTTTAGCTATCTATTGGTATCAATAAACAAACATAAAACATCATCCATATATCTACGCCATTAAGTGACTTTGTTAAACAAAGGATTGTTGTTAAATAATTTTTAAAAAATTGGTCATGAAAATTCCAGCTAAAATTGGGGATAAAGATATTGTTTAAGGGTTTTACCAACATCCTACTTATCAACCTTCTTATATTGTCAATCCTTCCTTTCTTTACCTTTTTACCTTCCACTCCAGTTTTAACATCAACTGTATTAGTATATAAGCATAATTTATAATTTTTAGCTTCACTGTGTCTGAAGATATCTCACAGCGAAACATATGTCACTGAAAAAAAAAGAACTTTTGTGAAACTATTTTTCCAAATACTGACTGTATGTTCAATAAATGATCTCTTTAAAAGAATTATTGAAATGTCATATTGTATTACTACCACAAACAAAAGAAGTTCGTTTTTATAAACTTACAACGTACATTTAAAAGTTTTAGAGATAAAAACTGTTGGCTTTAAAAATGTTACTATTGTCGATTAAAAATTAAAAAAAAATATAGAATACTAGCTTTAGAGGCACAAAATTGTGGTGAAAAGAAATTTGCCACTCTTTCTTTTGAAATTGGAAAAAAAATTTGTGTGGTGGTCTAAAAATATAAATAAAACCAAAACGGTTCTATGAAAACTTTATGATTTAAACACAGTTTTAAGAATCACATAAAATTGTTCTATGAAAACTTAAAAAATATATTCTTAAGAATCACATAAAATTAAAGTTTTGGATATTACATTAAAAAAAAAATCTTCCTTGTCCAGATCCTCTTTTGATAAATCATACCAAAGTACAGATTGAGCCAACTAGCTAGAAGCATGATAAGAGAATTTAAAATAATGAGGACAGTTTCTTCCACTATTCTATGTAGAACATAGATAACTTCTGGTGCAGACATCAGCAAGTATAACTGGAAGGGGATGGGCTCCTGTATGCAGGGAAAGTCTGGTAGTCACAGGGAACTTTTGTCTGGGTGTAGCGGCAGCACTGAAAAGTTTTATACGTCTACCTTCATCACTCGGACATCCACACACCAGCAACCATGAAGCTTCACATCCATGAAACTTTTTCAGTTCACCCAGACGAAAATTCCCCGACTACTGAACTTTTTCAGCTTACTATGCAAATTTTTAAAAAAAATATAAATTACTTTTTGAGACAACCTTCATACAAGTACTATGATTAACTCTTCATGTTTTTTCTTAGTCAGTACGCAAAGTCATGTAATTTTGTGGTATTTATTGGTAACCCACCTCTTCCTCGTAAATGAAGTGAATGATTACTATTAAATGTAATGTGTGTAAAATATTAAATGGTAGTGAAAGGGTAAACAAAAAACTGAGTGTCGTTTTACAAGATTACATAAAGCCATTTCCTATTCAGTTTTGATACTCAGGACGGTTACAGTATTTCATTATTATTTTATAGGACTTTTACGTGAAGTTAAAGTTTTATGCGATGAGTACTACAGTTGATTTTTTTAACTTGGTAACAAAATAATAAGTTTTTAAATTTTGAAGACCAGTCGTGCTTAGCTCTCATATATTTTTTCCTAAATACAATCACTGTTCATTAGAACGAATGCGAATACTTACGCTGCTCCATCTTTTGATTCCACTGCTGCCGAACCTGCTTCAGGCAGAGAACTTGTCTGAGCTCCGACAATATTTGGACTGCTACTCAAATCTGAAAAAAATACAAATAAATATGACAAAAACATTGCACAAACTATACCATATTCAGTATTTCTAAGAAATATTTAGTTTGGAAATTATTGATCGCACTAAGAAATTGTCCTTACACATATCACTAAGCGAGTTCACAATCATTTAGTGATCACCAATGTGTTGTGGAGCAGGCAGCTGAATAAAGCAACTGATGGGCTTTGTGATGCCACTGTTCCTCTAACTCATACTACTCTCACACATCTACAAGACACACACATTCACTACTCTACACAGCCTGGCTGACTCTAAAATGTAAAGCAACACGTGATGATGGAATAAATGACACTGGCCTAATTGTGAATCAAACGGAGCCCCGACAACCTCCCCAATATACCTTAACCTTACCCATGCATATACGGCTCTGCATGGGTGGACCTTCTACTATCATGGGTGGGAACTACTTATCAGTGTTCCCATTAATAAGAATATAAAATAGAATGAGCCGGACTTTACCGAAAAATAAAAAGATTAGCCAAAACATCAATAAGGGTCACGGAAAGAAAAATTGAAAGGGAATTAGCAGAGCAAGCACCTCAATAAGAAATTGGGAAGTCATTAATTAGAAGTGGATTTTTTTTTTTCCCGGCGAAAAACCGTTCAGGTTATCATCGCCGTCACGAAGAATGAAAGTATATACAAAGAAAATTAAACGAAATTTTACTTAAGAAAAAAAACAACAACAAAAACAACAACAACAAAAACAACAACAACAAACTATAACAGTAAAAATAAATTAAAAATTTAGATAACAATTATAGATATATTACACTTAAGAACTAAATAACAATAAATAATGAATAAAATTTAATAACAATTCGTAAAAGTATGCAAAACATAACAGAAATAAAGTTTTTAAATAAAATAAATAAATAAAATAACACAAGAAATTACAAATACAATAAATTAAATTTTATTTAAAACATTCAGACGATGAAGGAAGTCTAGAACCCGGTCAACGGCCGAGGCACTATCTCCCAACATCGTCTGCAAACAGTTGCTCAGACCACACATAAACGCGCATTTTTTGAAACCATCACAATCGAGTAATATATGTCTTATTGTGATGGTTTCCCTACAGAACTCGCATTTAGGTGGGTCCCTGCGTTCCATCAGAAATCCATGCGTTAACATGGAGTGACCGATCTGGCGGGTGATCACCACCTCTTCTCTACGACTTGCACGTATTGACGACCCCAAGGACGAACAGTATTTTTAATTACCCTCAATTTGTTACTGTTTGTAGCTGCCCATTCATTTTCCCACTGTAGATGAATTAAATGTTTTACGTGACAAAGGAAGTCAGATACGATTACGTTGAGTGCATGGCGGAAGAAAAGTTGCTTCCTTTGCCGCATTATCCGCTACAGTGTTTCCAAATATTCCACAGTGGCCAGGAATCCAGATAAATGATACTCTTGCACCTCGTAGTTCAAGTCTATGGACAGAACACAGAACATCTTGAACCAGAGGGTTTACCGAATACATATCCTGGATTGCCTGGAGTGCACTTTTTTGAATCGGAACAAACTATGTAATGCAAACTATCGAATTCAATAGTGTTTAGAGCCTTTAAGATGGCAAAGAGTTCGGCTGTAAAGACACTACAAGTTGAGGGTAATCCATACTTATACGCTTCGTCCAGTGAGTAAAATGCACACCCAACATTGTTATTCATCTTAGAGCCATCTGTGAAAATAAATTTAGCAGATGGATATGAACTAGTCAGTCGAAAAACTCACGTTGATACACAATGTTAGGAGTGTTGTCTTTCTGGTATGCACACAAGGAGAAATCAAATGTCGGCATATTGATTTTCCATGGAGGGACAAGACAAAAGGACCTTTCAAACATTGGGGTAGTTCAATACGTAAGTCATCAAAAATACGGGAAGTTCTAATACCAAGAGAAGCAGTAGCATTCGGTCGAGTTTCATACTGTCGCACCAATTGATTTTTGAAAACTATTAAAAGCAGGGTGCCAAGGTTTAGATGATAAATTGCTTACATAAGTTAGCTGTAGTTTCTGTCTCCGTCGAAAGAGTGAAGGTTCCCCAGTCTCGGCTAGAATGCTTACAACGGGACTAGAACGGAAGGCTCCAGAGACGAGTCGTATTGCAGAGTGATGGACTGGGTCTATTTTTTTTTAATACGGATGGTCGTGCAGACGAATATACAATGCTGCCATAATCAATCCGCGAACGAATCACCGCACGGTAAATTAGAAGTGGAAGAGCTACCCACTTTGATCCCCACAAAATCAAGGTCATTATGAAAGATGATGACCTTTCATAATAATAATGACCAGTCATGGACTGGAGAATAAGCTGTAACTGAGCATGTCAGGAATACAGACAGGGGTACAATAGATCTATAAATGTTGCATTGCAATAGTAAATTTATAAATACATTCATTCATGACTTGTAACATTAATAATTAACATTGCTTACCAAACTGTGGTTTAGATGGTTTCATTTGAATTTTCTTAAATGAAGCTATATCTCCAAGATGTGTTAGTGGTACCCCTTCAGTCGAAGCTTCTGGCTGCACACAGTAACACAATATATCATTTTATTAGTTTCTGTTTATGCCGTTCTCAATACTATGTATAAGTTTGTAGACGTTACATATTTTCAAAATTATTGTTGTCTACTGCAATGTGTCTTTCAGATCTTTAGCTATTTTTGAAGTGTTACACAGAGTTTATTTATGTGTTATAAGAATGTAACATATGAAAACAAACATACAACATATCCAGTTGTATGTGTATTGTACATACTATGAGGGGAAAAAGTTTACTGGTCCATGTAAATGTAACATAAATATGGACATTTGTAAAAAAAGTGTTTTATGTATTTAAACATAATTTTTATAAAATTATAGTAGAATCTCCCTTCTACCAACTAACAATGCAAGTAAATAAAACAAAAGTTGGTTATTTGAGGTTATAAATGATAAAAACACACAACAGTCTCCCTGGCATGATGAAAGCAAATTAAAAAAACCTTTTTTAAAACTTGTTTTCAAATTTTATTTTATTATTCTTATCACAAATAAAATCTTCATATACTAGCATTTTAAAATTTTAAATCAACTGAAAAATCAAAATACTAATTATGCAGTTTTTAACACTGATTACGTTAGTGAAATTATATTTTCAAAAAATGTCTAAGAAAAAAGTTATGAATTTTTAAAAATTTGAAATAGCCACAGTCCAGGACAAGATTATTTTGAAACTTGATTTCTGCGCCAAATTTTACAGTTTCCCCTTATTGTATTATGAATTACATATTATATATGTACACACACATTTCAAGGTCTTGGAAATTTGCTAATAAGTAGGTGCAGTACTGGATGCAATGATTTAACCTTTATAATAATTGGCAAAAAATTACTTATAGGCATGTAAATGAAATTAAATACCATATACTATATACTTGTAAATAGTGTAAGAAACAATAAACTACAAGGGTGGTTCAAATATAAACCGGAATTTTGCTATAAAAAATTTTATTATTAAGTTACAGAGCTGACATTTTTTACAGTTTTTCTAGATAGTCTCAGTCACACTCTACACACTTTTGCCAACTCTCCGGAAGCTTCAGATGCCTTTTTTGTAAAAATCTCTCGGCTTGTCACGTAATCATTCGCGCAAGAAGAATTCTACCTCCGCATTGCTTTTGAATCGCAGTCCGCCAAGTGCCTCTTTCAATGGACCAAATAAATAGTAGTCGCATGGCGACAAATCGGGACTATAAGGAGGGTGTTCCAGTGTTTCCCAACCCAATTTGTTCAATGTTTCCATCGTAAGCCGAGCTGTATGCAGTCTGGCGTTGTCTTGCAGTAATATCGCACTACGGATTGGAATATCATGTTGTTTTGATCTGTAGGCCGATTTCACCCTGTTTTTTAGGAGATTACTATAATACTGCACGTTCACAGTTCGTTTATCAGTGAAAAAATCAACTGCAATTACTCCTCTCATGTCCCAAAACATGGTACACAACACCTTCCCCGATTGATAGTGTAACCTTCCCTTTAAAAGGCGCGCCTTCGTCTTTCTTCTTCCACTCCATAGACGTGCGTTTACTCTCCGGAGTATAGTAGGGCACCCAAGTCTCGTCTGTGGTGAATATTCGGTGCAATAAATTTTCTCCTTCCTCTTCATATTGCTGCAGGAGACACGTGCAAAGCTCCCAGCGTGTGAATTTCTGCTCACAATTCAGAAGTCTTGGCACCCATCTGGCTGAAATTTTGCGGTAACCGAGCCGTTCATGAATTATTTGCTCAATACTACCTACGCTGATGCCCAATTTTTCAGCCATATCGCGTACAGTATTGCGTTGGTCTTCCAAAATGAGTTTTTCTACAGCGCTGATGTTCTCATCGGTAACACTTGCCACCACTTCTCGGCCTTTTCGGAAAGCGGAACACCATTCATACACTTGAGTCTTGGAGAAGCACTCATCCCCAAACTGCTCGAGTAATTTTCGATAAATTTCCACGGATTTTACATTATCTTTGACCAAAAAACGAATAATGATGCGTTGTGCAACAGACCAGTGTCTGTCTGGTACATCCTTCTCACTCATGGCTATAACTACACTAACAAGCGAGGTTACGCGCTCCTGGCTGTTCTCTACATTTCGTAACAGACCAGTCTAACATCCAGTGCAGCCACTTTTATGACACTAAATTTTTCGCGCATTTATTCAAAAATTCCAGTTTATATTTGAACCACCCTAGTAAATAATTGTAAACAGTACTGCACTTATAATAGAACATTACCTACAGTACAGTACAGTTATCTACATGGACAGTTACCTACCTTCTCACTGTCCATCTACAGACCGTGATTGGTGCTCACTTTATATTAGTGGATATGGATTGTCAAATTCTCTCTGACTTGTATTCTGTTTCACACTGTATCAAAATGTTTTGAGAAATTTGAATTTGGAACATTAACATGATTTTTTTAGGACTATGAGCAAAACTCTTCAGCTTGAGATTTTAAAAGCGTATAAGCTACACCCGATTTTTTGAGGGGTTGTGGTTGGTTGTGGTTACAATTACTGTACATGTCTTTTCAAAAAATGCCAGTTACTGATGTCTGTGCGTTGTGTATTCACGATTATTTAGATATTTTTATATATACTTTAGATAAAAGGTTTCTACTTCAGTTGCAATTTTTCTAAAACTTTTTTAGTCTACAATTTATTTTTTAAGTTTGTTATCATTAACTTAAAATTCTTTACTTATGCTACTTACTAATATGTAACAGTAACAGATACTATAAGATACCCCAGTATAGTCCTGATATAATACATTGAATGACTTACTTCAGTACAGATCCTGTATTCGAGTCTGTCACCGCCAGCCCCAGGATCGCCTTCAGCAATTTCTCCCTGTTTAAAGATCATCTTATGCCCTCCAGATTTCTTATCTGCAGCTCTGTTAAGTTTGATCACAGCTTTCAAAGTCCCTGTATAGTTATCAGCAGCACGTTTCGGTTTCTCTTCGGTCACTGTTTTCAAAGACTGTAGCCCCAAAGCACTTAAAATTGATTCCTTGTTTGCTCGATCTTCTGCACTTTCTTCCACTTTCTGAACGTTTTCGCTTCCTTTAAAATTGTTCTGGACACTCCGTCCTGGTAAACTACTTTCACTTTTTACTTCATTTTCTTCAACTGCAGGCAGAATTGTTTTAACAAAGTTACCTGCACTTTTTAATTCGTTTGTTTTATGATCCATATACTCTGACTGACTAACATCTTCATGGCTACCCGACAGTTGCATACTTTCAATTGGCGGGTCTCCAATTAAATCCATCAAATGAGAGTTGCTATCGGTTGAAGATGATTCTTCAGTACTTTCACATGCCTTCAACATATCTTCTTCTTTATCTTCAATGTCCATATTCAATTTGGAATCGACCGATGTTCTTATATTTAGTTCATTTTTACTATCATTAAATTCTTCAGTGTTATTTTTATTATCAAACTGTTTGAACTGAAAATAACTGCTTACACCTGCGCTTATAGATTCTTTTGATTTTTCATTTATGGCATTATTATATTTCTGTTCTATTATATTTTCTTTATCCAGTACTGATTGAACTATACCTTGGACCACTAATTCAATTTCATTTTCTTCACCATTATTCTGATTAATATCTGTTGCATTACTTGCTTCACAATTACTGACACCAGAACTAACCTCCATTTGATCGTTATCAGATTGACAAAAGCTGTCGATTAGGGAAAGAATTTTTTCATCTGGGCAAACATCATCCCCATCATCGAACAAATCAGTATTTTTACAATTTTCTTCTTCATTTAAAATATCTGAAACTTGTTCAAGAGGATTACTAGTGTCTTCTAATGAGCTCAGTGGGATATTTGCAAACTCGGATATAGAAATGGAGGTTCCTAAAATTTCATTAAAACTTAGATCACTGTTTTCCTCCATTATATCTTCAGTTTGGTTATCAAACTGATAATCCGATTTAGTGGCAGGCAAATCACTATTTAACAATAAATTCTGCTTTACTTTAACAGGGCTATCAATTTCGTTTTTTAACATGTTTTCAATTTCAGAAGTAGACAAAGGCATAGTTTGTTTCACAGTTTCCTCATTTGTTTTGAATGATTTGGCAGTTTTCTCCTCTTTAACACATTTTGAGTTATTTTCATCGTCAGTGTTTTGTAAATTGTCAGATTTTATTGTTTTCTGATCTGCTAAACTACTTATACCTTCATTTGAAGATTTAACAATTTTATGTTTACGTATTGACATAGAAAGATTATTAACATTATCACCAGTCTTTTTGCAATCGAACTGCTTTTTTCCTTCAGGAACATTCTGTAAGCAGCCCAAAAAGGTTGCAGAACTTTTGGTTTTCAGTTCTGAATGTGATTCCAAGTTGCTGCTATTTTCACACTTCTTAGCTTCTGATAGATTCTCTAGCTTTACTTTTGTCGTATTATTGTTGTTAGTATTTGTCGACTCATTTTTCTTTTTATCAGGCTTTTTATTTTTGACCCTCTCTTCATTTAGAGCTTCTGTCAAGGAAGAATTTTGATCATGATTTATTGTTTTTATGTTTTTTGTAGTTCTCTTAACTTCATTTTCTTTAACTGGGCTTTCTTCTAATATTAATGTAAAGTCATTTAAAGATTCTGCAGTGGTATCCGATGAGTTGTTAGTTTTAAATTTCACTAACTCTTCAGTCTTTGATGTGTCTGCTTCATTATTATCATGCAACTCTGTGCCGACATTATTACAATAGATTTTTCCTTTTGCAACATCTTTTTCATTTAACAGTTCTTTAATAGCCACAGTGTCATTATCAATTTCCTTTAAATTAACTGATCTTGTTGATCTCCTTACCCATAAACCTTCCAATATCCGCCTTTTATATTTCTTCTTTGAAGGAGATTTGGAATTTTGAGATGAATCTTCAGTTGCATCAGAGTCTAATGAACCGTCTGAATCTCGTAATAAATTTTCTGTTGAAATCTGAGATTTCTGATCGTCTTTCTTAACAACATGTCTTTCATTTTCAACTTTTTTCTTTTCTATGCTTTTTTTGGAGGCATTACTGTCCGAGATAGAATAAGTCTCAGTCTTTAATTTAAAAACATTAGAATTGGTGTCTGTAGTATTGTCAGGAACATCACACGCATCTGAATCACAGTTGTTGCTTTCAGTCTTAATTTCTCTATTTGTATCTTCTACTCCTTTAGGTGTACTTACAGATTCACAGTAGCTATAATCACTTTCTGTAAAGACACTAGATTGCTCATCTGAAAAATCTTCATTTTTTGGCAAAATTTCACTAAACAACCGCTTCCTTTTCTTTACAAGATTTGTCTCGGATACGGTCGCAGGATCACTAAATTTCCTTCGTTTACCGTTTCTTAATATAGGAATCGGTGAATCAGATCGTGTTAAATAAGGAGCATTTCTTCCACGTGCAAGTCCTTTTCCTCGAACTTGTCCAGTTACACGAGAATGTGTACTTCCACGAGGACGACCTCTTCCGGGAACACCCATTACATTCTTCCAACGATCCAAAACTGGAGACTTTTTTAGTGTTTTTGTAGCATTTAATAATGCCAGTGCTCTAGATGAAGCAGGAATAATTTTTTTTGGAGAAAACTTTTTCTCTGTAGAGCTGTTAGATGGAGATGATTCTTTTGAAGCAGAAAGTCTTTGTTTTTTTACTGCCATTGAATTACTTTTGGGGGAATTAACATTAGACGTATCATTTGTCAATGATTCATTATCTTTCATTGTACATTTTCTTTTCAACTTTGTAACTTTAATGTCCATATTTTTAATGTCAATCTTAGAACATTTACCTTTCCCCGAATGTTTTACAATACCGATTTTTTTATTTATAACTTTTTTTGAAGTATTTGGTTCACCATCTGTATTACCAGATGAATTTAATATTACTTCTTTTTTAGGTCTTCCTGCTTTCCTTTTAAACTGCCCTACATTGGTCATTACTTTGGATGTAATCTTGCTACCCAACACTTGTTTTCTTATGACTTTTTTCACAGGAGCCATCTTTTTGCTATGTACTTGTCTATTAGTACTTGTGTCTGAAGTAGTGGTTTCACTACCCATACTGCTTCCACTATCGTCAGAACTATCCTCACTAACTTCAGCTGTTAAACCTAAAATTGATGATCTATTTCTTGAAATAAGTTTATCTATAACTGTTGGTTTACTATTGAGAAACAGGCCTAATGTTCTTTGTTTGGCATTAAACTGAGCTAGCATCTCACTCTTGCCTGGAGCTTGTAAAGGAAAAATTGATTATTTACACTTTTTAACCAAAGCTGGTTAAAGTCTTCACTCACAAAAATCACATATTTTATAAACGTAGTAATCTTCTACTAACTCGATTAAATGTCTTACAATCTGGAAAAAAGAAAACAATGTTAACTTTAAAGGAAATAATCTAAGTTTTAAAATTATTACAATGATTAAAATTTTTAATGATAATTTTATAATTATTGTAAAAACAAAATTATAACTTATTAAAATAACACCATTTTTATATAAACTCAAGTCTGTCAATTAGTTCCATACGTTACGTTAGCCAGATTGTTTTCAACATAAAAACATCTTTAAAGTTTTCATTTTAAAGAAGAAGGGTGGAAGTTTAGGTTAGATAATATGTTAAACATCCAGTAGTATTGTAATTCTCAGTGATAATTCAGGCACATTGTAATTCTTTAAATTAAATATACTGTTCAGACATTCAAGGTGGGTGAACACATGAACTGTACACATTCAAAATAAACACACAATTTTTGACTTTCTAGATTGATGTTTTAAAAAAAATAATTAAATATAACATGCCTACCTGATTTTTTTTACCTTGTCACACAACCTGCGGTCTTGAACTCCTTTTCCTATCTAGGAATTTTAATACATTTGTAACAGAAAGTGCTTAGTTTAGTTATATGCTAACTTTCTCAGTTAAATTACAGTTTACTGTATAAGTTGTTGGTTTAAAAATTTATTTCATTAAACCCTTGGCTTCTACCCTGACCAGTAGATGTACTACTGGGCTATTTTAACCAAATATATAACTACATACTTAATATTTATCATTTAAAAAAATCTTAAAAACTCTTATTGTCAATATGATGTAATAAATTTTAACACATTAAGTTTGAACTATAATAAACTACTTTATTTATTGAATTTCCTTATTTTACTGGTAGGCTTAAGTTATATTCTCTGGTAAATCCTGAACATTTTCATATATCACAACATTTATAAAACTAAGTTATGTTTTCATCAATACCGAATACAAACACATCACGACTGGCAGTCACTTTCACCACCAAGTTGACAAAACCCGAAGGTCATGGTTAAGTTACAATTTTGTTTTTGTAAGACAAAAAAAAAAAAAAAATGAAAAACCAAAAAAAAGAACCAGAAAGGACAGTTAAATTAATAACGAATATGCTTAGATGCTATCTGCAAAAGTTATTTTGAACTATTACTGACATTAATGTATAGGAACAATAGGTTGTTGTGCAACATTTTTCACTAGTAAATTATGATGATAGATCTATAAGGGTTAAAGTTCCATTCATGAAACAAATTTGTTCTGTTATTATTGCAAAATAGGTTATGTTTTTTTTTTCATGAGTGTATTAAGTAGGTTACTAATATTAACTGTATAATAAATATAAATTACTTGTTTTATGAATGGAATAAAAATAAATATAAAAAATATAAGCTAGCATATTTAATTTGAATATTCTCAATAAAAAACAAACTTGATAGGCTACCTACACCTAATAATATGTTGCCTTATTAAATCCAGATAGACCCAACCTAATTTTTGATATTAGTTTTTAAATAACAGAGTGATTATACAAACAGCTTTACAGACCTACCTCAGGTGTTTTTTTTTTTTTTATTTTTTTTTTTTTTTTTTTGAAAATAGGATCTCATGAGTAAATGATAAAAAGTTATGTAATTATAACCTTATTTATTTTTTTTAACAGCAATTTTTTCAAGAAATTCGATAAGTATTTTGCTAATAATAAACACCACTTATTATCAAGCAGTTAACCAACAGCCTATTTTTAATTTATTATCTCTTGTATAATAAAATTAAATAATTTAAATCTGTAGAATATTTATTAAATTATGATTTAATGCAATTTATAAACTATTTTGTGATGTTATCACCTTATATATTGCATGAAGCACAAATGATTTACTGTGTGAAAAGTTTTATTCCATTAAGTAATATGAAATCAGTTCAAAACTGTAGCTGCATTTTGGCCTATTTGATGTTAAAGATTAACTAGGTCAGTAATCATAGTATGCCTATTGGTTAGGTTCTTTTTGGTTCTTTTTTGTCTTCTGATAATTTTCACAAAACAATACTTTGGATTCTTACTTATAAACATAAAATTTATTTTATTGTAATACAGACTGATCAGCAAGACCTATCATAATTTTGACCACTTTATGGAGAAAGAGAGGTTTTCTAATGAAGTTAGTCCAGTAACCAACTTTAGTACTTTTTTAAAATATTACAGTTGCTGGTTAAACTGGTGGAAAGATTATGAGCACACCAGAACGCTGTTGTAAAGCTGTAAACCACCTATTGATTAAAATATAGACTACTGTGAGATCTACCGTTCTTTGAACTACTAGTATAGTGATACATTATAATATACAATGATCACAGAGTGGATTAAAACTCTGTTTTCATTTTATAAATCTCATTTATATAAACATTACTGGGCATAACTCTTTAGTAGCCTATTCAATATGCTTGCTAAATACTGCAGTTAGGTTAGAAGTTCAAAATAAGACTAGAAGTTCAAATAAGTCTAATGGCCTACTAAATTTGTTTTTTCCTACTGTTTAATTTAGTGAAATTTAAGAACTGAATGTAATTTAAATGTAATTTTTAATTAGGTTGGTAATTTAGGCCTAATGGATAATTTAACAATCGTTTTATAGAAAAAGGCTTAAGAAATATACCTGATTAAAAATTAAATTCCTAAGCCTACCGTTTGACAGAAAAAAATTATAATACTTAAAAATAAGTAATTAAAAAACTTTACTAACCTAAAATGACTGTTTGCAAACAATCTTTATATTCTTACAATTAGCATTATACCAGTATCTTTAATGTACAAGTACCCTTCAATGCTTGTACCTTACTAAATATGAACTTTCAGGGCTTTTGACTATTTTTGTAATTTTCGCTACTTTCATAATTTTTTAACCAAAACGCTTTATTTTATACTCATTAGTAATATTACAGAATATAAAAGAGCAAAAAACAGGAATTTTGAAAAAAGCGGGAAAAAAATTAGTCCATAACCTAACAATTACCCTTACACGAAAGTTGATAAATTGATTTTTATCGCAAAAACAATTAATTTAAAATCTATAATTAAAAGAAAACATTAAAACCTATCAAATTTAGTTTCGTTTAAAGTATTACTGTGTGAAAGTTACTAACCATGAAATTACTACTGCAACGCAAAGCTTCAATAACCCAGATAAACACTACCTCAGTGACCTTGGTATAATAAATCTAACATTCTCAGTACAATGTAAACAGCAATGACATCACAATAGTTCTGTTAAAAATTGTATAAAATCATAACATCGTATGTAACTGAATCTTCCACGGGCGAATATCTCTTAATTGAATAACAAAGTTTGTAATAAAAATAAAAAATACTTTAAAATCATAAATTTTTGTGAAACCCCTAAAATATCATAACTAGACTATCAAAGTAAGTTTTCTATCATAGGCAAAGTGCTTGGCCTTTTATTGCACAAAAATCTTTTAATTTGTTATTGTTAGGCCTAACTCATCTTACAAAAACTCATAGTTGGTTAGATTTATTAAAGGCCCTAGTTATTAAAAAATAAATAAATAATGAAAAATTGTGTGTGTGTGTGTGTGTGTGTGTATATATATATATATATATATATATATATATATATATACACACACACAATTTCAATTTAAAAAAAGCTGCTATATATATATATATATATATATATATATATATATATATATATATGTGTGTGTGTGTGTGTGTGTGTGTGTGTGTGTGATATAACCCTCTCCCTAGTCATTTTTCAGTTATATCTGTTATGTTCTTTTAGTGTCATAAACCTTCTAATAAGGTTAGGAAAAGTCATTATTTTTGTATGTACTACATTGTAATTCTTTAAATTAAATATTTTATTTTAATATCTTAATTATTATATATGGAATGCAATTAATATTTCAATCCTAATGTAAAAAATGTTCAATTCTATTAAATCGGTTTTAAAGCGTTTTACTATGAATTCCATAATCCTCTGTCCTTAAGATAAGCCTTGTAAACAAAAGCACAGACCAAGCAGCACTATTTTGCAATTTAGGGACAGTTATTACTGTAATTTTAGTAGTACGGAACAAAATCGAAATATATGCACAATGCTCATATAAACAAATAATGATAATTAAAATTTAACAAAAATAATCCTACATATGTTTTAGAAATAAAATAATGTCTCACCATTTCTTTCAACAGGCTTTGAAATCAGCCTATTCCGAATTATGTACAAAACTTGACATACGTCCCATTTATTTATTTTCATTACAGCAAAAATTACAAAATTTTCAAATTGTATAACTGTAACAACTTATAAAAAATATTACACTTCTTTGAAATTAAGAACACTAATTGGAGCAACTCGCTCTAAAAATAAACTGCAAACTATCACTACAACTACCATTGCGCATAACTTCCATGTTGTTTAGGGTTATAACGGGACGTGACGACAAACATATTATTCGACTTTAAAAACCGAGGGTAACTCTAAAATTAAGGTAGCATTGATCATATGTTGCTAGACACATGTTTGGTAGTTGCCAATTCCATTCCAAAACATTTAGTTAGAATTTTGTTTGGAATCAAAAATTGACAAACAAAGGATTTAAAGTTTATTGTTAGATGTGTGAAATGAAATGTGAAATTTGTGAGTCACTTAATGACGTTACGGTACTTTCGAAAATTATGTTTTAAATCTATGTTAAATTTTATCAGTGACTAATGTACTGTAATTACAGATAATAATGACACTATTTTCTCTTCATTAAATTACAAACGTGATTTTTCAGTTTCAACTTTCAAGGCTATAACCACTTGCGTATTTATGAAAGAAAGACTTGAAATGGTTCTTGTTTTGAATTTCCAGAATTAATAATCATTGCTTTTTACATTACTTTTAATTTTCTTTCTTCTTATTAATATTGGTTTGTAGTTTAAAAAAGTAGTTTTTAATTTATAAGGTAAGATATTTTTAAACAAATGAAAAAGGAACAAACTTTACAAACTCTGTTTTTTTCATATTTATAAATTACTTTTATTTTATGTGGCTTTGATGCCATAGGTTTTAGTGTTTACAATAGTTTTGAAGAAGAACATACTTTTTTCATTTTACTCATGGATTACAATAACAAGTCTAAAAGGAGTCATTCTTCACTTTGGTCACATACTACCTTTGGTACACCACCAGCAATAATGGAATCAATTGACAGTCCTTCACTTATATCTCAAAACCAGCAATTTAGCGGCATGAGTTTAGAGGCAAGTGATCAAAAACATCATCTGTCCAGCCTAGGTTTACCAGATGTAACATTGACTTCAGAATTTACATCTTTGAAACTGGCACCAACTTCAGATGGAAATAATATAATTCGTAGCTTTCTATTACTCGATGGTAAAGAAAAGTTGAAGGTGAGCAATCTCAGTAAAAAATTATCTTAGTTTAGATGTAAGAACTTAATAGTAGGCTAGTGAGAGTATGTTATGCATTAATGAAAAATATTTCTAAATTTTGTGGTAGCATATCAATTTTTTAATGTTAATGGTATGACTAGATAGATGATTAAGTTTGCAAAATACACACATACACACAAAACTATCCTATTATTAAGTTAGTTTTGGAAAATAATATATTTTATAAATAAAAAATATTTCATTATTCTTATTAGTTAATGTTAAAATGAATAGCCTGTACTTTAACTGCTGGATAATAGAACTTACAAATTATAGACTCGTAAAACCCACGAGTGAATAAATGAGTGGACTGGTATTGCATAATAATACGTCATAGTGGAATGTAGCTGCATCCATTATATAATGGAATGGAAACAATGAATATTGAGCAGTATTTTTTTTATTCTAGAAAAAACACTATACTGTCAGTTTTAAGTATCTAAAAAAGTTTGTTAAATTTTTCAGAGGAAAAAAGTAGACTATATGTGCCGTAAAACAAAATAAGAATAGGCTTCCATGGTCATGTTGTCTAGTACCTATTCCCAATTTGGTAGCTTAGCTCTAAGATTACCTTTAATTTCAAAAAAATGAAATATTAATTATTAATAAGTTAAGCATCAAGCCTGTCAGGTTAGGCAAGATTGATAGTATCTCTTTTAATGTAGAGCCTATTGTAATTTCTGTTGCCCTTTTTTTTGGCATATTTAACAGGTCAGTATTTATAATAGAATTGCTACATTTTCAGAATTCTGGAGCCATCACTGTATAACATTAAATACAAATATATACAGTATGTAATAGGCCCTATTATTATTGGTTGGCTAATGCACTCTAGTATCATATAATATAATATAACATTGTAAATAAAAATATTAGAATAAAAAACTTTATTTTTAAAGACAGGTCTTAATAGGTTGTTTGTATCACATGTTGGGATTATTGCTCAGTAAATAATTCACTGTTGATTAAATTTACAGTTATTAAACAAAGTATGAAGTAGGCTATACTTTGTCACACCTCTGTTAACATCTAAAATTATTTACTTGCACAAAATTTTTTAACACAGTCTAATTTGTGGTTTAACTGTTAATTATTTATGTAGCCTCTTACTGTACCCATAATTTGAAGTTAAATGTATTTACTGTAATGTTACAGTAGGATTTTTTTAAATCATGCCTTCGTGTGTTTGTACTACCTGTTAGTCAGTATCAGTTAACGTAAAGATAATTTTCCTAACACTTTAATCTCTTTCTCAAAGGTTTTCAACATAAGGGTTATAGAAAACTAATGTGCAAAAACACACATACACACACACGAAGTCTATACAGTGACACCAGATACAGTAGATCCGTGAAGTTTTCATCATGGAATCATAATCATATGTGGTATTATAAGATTTTTCTTAAGTATCAAATATGTGTACAAAAATGTCATGTTTGTTTGAAAATTTATAAAAATATTGATGTGCAAAATATAAAGTATTTCTTAAAGCAAATTGCGATTCTTTTTTTCTGTCCAAAGTAATACTTGTAGCTAGGCCCTCATTTAACTTACGTATTTATATATTGCAAAATATATCTTATTTACATCCATTTATAATAATTATCATTTCAGTCTATAAATAAAATTTCAGGTGGCTGGACTATTGGACTATTAAACAGATTAAATGTTACTTAAGTAAATTTATCAAACAAAGTAATGTTATCTGAACACAGACTGTTACAAGCCTAATTAGAATTTTATCATGTATAATAATTTTGCATTTAATTGATCTCATCATAAATAGGCCCAACATTATTGGGTTTTTGTAATTGTAAAATAAAAAAAACACTGAATAAGTAGTTCACATATTTGGAAATATTGGGGTTTATCTTTATTTTTATTGTTTTCTTAAACTTTTTTTTCACAGCATTCAGCTTATACTTTTCAGACGAATCGTAGTAGCTAAATAGACTGCAGGTTATTTTTAATCAAAGACATCTATAGAAAAATTTGAGTTAGCATTTGAAAACAAATATAGTACATGTAAAAATTACTATACCATATTGTCTTTTCACTTAATTACTGCTGTATTATATAAGTGCTGTTATATAAGTGTATTATAAGTGCTGTTTGCACTGTGTTGATTAAGCACCTGTGTGTGTGTGTGTGTGTGTGTGTGTGTGTGTGTGTGTGTGTGTGTGTGTGTGTGTGTGTGTGTGTGTGTGTGTGTGTGTGTGTGTGTGTGTGTGTGTGTGTGTGTGTGTGTGTGTGTGTGCATGTGTGTGTGTGTGTGTGTGTGTGTGTGTGTGTGTGTGTGTGTGTGTGTGTGTGTGTGTGTGTGTGTGTGTGTGTGTGTGTGTGTGTGTGTGTGTGTGTTTTTCATGTGAAGTTTATTTTTATTTCAGGTATCTTCCAGTGAAGCATTCATTCAGCGCCTGAACAGTCAAGATCCATTGACACGCGTCAAAGTGGTGTCTGTATTTGGAAACACTGGGGATGGAAAATCGCATACAATGAATCATACATTCTTTAATGGAGAGGAAATATTTCGAACTTCATGCGAGCAAGATTCGTGTACCATTGGTGTCTGGGCTGCTTTTGATCCACAACTAAAAGTTATCTGTCTTGATACAGAAGGTTTATTAGGTTCGACAACTAATGAAAATCAAAGAACTAGATTGCTTTTGAAGGTAATATTCGTTACAATAGTTATCTGTTGTTTTAATTTTTATCTGAAGTAATTAGTTGATGTGAAAATTTGATTTTTGGGGATATATTCATTTTCAGGCATCTTGAATTAAAAAAAAAGTAGTTTTCATATATATGTCTTTGTGCCAGGCTGGACCAACTTACCAACTTTGTTCAAACTTGGTTGAACTTGGTTAAACTATAAACTTTTATAATTTTTTTTTATTTTCAAAAATATTAGTTTTCAAACCCTTTACTTTTGAAAATCCACTTACTTCCAAAAGTTAAATTTTATCAAAATAGACTAACAATTTTTTACCACATTTGTCTGAAATTTAGTACTTGAGTCTGTGGATCCAGTCAGTCATATTAAATGTTTTCCTTATAAAACAGCGATACAGATTACTCTACTATTTGTTAAGATAAAATTGTGTTTGAATTTAAAGGTTTTGCATGTGCAAATGTGGTCAGCTTTTTTCCACATGTGTAGATGTTTTAGTTTTAAAGATATAGCGTGTTTTCACATACAAGATCTTTAAAATGACATTTCAAACATAATTTTATCGTAACAAATAGCAGAGTAATCTGTTTTGTAGGGAATAGGTTCAATATGGCCGACAGGTTCTACAGACTCTTAAGTGCTAATACAAGTACTGCACTAAATTTTTTTGGTGATTTTGATATAGTTTTGGGTCAAATATAAAGATTCATAACTTCATTTTATTGGTAAATTTTGTAACAAAATAATTTACAGTTATTAAAATTATAGTAATTGCAACTTGTTTTTAGGTTCTTGCAGTATCTGATATTGTTGTCTATCGTACCCGGTCAGAACGGCTTCATCGAGATTTATTCACATTTCTTGGATCAGCATCACGAGCATACTCTCAGCACTTCCAAGGGGCGCTAGCTGCTGTTGGTCAACGAGGTGATTTTGGAGGGCCGCTTTCTGCACTTGGGCCTGCTGTGGTTATCTTTCATGAAACACGTCACACTCGTACTTTGCATTCAGGTAGCACCAGCCTCATATGGTATTTTATAGTTTTTTTTATAGAGATTAGGGCAAGGGTACAGAACCTGTGTATCAATATGTTGTTGCTTGCTAGAAATTGAATGAATTTACTAAATTTGATAAAATTTGGCATTTATATAGAATGTGCCATACTGAAACATACTTCAAATTTTTTTTAGAATTTTTAGTTTTGAGTATTTTTTTCTCAAAAGAATACCTAAAAATCATTATTAATCATAACTCTGAAATTGACAATGATTTGGATTAAATGTTGGCTCAAATATGACTCACAAAAAATCGAATAGGTAGCCGACATGTAGGTATCACATAGCTATCAACAACAAAATAATAAAATTAATATTGGCAGTATGCCCCTGTAGAAGGTCTAATTTATAAAATATGTGTGATTTTTCTCAAATTTTAATAGAACATGATGAATAATAACTGTTGTTTAATATACAATATTTCAAATAAAATAAATTTCTAAATCATTAGTAAGTTTTTATTAAGAAGATCTTTGTCAGTTTTTAATACAAAACATTTTTTTGTTTTGTTTTTTTAAATCGTCTCACAAAGTATCTTTGTTTGAACAGCAAATGAAAGTGCCGAAGATATACTGAGAAATCGCTTTGCTCAACTCCATTTGGAAGTGGATGCGTTCAGTTCGGTGAAGTACATTGGAGTGCAGACTCTTAATCCTCCGACTAACTTCACTGAATTAAAAACTGCACTCAAAGCAGAGTTGGATAACACAACTGTACGTTCACCGCGTAGTCCACAACTTGTGTATACTACGCTAAAGGTAATACATCTGCATCTCTTTGATTATCAATGTGATAAGCATGTTTTATAATTGTGTACTGTTTAACTGACATGCAACTTTTTCAAATTGAGAAATGTTGTTTATTTTTGCATTGTAACGACAGAGTGACAAGTTTAAAGAGTCAGATGTAACAAAAGATGATCTCCTGGAACATTGAATAATTGTGGCATGAAGTGCACAGTATGTTGTCCTGGTACAGCGACCGGAAACATCACCACATCGGTCGCCTAATTAAATTTGTCTCACCTTTTTTGTTTTTCTGACTATACATGTATATCTGTTGTTCGAGAGCAGAAATGAATAAAAAACTTCTTCATGTGTATTTTTATGCTCGCCTTGTTAGTTTAGTTGATTTATTAAGACCAGCATAACTAAATTGAACCATGACTGACACGGTATGCATAAAAATAAAGTAAGCGTATCACCTTGACTAATTTTTTTAGCAAGCAGAAATGAACATATTTTAATACAGAAATAGTTGCTTGTGACTGCTAAATTAGTAAATAGTTTTTTATGTTTATTTAATTTAGGTAGAAACAGATGTAACTATTTATTTATTGGCATTCAGTATTATACAAGGTGTGTCCAAAATGTAACGTTAAAAAAAAATCAAATGAAAGAGGATACCTTAAGTTACTTTTCTACATAGTTTCCACCAATTTTTTAGACACTTTTCATAGCGGTTGACCAAATTTCCCAGTCCTTCCTCAAAGAACAGTCTCGCATTGGCACACAGATGATGTCTGTTATAATTGCATGATAGCCATAACTGTACAGAGTGTTTCATGTCATAAGTTTCAAAGCACTTGTCACTAAGTTCATGCTTTATAATTAGTACTTCACAGTTCATAGTTGGGGCTTCATATGTGGTAGTTGGATGGCGCCAGGTGTGGGTGTTGAAACTGCTTCCAACAGAACTGTCGGATAAGAGCATGTCACCAGCAGCATGGGGCAACACAATTATTTGGCTGATTAATTTGTGTCGCATTGATGGTTTGACCTCTGAGAAGGAATTCAACAAACAGAACCTCTTTTCTTTCCCAAAATATGGTATATATGATTTTCTGGACTGATGTCACTTTGAATTTTTATTCTTTTTTTGAAGATTGAGTATATGTTTCCATTGACTGCTGTTTTGATTCTAAGATAACTTGACAAAGCCAAGTTTTATCACCAGTCACGATTTGGTTAAAAAAGTCCACTCCCTCTTCACTGTACTGAATAAGAAGTGTAAAAGTACTACCAAGTCGCAGGGATTAGTGGACATAAACATTTTTGAAATCTAGCTTATGATAACCTAAATGGTTTGAAACAATCTCATGTAAAAGAGATTATGAAAATATTGGAAACTTATCAGAAAGCATTGTCAGTGTGAACCGTTTGTTCTTACGAATTGTTTCATCGACTTTCCTTACCAAATCATTGGCAACAGAAGGCCATCCGCAACATTCCTCATCATGGACCTCATTAAACTTCCTAACCCACTTTATCATCATCTCATCACATGCAATTTCACCATAAACATCTTGAATTTGACAATGAATTTCGACTGACTTCAAGTTCCTTGCATTCAAACACTGAATGACAGAACAAATCTCATAGTCGGTGGGTTCATGAATTGTTTTAAGTGCATACAGAAAATTGGAAACATTACACAAATCAAGCAATGGATGAACCAGGAAGAATTTTAGTTCCAACCAAATGGAACGCTGTTAGCTGTATACATCTTGTACATAATAAATCCTTTAAAATACATAATATAATAACTACATCAGATGTCAGCTTTCCGAGTCCTCTGGTCAAATGACATCTCATACCTCAAAGAGTAATTCGGTGACATTTCCTTTCAAATCCATCCGTACCAAAGCAAGATCAAAGATGGCATGGAACTGTCTCGAGACTATTAGAAATGTGTAGCAGCCATCCAGATCTGATACTATAGTTTACATATCAATAATAACCCAAAAGAACTAAATGAAAGATTAATAACATTAGTAAATAAATATATGGTAGTACTGTATAGAGTTCTTTTAGTTCAGTTTGAAAGTTCAAAAGTGACGTACAAGTTTATTTTAGTAATAGCTTCAATAATACTTATTGAGTAATTTTTGTGATCTGTAAATTGTAAAATTTTTTATTGTATACTGTTTTTTTTTTTTTTTTTTTGTAAATATCGTGTATATTGTGATGACTAGCCATCTGGCATAGTATGTTTCACAGGTTTTAAAATCTTGATAAATCATAGGAAAACAATATATTTTGGATTCAGCCCAGTCTTCATCTCTTAGAATTGTAATAAGTAGTTTTTGTGTTTGTACTGTAATCAAGAACCCTATAAGCTTATTGATAAACACTTGAACTATATTTACTTATTGATAAAATTAGCTTCTATGTCACTATGAAATGGAAAGTAATACCTTAACAATGTCAGGCATCAGTGCCGCAGAGCTTGTGCACAAATAAACTGTACTGTTAAACAGAACCGCATTGTACTAACAGTGTGAGAGTAAAGTTTAGATAATAAATGATAAATAGAGGCATATTTATTGGACAGTGTCAGGTGTCGGTCAGTTCTTTAGAAACAGTTCAAGTGCAATATCATTTATGTAGAGCTGTTGTTACTTGTTAATCATGATAATGAATGGGTCAAAATATCTTTCTCTCATGAACAAAATATCAACAGTACTGTAACTTGTTGTTAAATTATATACTTGATTTTTCAAATTTTCCTTTTTTATCAATCTTCTATATTTTGAATTCTCTCTATTTCACCAGCGTTGGTAATTGGAAATTGTTTCCTAGTCCCTTGAAGTACGAAATATTAAGTGGCGGCTATATATTGTATATACTATTTAATAATGAAAACAAAACAATAAATTCATTTTACCCAGCAAATTTTGTTTATTAATTTTAAATTAGCATTCATTACGATATCATAAGAAGAGTTAAAATTTGTAAATAAGCACTTAAATTTATCAGTTTCTATTAGAAATGAATCTGACAGTGACATAGTTCATTTTCATACTGTCATAGTTCATTTTCCATCACCATTATTCAGAGGAAATTATGTTTACATACAAAAACGTTTGTATATCGAAATGTTCCTTTAAGTGATGCAAAAATTTATAAACTAGCAACTAGTACTTTAGTAATATCATCATGTGTTGTGATTATATAAAATATGCTAATTCCTTTTATTTTATTTTTTTTAATGGAGAGCAGAAGTTCCTTATAAGAAACTTTATCACATAAATTAAATTTTGTATCTTTTGTTAATTTTTTTTTTTTTTTTTTGAGAGAGAGAGAGAGAGAAAGAAATCAAGAGAAAGTATTGCAAATCTGATTATTGTTTATAATAAATTGAGTGAATTTCTTAAATAAGAAAAATTAGGTTCTGTTAGCTAGAATGAGATTCTGTAAAAGTATATCATTTATGTGTTTCATAGGTATTGAATGACAAATTCAACGGAGTGATACCAGGCAACCCAGAGAAACTATTTCCTGACCAGTACTTCACCTGTCCGATGCAGTGTCTGTCATGTGAACGAAGGTGTGACAAGAGCATGGGTCACATGAATGATTCCGTTCCTCATAGCAACGTTAGCAAGTGCAGGTAAAATATTTCTACATAGGACTTTCAGACCCATTTAAAAAAAAATGTTAGCTAGACTAGTACCTCTTATACCACTCATTAACATAACAAATTAAAATCGTGTGTGTATCAGATAAACAACCACACAAAACTGACACTGTAAAACAATTATTGTGAAGTATTACACAGTAAATTCTGCTAGCAATAAAGTTAACTGAAACAGTGCAGTCTCTCAAGCTGTGTGACTCAAAATCAGTGACTTGTTTTATACCAAGAGTGATAGTATTAATGGCATTTAGAGTAATGATGATGAGGGACCATCGTTAAAGAATACGGCTGTGTTACAGCAGACTGACTGGTGTCTTAGCCATTTTTACCACACTGGCTCTTTAGACCTGTAAATCTTTGGCTATTTGACGGTTTGGGACCCTAACCCCTTTCAAAGTAAGCCCTTTACACTTGCACACACTTGGTCCACTGATCCTTCAAGTGCAGAAAACATTTTTGGAAGGCTTCTTTTGGAATTGCGTGCATCTCTGATAAGAGTAGAGATAAGATGTTCTTCATGATCTCTTCTCTACTTTCAAAACGGAGACAATTCAATGACATATTCAATTTCAGAAAGAACTGGAAGTTACAAGGTGTCATGTCTGGAGAATAAGGAGATTTGTGGAATTTCATCTTTTGCTAAGAAGTTCTGGATCAGGTGGGGTAAATGATATGAAGCATTATTATGATACAAATGCTTTTTAAAAGTTTGGTCTTTTGAGCCGAACAATATTACAGAGTTGGCAGAGAATTTGTTGGTAGTATTCTTGTCACTGTCTTTCCTTTCAGTGCTCATTCTTGAAGCACAATTACACGGATATTAAAGAAGACTGTTTTTGCTTTGTACCTGTTGTGCTTTTTTTGGCCTTGAAGGCTCAGGATGCTGCCATTGTGACAACAATACTTTGTTTTCAGGTCGTACCAATATATAATACATTGCATACCGCGTGGGAATTCAGCTTATTGGAACATATGAGATAAATGTTTTTAACATTGCTAAATTAGTACAAATACTGTAATTGGTACGGCCTAATAATTATTTCCTTTTGTTATCTGTTATTATATAGATACCAGCACCAGTATGACAACTGCACTTATATTTGCAAAACCTGCCACACCAATGGGAAAGAAGTTTTTGTATACCCAAAGTACACTTCGTCTAATGACAATTCCTGGTTTGGTCTGGCCAAGTATGCTTGGGCTGGGTAAGTGAAATGTCAAAATTTACTTTTTAAATATTTTATTTTATAATGTATGTATATCACATAAATAATTATATTACTGTAATTATGTTAGCACTCTAGTGTTCACAATTTTGTTAGATTTTATTCCTGATTTGTATAAAAATCACATTTTTGAAAATCAGATTGCATCATTGTAATCGGTGTTAAAATCAGAACAAATTAACATTTTAAGTTTAATTTAAAATTTTAAAATGCTGATTTATGCAGATTTTAATACTGATTAAATCAGTGACAACACATAATAGAAAAGGGCAAAATGAAAAGTAATATTGTTACTTTTCCATTGGTTAATTCACTCTTATCGCATCAGCAAGACAACTGTGTGCAGCATAGTCTCTAATTTATAATTTTGTTGTAGTTTTTTTTTCAGTTTCACGCCATGTCAATGATAACCACCTTCGTTTTTCGCCAGAAAAAAATTTTCTTACTGAATTTTTTTTTTTATTATAAAACATTAGGCTTTAAAAGTAACTCTGCCATTTGAAAATTGTGCTATACTATTTAAAAAAATATTCAAAATGTCACGGAATGAAAAATTAAGCACAGTTGTTGTAGTAGTCCTAATTTATTTTCAGTGAAGGAAAAGTTTTTTCAAACAATGATTTTAACAATCAAACTACAGTTTGATATATAGCTAAATATCATAATTTTTTGATTATGAAGTAACAATTCCACTTGTAAAATAACAAACAACTATATTGATTATTACTTTCTTATAGCTTTTTTTTCTAAATTTTGTTTTTCTCCCGAATTAGAATCAATAAAAGGATTGATAAATTTTGTGCAATGCTTAAAGCACTTTGCTCAATATTATTAATTTGTGCAGATAGTGAACTCTGCTTTGCACCATATGATTTTTCGATATCGTTTTTGAATATCATAATACAATATATCTTCTCAAGAAGTAACTTTAAAATTATAAATACAAATTGTAATCTAGAAATAAATAAAAAAGAATCAAATGATAAAGGTAATATCGTATATATACTTATTTCATATACACAACACTATCTGGTAGATAAATGGTAAACTAAGTTAAATATTGCCATTCAGTGTCTGCAGTGAGTTTATTTTTATAAATTCAAGAGAAGTAAATGTCATGAAATCAAAATGATTGCTAATTAAATGATGTTTAATCTGATTAGTAGACCCACTTCACTTTCCAGGTATGTGATCGAGTGCCCCAACTGCGGTGAGATCTATCGCAGTCGTCAATTTTGGTATGGCAATACTGATCCAGAGACATCGGCCGTCAGAACTGAAATTCAACATGTCTGGCCTGGAGTAAGTAAGCAAGTAATATCTTTGGGAATTTAAAATAATTTAAATTTTCAATTGTAATGTAATTTTTGTTTTGTTTACTTTGATTTTATAAAAGCTGTACTATTTTTTTATGTATATGACACAGGGAAATGATGAAAACTGAGAATTGATCAAATCCCTAAGGGAGATGATCAGTTCACGGACGTTAAAATAACAACTCTGTGGGGTGATTTCTGTAAAAAAAAGTAAGTGATTTGATCAAATAACTGTTTTAGTGAAAAGGTGAAATAAACAAGTCAGGACTCACACAGCTCTATGTTTCGCTTGTTACCACTCCGCTCGACCTCATCATTCCTCTCCGGCATCCATTGCACGCATTTTTATTATTTTTTCTATATTTCAAGTTTTATCAAGTACCTACAGTAGAAAAATGGGTTCAGGTATAGAAAAATAAAATCAAACTTTGACCAATTTTGTATCTGAAGAACAGTTTAATGAAACTATCAACGTTTCTGAACAACTGGCATGATAAAGAAAACCCTTTGTGGTCTTGTGAAAGGATAGAAGAAGCTATCACAGTCATTGAACAATTTAAATTAGCACCACTACTTAAACTGTAAACAACACATAAACAGTACAGTTATAAGAAAAAAATGCAATGTTATAGAAGTAGCTTCTGAAAAATCAATGATTTTGAAGAGAAAGTCTGATTCTGATCCAGTTGTGAAAATAGTGCCAACAAAACATTTTTACCACAGTCGTGTCTTGTACAGTTGGTCCGGATATTGGTAGGCTGCGTGTAGTTCATCTAAAGTGATTAGTTCTCCTTGATGTTCTGCTGAATAACAATTATGGCAGGAACCAGTAATACCTGGGCAGAAATGTATTAATTTAGTGCAGAATAGACTTGAGATATCATGCACTGCAAACCAATCAGAAGTGAGTATTGGTTGACGGGAGTGAATTAGGCTTCACAGGCTTAAGCTGTTTCCAAGCTGGGATAGAAGTACGGCAATTTTTAGCGTGGTTGTTTTGGTTTAGCTAGTAAGCGGAACTAGGTTGTGTAACTCAGTTCTTGTGTTGTTTAGGCAATGATATGCTCAAAATATTTGCATCATTAGTCTCACAATTACCGTTTTGTATCATAACATTAAATCCAAGACCATCGATGAGGCAGGTTTTCAAACCTGCCACAAAATTGTAATTGGATCCACATTTGTTACTAATGGATCCAAATACATTCTCAAAAGGATCTTGGTTTAGATTGTGAATACATAAAAACTTTAAGGGTAGAGTTTCAGTACATACTGAACCGTTAATGCGTTATTTTATTTTTAAAAAATCAAAATATTTATTATTATTTTATTTAATTTTGCAGAGTCCAGTAGGAAGTCAGGCTGGGCAAAATTCGGCCCAGAGAGTGATTGATGGAGTGTCATACCTATCAGATGCTGTGGCCAGTGTCAGTTCCCAGCCTACTAAACTGTTATCATCATGGGTGGCAGATCAGATTGCCCCCAAGTACTGGAAACCTAATCACGAGATCAAGGTAAATATTCAGATCCTAAAATGAATGTTACTAGTTAAACATTCAGTTAAATAAACATTCAGTTAAAAAACATTCAGTTTAAGATTAACTTTTCATATTCATTATCACTTCATTATTGCTGTTATTATTGTTTCATATCCATACTTACTAGTGGCATCACAGTCACTATAAGTGGATGAGCTTATAAAATTGAAATTCATATGTCATTATTGCTTGTTCAATAACTTAATTTAATAAATTCTATTTATCTAAAAATTGTGTTAAAAAACTTAATTGTTTTACGGCATTAGTGTAAATTTTATTCTGTTTATTTTTGTTTTTTTTACTTTGTAAATAAATTAATCTAATTTATAACAACCTTGAAATAAATCTATTGTTTTCAGATTTGTATAGTTTGTCGTAAATGGTTCTCTCAAACTGAAACCAAACATCACTGTCGTGCATGTGGTGATGGAGTGTGTGAGGATTGCTCTACAAGGAGTAAAGTTGTACCCGAACGAGGCTGGCATTACCCCGTGCGTGTCTGTGACAACTGCTTCAGGCAAGAAAGTAAGTTGCTACAGTATCACTATTGCATCAACACTACACTCAAAGGATGTGACACTTACCATGTCTTGTAGACTCCGATGCTCTGATATCCATGATCACTAGAATGATAAGATATGCAAGCAAGTAGAAATATAATTAAGAATAACATGTTTATCCAGTAACCTTTGGATTTCCTTTAATCTTTTCTTAGACAAATGGATATGCAGACAAATTTATAATGGCCCTTGGTTTTGCGTACAGACTCTAAAAATGTTTTGTGCTTGGTTGAACTTATTGTGATGTCCTGTAAATTTACGCTTCTATATAAATTTGTAATGTTTAGGGGGAAACATAGCGGAAGTTAGCTCTGAATCGAATTCCAGTTTGGATGACAACGAAGTCAGAGTTCGAATGTACGGAGAGGCTGTTGTTAACACTCTGTCATCAGTCGCTTCTGTTCTTGACTACCCAAAATGTAAGTGCGACTTTGAAACTTTGTACTGTTGAATAGAATACATATAAATTATACCGCTAAATTATAATGCATTTAATAGGAAAACTGTAATTTTCTCCAATGTTTTTACTTTATTTCTATGTACATTTAATTTAGAATAAAGAGAAAGTTATCTCATAAATAGAAACATTGTGTTTGGACCTGGGTTTTAGAATTAGTTTTGTATGCTCACTCATCTTTATTTACAAACACACTAAATGTTGCAATAAATAATAAACTTGAGTTATTTTTTCTCCATATGCATTGTTTTCTAGAGTTAAGGAAGTTTTGTTGAAACTCTGGATAGCCAGCTGAATTAGTAGAACAGCTGGTAATAGTACGTGTTTTTCAATTTTACATTATTTATGGGAAACAATTAGTTAATAATGATTTACCTAACTTTTTAGCTCTGATCAAGGATTCTGCCCGGCCAGCTTATTGGGTTCCCGACTGTGACATTAAGGAATGCTGCGTGTGCGCTTGCACTTTTAGTCCTCGTGTACCGTTCCATCATTGCAGAGATTGTGGCGGTGGGGTTTGTCCTAACTGTTCAACCAAGCGCAAATCTGTACCGCATCGAGGCTGGATGAATCCTGTACGAGTGTGCGACAGGTGTAGTAAAGAATAACAGACCACCATTTTGTAGGTGAATACATTGGTATTAACTTTTGTATTGATCCTTTATAGTTAATTTATAGTTGTAAATTACAAACTTAAATGTATTTTTACGACTGAATTGGTCAGGTGTTTCAGTATCACAAGTTATATCTAGATTAGTTGTTTTTTCACAGTACATGACCACATTATTACTGGGTGAGTGTTACACAAAACATTAGTTGCTGCATAATTTACATGCATTTACGTGGAAAGCATTGTTTTCAAATTGAAAATATATTTATAAGACACATATCCAAAAAGTAAGTTATGTTAAGTAATAAAAATATAGTGATACCCCTGTTAACGATCTTAATTCATTCCAGAACTAAGACTGTTATCTGAGCAGATTGCTTGAGTCAGTGTTTACAATATAGACTTATGAAAAACATTTTAATTTGTTACGTAGAAAAAAATAATTGAGGTCTCACCATTAATATGTCAAATATGAAGAATGAAGAAAATTTGCAGAAGTCACACTTTAATTTAACTAAATTCATATAAATGTAATTAATGTCACATATATACACACAGGACAAATCAATATTGTGTATTTTTTTAGTTCGTACCGTAGCTTTTTTTAGTTCAGTAGTCAAAGTTTGTCTTTTTCCTCCACTATCACAAGCACTTCTTTTAGGACCAATTTAATTAAAATTCAAAAAAAATTGAAAACAGGATTTAAACAACAATTTTTAACTCACACACGAAGACACTTTTTTAAATTAAATGTTTTTTTAACGTTTTGTTAAATTTAAAAATCAAAAGTACGTAACATGGTAATATAACTGTTTAAATTTTCTTAATGGGCTAACAAAATTAAACACACAGTAAAAGAGTTGATGACACACTAAATAAAATTAGGTACGATGACAGTAAAGGGAACAGGAGTGGGCTTTCTGAGAACAAATAACTAAAAGAAATATGGTGTAAGTTATTGCACTACAAAACCCGAACACCCATCGATTAAAGGCTTCTTTGTGTTAACTCAGCACAATGTTTATTTCTGTAGCACAGCACAATGTTATCTCTGTATTTACACATGTGCTTACAAATAATTTACCAAAATGAAAACACTCACCTAAACTGTTATGCTGGTCATTTTTCATTCCATGAATTAGACCATTGTCCCATATGACCAATATGACCAAAGGTCGCCCATAAGCTGGAGTATCACTGTATGTGACAATTTATTTCTGAAGAAAATGTTCAGCATTGTTATTACTCTTACTGAAAGATTTGTCACAGCATGGCCCAGTTTCTGTAGGCTGTCCTATCTGCAGCTTCTCTAAGCTGTATGAGGGATGGTGAAAATGTTCTCAGCTGGTTCCTAATCAGTTCAGTTATTACTGGTTACTCCCATTTTTTTTAATCATTTTTTTGTAAATTTTGATTTAATATTAATTCTTGTAAGAAACTTAGTTAATTGGACCGAGATCAAATTAAGAAATAGGAAACTGGTTCTGACTGCTCGAGTGAACATTGAATGTACTTATGAGGAAGTATGTACAGTAAACTTTTGGTTTAGTGTGACTGTATGGTCCGTTTAAGATGATTGTCTGATACATGAAAACATATTATTAATATTGTTTTACCTGCATTGTAGTATTTTTTTGTTCAGTTGCGTGTAATAAGTAATAATATTTTGAAACCAATTGGGTTTCTTAAAGTTCAGTACCATAAAATTATGAATGGATTTCTGCTATAACACATTCAGGCATCAATAACACATTTAAACTATCTACTCATAATGTATAGAGTATGTGTACCACAACTATTAAATTCAGATACAAAATTTTATCACTCACTTACAAAATACTAATTGGTATTTTTTGTCCTTTAAATCCAAAGTCTGTTTAATTTGAGGGTCTATTGTAATCAAGAAATAGTTTAACAATGTCTGTGGAATCTTATCGGCCTTGAATTATAATTATTATAGTATACATACTATAGCACCTACTGCAGATATAGAACCTTGATTATAAGTTGACTAATTATTAATAAATGTAAGAAAACATTAGCAGTATGTGTTAGGCATATAAATTTGTAATATTTAATAATCAGCAGAACCAAATATAGTAAAATAGTATGAATTTAGTTTTAATATAAATCGTACTTGTAGTTTTAAATTGCGCTGAAAATATTGATACATTTTATTTATTCTACTGACTGAGATCTGTGAAACTAGAATACCTGATCAGTTTCATCCTACCGCACATTGCCTTTCATGCATTAGTTTTTAATTGTTAAAAGGAATACTAAAACACACCTCATGTTTGTAGGAAAAAAGTATGTTTTATTTTAAATATACTATAAACATATATATTACCGTATGATAATATTAGGCTATGTACATTGACTACCAATATGTAAGTAACAATATTGTACTTTTGTAATAGTAAGTAAGATAGGATCAAAATAAGCTATTTTCAATTCAGGTGTGAATAAATTGTTAGTTTTTGGCTTTGTTTTAAGTGGTAATTTGTGTGTGTGTGTGTGTGTGTGTGTGTGTGTGTGTGTGTGTGTGTGTGTGTGTGTGTGTGTGTGTGTGTGTGTGTGTGTAAATGGTATTTTTACTAATTTGGTAGATGTTTTTATTTTATTTTTATTTGTAGAAATAATATTGCTAAAAAATATATTCAGAGAGATTCATAATGTCCTAAATTCTGTTAGAAATTAAAATTTTTAATTTTAATTATTAGATTTAAATATTGTAAAGAGGTCACAGCCAAAGAATGAACACTGTTGACAATGACACAGAAAAATTACAAAACTGCTGACAATCTGCCTGTTGTAATAAACGACAAAGAACAGCAGTTTCGATAAAAGCTTGGGGAAGAACTAGGTCAGTTGATTCTGAGGGAACCGGAAGGTTACTTGATTCAATGGAAGATCAAAGGGCTGTTGGTAGGCCTTCCAGTCAGGCGGTGCTGGTGAACCACAAACCAGCAGTCTAAGTAAGTAGACTGTTTTTGCATACTCTACTTCTTCTTTCTCTTTTTTGTTTAAACAAATTGGGGCACAAGTTTGCAGATAGGATCTTGGGGCAGTATGTCAGCTGTTCCATAATTTTTCTGTATCTTTGTCAATAGTATTCATTCTTTGGCTGTGACCTCTTTACAATATTTAAAACTAATAATTAAACTTGCAATTTTTAATTCCTAACGGGTCACTGTGGAATTTAAGGCATTAAAGTAGACATGAAGGAAAATTTAAATATAGAAATCATTGTTTTAGAGCTGTCAGCCATTTTTTTATTACAACTTTTAAAATTACTAAATTTAACATAAAATAATTAATTAAAAGGGTGTGGATAAGAAAAAGAAAGTCTGGATAACGTTTTCTTCTTGTGCATATTAAATTTTTATATGTTGTTGATTTCGTCGAAAGGTGTAATATTTTAGTCATTGGAAAAGGATTTTACAACTAATTATGTGGGAAATTTAGTCAAAATTCAACATGCACAAAATTCAATATGCTAACCAGTTCGTTAGCACTAATTTAAATTAAGCGTAACATTCAGAAAATCCATCTATAGTGTATCCCTCACATGAGACTAGAGTGATGTTAGGTCATTGCGTTTATTTTTATTCTCACCTGCCGGTGTTTCCCAATAGATAATCTCTAATAATTTGTTATGGTACAATCTGTTCAAATAATTATAATGCTGACATTGTATGATTTCAAGAGTCACATTGTTTTTAACGAATTTCCACAGGAAAATGAGCAAATGGAAAAGCACTCTGATGTTTGCAATTTTGATCCTGTTTGATTGAAACATGAGGCAAAAATCGATTTTGGTAATAGTTTAGGTAATTTCCTTACTCAGCAAAATCCATTAAACGGTTTCAGGATGGTGTCCATGGAACATATATATTGATCTGCTTCATTTCCCAAAGTTAGGATCATGTTTTTGAATAACTCTGTTTATTTTTTTTTTCTTGGAGAGACTTCAAAATTAAATGATTTTGTAATTAATTACAGTAGACTTTTTAACACATGTGAATAAGTAAACAAGTTCCTTTTTTATAATTTGCCACACCAAATACTTAGTTTTTGTTTATATTTTTATAAATATAAATGAGCACAATAATTCTCTAAAGGTTTTGATGATGTATGAAACATCACATAGACTGTCACTCTCAGAACTTAAAAGCTTCTTTCAGGCAAAATCTGTTTTGTGCACTTTGTATTGCTTGTCACAACTGTGTGTGCTGTTAGATCTGTGTGTGTTATTTTTACATTATGTTTACAATGAAATGTGTAGATTTTATAAATTTAATCCAGCATAATTTTATACTATTTTTATACAACATATTCAAAATGAGATTTATTTAGATTTAGTGCATATGCCCAAAAATGTTTGAATTGGATTTAAATATGTTGACACTTGAAATTTATATAAATTATAAAGAGAGATTTATGTTTGCGTAATGTATTTTTTGTATAAAAGAAAATTAATTTTGATATGAGTACACAATTAACCGTTTGCCTTTGGTTCTCAAAAACAGTCGAGCAATATGTAACAAAAAATTCCAGAAGTTAGTGTGTGCACTCCCTCCTAACTTGCTGCAAGATATGGCTGTTTTTGCGTGCACCTCCTCTAACTTCGTGCAGGGTTGCACAATGCAGTAGGATCTCATAAATAGACCTTATTATACACATTGTTGTATTTGGAATCTCTAAATAAGTTCCAAATGCGTTTTGTTCAATAAAAAGATAATTTGTTTCTAGTAGCGTACATATTGTCTTTTATCAACAGCTTGTTCAGCCTTTTATCGAAATTCTGTTCAGTTAACTTGCATTCATTATTCTGGTCAGCTGTGGTTCTGATTGATCCGACTTATCGAGGTCCTGTACTTCCATGCATCACTCGTTACAACTCCCCACAAATGATCTGTGTTTGAGAAATGTTTCATAGTTTATTTATAGTTTGTAAAATTTTAAATAATTTTGTTCTGTAATGAGGTACAAAATACTTTTGAGATTTTTTTAATAACAATACCTTATGTACAGTTTTAAAAATTTGGTTTGGGTAGAGCAGAACAAAAATTATCTATTCTGTTGATTGTAGCAATAAAGTTTCCGGGTATCAAACTTTCAATTATAAAATTATGTGTTCAAATTATAAAATGAACATGTAATAAAAATTAAGCATATTTTGTATTATATAAAATTGTTAATAATCTTACTAGGATATTTATATTTTTATATAGCATTGAAGAAAATGTATTGTGTAAAGGTATAATTTAAAAACATTTATTTGTTTTACAAAGTTTGATTTAAGCTGGAAGCAAAATGAGTGTTTCATTTTATGTATAAGTAGATATCTGCTTAGCTGATTGGTGAGTTACCAAGTAATCAAGTATTAGCCGTAATACATGAGTTATAACCTATGTTGTACATTACTGATTTACACTGAGTTTCATTGTTTACCTTTCTATTAAGGGAGCATAGATGTTGATAAGATGGCAGATTTTCTCTGCCTTTTTTATGTATTGCATTGAACATGAGTCATTTTACTACATTCTAACTGGTGTGAATGTAAACAGAAATAAATTTCTATTAAATCGTGTCAGTTTCATTTGTACTTGATAAGTATTTTTTATAACTTTTTGAATTTCTTTAAAATGAAAAAATATGTTGTGGTCGAATTTTAAACAAACTGATATATTTATATATATTAACATTATTTGATTTTTATTGTTTACAGCTGTAACACCAAAACAATCAATATTATTCTTAAAGAAGTATGATTGAATTAGTAATACTGAATTTTAAAGTTCTTCTGTTTTTAGTAGTCTCTTCACGCAGAAAAATATGTGTAAACTTAAATGTAAACACCTGTGGGGGAGTTGTATGTGCTGCATTCTGTGGTGAACCTAATAAAATCTAAGATAAATATGGGAATTTTAAAAGGTAATGGAGTGACATCATAAAGGAAAAATGATAATCTAAATGCTTGATGACATATCTTGGATTTTACCTATTATGAAATAAAGTTAGCAAATCCTGTCCGGATTGAACAGGAACACTTGTATTAGGTTTTGTAAATTTGTTAATAAAACATATAGTTATTTATTTTTTAAGCATGAGAAATTGGCTAAAATTTGGAAAGTAGGCTAATTTTGAAAGAATTCTCCTTTGCTGGTGTTATTGTTTTGTAAACATTTATAACTAATATTGTAAGATAAGTCAGTGATCTTGTTTTATCATGTAGATCAGAAGTGTAAGTTTCCGTCTGTTTTGTTGGCAACACAATTTGTACCTATTGAAAACTAAGCTTAACAAAAATCAGCTGATGGACAGCCACTTAGCGCTTGCATATTGTTAATGAAACTACTTATAGAATTGGTCATTTTGCCCAAAATGAAAGGCTGTGAAGTTATTTTTTTGAATAACGCTTGACTGAAACAAATTGTGTTATCATTTTTTTTTATATTTGATGATCAATAAACTTAGAATCAGTGCAAAGTATTTGTGTATAAATTGTTAACGCTAATGTATATTTATTTGAATAAAGTTTAAAATCTGGATAATTTATTTCTTTTCTTATACTATAACCTAATAACATTACAATACAGCATTGCAGACTGCTTTCAAAGTATTTTACTAAATTAATATTTATGTTTGCTGGCTGCTAGTACGTTTGTGACAAATATAAATTGTGATTATATTAGCAGCAAATTAATTATTTTACCTAATTAATTAACAGAAAGGTTAAATAAAGCTTAGCATCTGAATTGATTGCTATCAGGTCTAAAGGAATTATTATGCACTGTACCAATATCGATCTGGCATTGATTTGAGTTTTGCAACAAAGTTAGTAAGGCCTGTGATTACCACAGTTGTTTGACACTGTGGACAACACACTTCTAGTCGACGAACTTCTTGATCAAAAATACCAAACTGTTCGCGTTTACACACACTGCACAGGATACTGAGAACACAGGTTTGTTGACAAGGCATGAAACACAAGTTGGTCCAACCAATCTGTACTCGTGGTCTTCGCTTTCGATAAGTAGGATACTTTTTTCTTCTGTATCGTCTATTCCCTGTAACAGTCACCAATCAACTTAATTGACAGGAAATAACTTCAATATAGTTTATTTTTTAATCTGTTAAAATTAACAACACACAAATTGTAAATCACTCTATGTGGTGATTTTATTTTTAATTTAAACAGTGAAGTTGGTAGCAGAAGTGGAAATTAAATATACTGTAAAATGACAGTGTTGTGCAAATAGAAGATTAACTTATATTGAAGTTACTGTGTGCTGAGAGTTTCATAAAGTTTAGAAAAGACTTTTGGGTGTTCCAACATGGCATCTTGTGAACAACACTATAAAAAACGGTATTAAATTATACTAACAATCATAAAATTCAAACAAATGAAAATATTTTTTTTTAATTTTGTCCCAAACATTGTGGCTGAAAAAATTCCTTTAAAAATATTTTTTGTTACTTATACTAATATTTTATATTGAAAGTTTAATTCACTTTAGTTAAACATTACCTATTTAACCTTCTCCTTATTTATTAAGAGTACTTTCACAAAAAAAGTATTTAATTTTTTTATTTTGTTGTGTAATAAAAGTGTTATAAAGTGCAGAACCATTTATAAGAAGTGAAATAAAAATGTTTGCCTATCGTGGAGAGATTGGTTTTAAAAAATATACCTGAATTTTTGAGAGGGATAAAAATTTTTTTTGCAATTATATCCTATTCGAGAAAACAGCTTATTTTAAATATAAAATGACATTTACTATATTGAACGAATAAGAGAATGGAGACAGTAGTATTTTCTTAATACTTTAATTTGTGTTTATCAAAAATAAAATAGGTTAAAATATTTTCAGTCTGTGTTTAGTGGAAGTTAGTCGGTGTCACGCATCATGTAATTGAGTTTAGGAAAATGTTCTTTTTAACTCAATGTGTTAATACAATAATTATTTCCACTAAAAGGTGATATTCTTGATTGGTTGTGTCTGTAATTTCTTTAAAAAGCACCAAAAATCAGAAATATAGATATCCAGAAAAATAAAATGTCAGGTATCAGTGGTTGTGCTATTGTACATTGTAACAAAACCAGTAAGGCTTATTTTAAGAGGTAAATAAGGCAAGGTTCTGTGGTAATGCTGTAATAGAAAAATATCAGTAAGTCTGCTGATTTTTAAAAAACATTTATACTTCATGCCTTAAGCCAGGATAAGAATTCAGCATAATTGGAAAAGAAAAGTTTACAGAAATGACTGCAATCTTGAACCTACATTTGCCTTTTCCCTTGCATCCTCTTCTTTGACATTTAAGATATTTTATTTTCTCTAATTATTTATGTAATAATACTGTATTTATATTTATTTATTTTTACTTACATCTGTATTTTATTTTATGTACTTAGTTTAAATTATTTTACTATTATTAAATTTTATTAAAATTATTTTAAATTATGTTATATATATACTTATATTTATTTTCTGTATTTAAATGATAAATAAACCCTTGATAAACATAAATCAAACTTCCTATAATTTTCTCTTCAATAATTAGCGCTGTGAAATCAGTACAAAAATTTGAATTATCGTTGCCCATCAACGACAAGTCGGATATTATTCGTAAAATTCACCTAAAAAGCTTAAAAATTGCTTCTTAACATAAGCAATCAGGAGAGAACTTTAAAATTATATTTAGTAAGTTTTAACAATTTCAAAGCCGTAAATCATTTCATAAAGTTTTTTCAGAAAAAAATTTAAAATTTTCAAAAATTCATAAAAAATTAAAAAAACAGATATTCATCATTTTCAGTAATTCGGTATGATTATTACATGTCCTAATGTTAAATAATGTAACAAATCATAATTTAAATAGCAGGATAAGTTAGGAACACTTGAATGTACTAATCTAAAATTGTTTAGTTAAGTTAAATGTGCTATTCAAAAATTCATAAAAGTAGCTTAAAGCTTGTCCATCATTTTGAAAAAATAATGTGATTAATGCATTTCTTAGCAATATTTGTTAGTAAATTATATTTTTACTTATGCCGTCAGATTTCTTCAGACGCAAATAGGCCAATAAAAAGGTGATATTTAAAATTTCATAAAAAATAGAAAATTAGCTTGTCCATCATTTTGAACAAGTGAATACTTGTATTAACTGTAGTTATTAATAAATTTTAATGTTCCGGAGAGCCAAGGAATTTGAAAAATAACAAATCTTTCAACCGTATTTAGCCTAGGCAACTAAAATGCATTTTTAAAAAGAAATTCATAAAAAGTAGAAAAAAAGCTTGTTTATTATTTTAAGCAATTTGATTTGATTAATATATACCTTAACAATAGTTATTAGTAAATACAGGGTCTATACCAAAAGTAGTAGGACTGATTTTCTGTAGCACGAGCTGAGCTGTGGAGAGGGGTTAGGCTGGCTGGGCGAGATGAAGGGGACAGATAAACACCAGCCGCAGTCGCCTACTGGCGACATAGACATCGTTTATTGTGAAGCGTGTTTTTTGTCGTTGTCGATGCACAAAATCTCGAGCAGCGATATTCGATAAATGTCTGTGTCAAACGCGGGAAATCGGCAACCGAGACTCTAGAAATGGTTAAGTCGGCTTACGGGGACACTGCAATGAGCCGCTCCAGTGTTTTTGAATGGCACAAACTGTTTAAAGATGGTAGGGAGCTATTTGAAGACGACCTTTGCACCGGACGGCACGAACTGTGTGGCCAAAGTGAGAGAACTGCTGGGTGCAAGTGCTAACCCGCGTGCGAGACCGAGTGAATCGCGTCCGACCAGCCATCTGCGACAACTTAACAACGCTGCATCACAGCAATGAGATGTGCCATGGCAAGCTCGTCGTGAAGCAAGTGTTGGCCCGATTCGGCGTTCCCACGTTGCCGCACCCTCCTAAAGACCTGATCTGGCTCCACCTGACTTTTTTTATTTCCACGGATGAAAATACAGCTGAAGGGACATCTGTTTGACACGATCCAGTATTTTCAAGCAGCATCGACGAGGGCTCTCAACAGCATCCCCGAAATTGACTTCCAGAAGGCGTACGGCGAATAGCAGCAGCGATACTCTAAATGTGTAGCTGCCCAAGGATGCTATTTCGAAGAATATTAAGAAATTGTAATCATATCTTCAATAATTTTTGTTTAAATCAGTCCTACTGCTTTTGGTATAGATCCTATATTAATGTTCCTAGTGCCTTTAAATCCCAACAGCGAAACTGCTTTCAACGACAAGTCGGATATTATCGTTCAGACGTGTTAAGTTCCGAATCCGTCTGGGCCTTTAAAAAATAACAATTGCTATTCTACAGCCGTGTTACCGTAGACACAAAGCAAATATTTACAAATTCATAAAAAATACAAAATTACCTCGTCCATCACTTCGAACAAGTGGATGTGATTAATCTTTGTCAACAATAGTTCATAGCAAGGTAACTAGAATACAAAGTATGGGCTACGCGCATGTCCTCCACACCACTTGCCGGCTATGGCGCGTCATCGGGTCAAACTCAGACGTAGTGTTTAGTATAAAACAGTTTATAATGTTAGTTTTAATAACTGTATTATAGTAATTACAATAATAATTCCTTTTGTATAACATTATTAACGCTATTAATTACTTTACTTACTGAATTCGCTCATTGTTAAAACAGAAACTTTTTATTTTATACAATATTACATAATATTAAAGTAAATTATAGGCCCATAGCTTGAAAAATTCAAGAGTTATTTTTTATTTGAAAGTTAAAAGCATATCACACTATGAATTCGTATCTGAGGATGTTCCTTGACAATTATTTGGATGACTGTGAAAACATACATCTAGAATAAAAAATTAGCAATAAATTAAATTACAAAGGACCAACCTATGTACTTAGGACCAACCAGGCTTTTATGCCCCCTTTAGGTCCGTTTTTGTATATATTTTTATACATAATAGGAATTTGGTAGTAAATAAATAAATAGCACATTGACAAAGTTGACAGCCAATCTCTTTAATTATTATGGCACTCGTTTGTTGGATGACCGTATATAAAAATTGAGACGATTATTTTTTTCTTGACTCTATACACTATATAGCCAGCCATCATCTTCTGTAGATCAGAGTTCTCCTGTAGATCTTACACTTACATCATCTTCACTAGCTTTCAAATCATTTAAGGCTCCTCCTCTTCGTCGGAGGAGAAAATATTCTTAAACTTCGTAACATTGCTTTGTAAAACCATATTTTTATTTTTAACAGAGGCCAGTTCTTGTAATGCAAGTTGAATTTGTTCCTTCAAAAGTAAATTTTCATTTCTTAAACATTTCATTTCTTCTACAGAGGCATTATTTACAACGATATTTGTATTAAAATTACTGACTACGGAAAGTGGGTTTCATTTACAGAATTACACGTTACAATTGCACCAACGTCATTTCAGTTTACAAGTGATTTTTCTTGTAGATTTCCATCGGACTCGTCAATAAGTTTTTTAATGTTTCTTGGTTTTCACGTTTTTTAATCCTTGTCGCTCGTTCAGAATCAACACATTTATTTTCAACGGTGGAAATGTTAAAACGTGGAATGGCACCTGATTTCACAGGTTTTGTATTTAATAATTAGGATTTAAAATCAATTTCGAAATCGTCGCCATTAAAATGAAGTGAACGGACTTTAACATTATCAAAATTAAAATGATCTGCTCGTTTACACGCATGAACCCACACTTTTCTCAGGCCTTCATCTTTAGGAATTCTATGAAATGCAATTCCTTTACCTTTACAATTCTTATAATTATTATAGCAATTGGCAATAGCGCAACCAGGCATTGTTATGCATACACAATTATACAATACTAAACAAAATACATTATGTTATTTTTAGGATTCAAAACATACTTAAATCTTTTCTTATATTTATTAAACCTCAAACACAAAACACAATTATCGTGCAGTATTGTTGTTGACACCTTTTATTTAAAACACAATATCTACAGATTAAATAAACACACCGAATCTCCAACTACATTTACAGAACATCGAATTGTTTAGCGGGAAACTACATAAAGTAGCAGTGAAGAGTTTGATCCAGTGACGTCCGCGCTCGGTAGTCTATTGCGCATACCACCGTGGCCCCTACCGTGTATTCTATTGTATTCTATTTACCGTGGTTCATAGTACGTTTTAATGTTCCGAGAGCCGTCAGGGCCTCGAAAAATAACGATTTTATCCGTCATTTTAGGCAAATACAAAGGCGATTTTTAATTATTCATAAAAAAAAATAGAAAAAGAGCTGTGTAACATTTTGAACAATTGGGTGTGATTAGCTATAGTTTTTAGTAAATTTTAATGTTTCAAGTGTTGTCTCGACCTTTGAAAAATAACTTCTTCAGTAGTGTTTAGGCAAATACAACTTCTCGTACAAATGCGATATTCGAAATTTCATAAAAATGACTAAAAGCTTGTTGATCATTCTGAACAAATGAATGTGATTAATACATTTCTGAGCAATATTTATTAGTAAATTTTAATTTTCCTAGTACCATCAGTGCCTTTGAAAAATAACGATTTCTTCAGTCGTGTTTAGTCAAATACTAATGATATTTTTAAAAAATCATAAAAAATAGAAAAGGATCATCTCGGAACATTAAAATTTACTAATAACTATTGTTAAGGCATGCATTAAACACATCCAGTTGCTCACAATTATGGATAAGATCTTATTTTATGGATTATAAAACACTGCTTTTGTATCTACGTAACAACGGTGAACGAAATCGTAATTTCAAAATGCCCCAACGGCACAGAGATTGTTAAAATTTACTTGCAATAAATTTTTATAAAACAAACAATTTTTTATGATTTTTAAAAATCGCATTGGTATCCGTGTAAACACAGATGAAGAAGTGATTTTTGAAAGGGCCTGACGGCTCTCGGAACATTAAAATTTACTAATAATTACTAAGACATGTATTAATGGCATTTACTTGTTCAAAATGATGGACGAGCTCTTTTTCTATTTTTAATTAATTTTTGAAATCACCATTGTAAACACAGCTGAAGATTGATATCCGACTTGACGTTGAAAGTGTTTTCGTTGCTGGAATTTTTTAAAGGTCCTGATGGCACTATGAACATTAAAAATTACTAATAACTATAGTTAAACCATACATCCACTTGCTCAAAATGATGGACAAGCTCTTTTTCTATATTTTATGAATTTTTGAAAATTGCATTTGTATTTGCCTTAACAGGGCTGAAGAAATCGTTACTTTTCAAAGGCTCTGACTACTCTCGGAAAATTAAAAATTTACTATTAACTATACGTAAGACACGTATCAATCACAATCACTTGTTCAAAATGATGGACAAGCTTTTTTATGAATTTGTAAAAATCATTTTTACATTCGCGTAAACGTTCAAGAAATCGTTATCTTTCAAAGGCTCTGACGACCCTCAGAACATTACAATTTACTAATAAACAATTTAAAACATGTATTAATCACATCCACTTACTCAAAATGATGGGCAAGCTCTTTTTCTATTTTTTATGAATTTTTGAAAATCGCATTTGTGTTTGCCTAAATACGGCTGTGAAAATCGTTACTTTTCAAAGGCACTGACTGCTTTCGGAACATTAAAATTTACTATTAACTACAGTTAAAACATGTGTTACTCACAATCACTTGCTCAAAATGATAAACTGTTTTTCTATTTTTTTATGAATTTGTAAAAATCATCTTTGCATACGCGTAAACGCGGTTCAAGGAATCGTTATTTTTCGAAGGCCTTGACTGCGCTCGGGACATTAAAATTTACTAAAAACTATATTTAAGACATATATTGACATCCATTTGCTCAAAATGATTAAAAAGCTCTTTTTATATTTTTTATGAATTTTTGAAAATCGCATTTGTGTTTGTCTAAATACGGCTGATGAAAGCCGTTCTTTTTCAAAGGCCCTGACGGCTTTCAGAACATTAAAATATACTAACTGCAGATAAGATACGTATTAATCACATCTACTTGCTCAAAATGATGGACAAGCTGTTCTTCTATTTTTTATGAATTTGTAAAAATCACCTTTTTATCCACGTTAACACGGCTGAAGAAATCGTTTTCAAAACTTGACGTTACTGCTGGAATCTTAAAATTTACTGTCATTTAATTTTATGACATGTAATAATGGTATCAAATTACTGAAAATGATTAACTATCTGTTTTTTCATTTATGAATTTTTTTAAATTTTAACGTAAACTATTTTTTTCATGTGTTACACGACCTTGAAATTGTTAAAACTCACTAAATATAATTTGTAGGTTTTTTTATTGTTTGCTTATGCTAAGGAGCAATTTTTAGGCTTTTTTGTATGATTTTTGTGTATAATATCTTACTTGATGTTGCTGGGCAACAATAATTAAAATTCGTTTATCATTTCACAGTGCTCAGTTACTTTTATTTACATTGTCACCAACAATAAATTATATTATTTTTTAAACCACAGTATTTATTGGAAAAGGATATTTCCATTTATTTAGCTATAAATACATCACTCCTAGGAGATACAAAGTATCCCCGAAAAAGAGAGGCATACCTCTTTGTGATTGGGAGCTAAAACTTGTAAACTAACACTTAAAAACTAAAAAACAAAAGAGATAATTATACTACGCAGTGCAAACAAAAGAATTATTTCATTACAATAAAAATTATGTAGAGACATTGAAAATATTGGGAAATAAATGCACTTATATAAAAAGTTAGCATTATCATTTATCAAAAGTTATAAATATCTCATAAAGTTAACTATAAGTTTCTTTTATACGTATAATTCAACAACGTTTTTTTCTTTGTTTTAGAAAAAACAGACAAATTCTTTAGATGAGCAGGCAGTTGTTAAAAATATTTTATGGCAGTATAAATGCTGTTCTTTTTACATATTGCTTTAGTATAAAGTGGTATTCTGATATTCTTACCACGTGTCATACTAATAGAGTTCGTATATAAAGAGCTTAGATAAGAATAATGATAATTTAAACGATTCGTTATATAAAGTTGTTCAAAGGTGGGAACAGAGTTGGAACCTAATAAGTTAATAAATTTATTCTGTATCAATATCAGCGGTTTCAAGTCAGTATTAAATGCACCACTCCATTTAATTAAAGCACAATTGATTAAACTGTGAACAAATGCAAAGTATATAGTTACAAGTACTATATATTAGGTACTTGTTATATATTGCTATATTAATGAAGTTAATTGTTTGAATACACAAAATAATATTATCGTCTCTGTAGTATATGTAAGATTATATTGTATATGTATAACAACTACTCACGATATAAGAGCTTTTATCGTGCAAGTAGCTACTACTAGAGATATTGGGGCACATTTTATCTAGGTTTTAGAGTTCGTAGGTTATGGATAATACTGACAAAATTTAAACGTTTTTACTGTGAAATGTCCTATGTATGTAACGTTAAGTAGAATTATAAGCTAATTATTTAATTAAAAAAAACAATTCTTTTTATATTCTTCTTATTTTCTGCTAGGATTATTTATTTTCACTATGTTCAGTATAATAATCTGCCTTCCCTAGCTTCGTCAATTCTACTTTCGTTGACGCTCTTTGGAGAACCTCCATTTTCAAAAATTATTTCTAAACTAGGGAAGGCAGATTATTATATTGAACATAGTAAAAAAAACAATGTTTTAGAAATTTTAAAATTCTGTTCGATGTTTTTCTATTTTCTGTCCACAAACATTAAAATTTTCGATTTCTGCTTGTAGATTTTAGATTTGCCTGTACATCGTATATATATATATATATATATATATATATATATATATATATATATATATATATATATATGTGTGTATATGTGTGTGTGTGTGTGTGTGTCTCTCTCTCTCTCTCTCTCTCTCTCTGTGTGTGTATATATATATATATATATATATATATATATATATATATATATATATATATATACATACATACACTCAAACATTTTCCTTAGAAAGTAACTTGTTTAATATACAGTAGCAGCTTATATAACTCCTTGACAAGTTTGTGCGCCGCTAGTTGTAATGTATTATTTTACTTGCTGGAATTGTGGCTAAACGCAGAAACTACTGTAATAATATTTTCTTATTACAGTACAAATTAATAAAATTTATCTAATGTAATAAAATTACTTTAATTTTTTTCCTGATACAGTATATTTAATGTAAACAATTACTAAGTTTTATAAATGCTTGTACAAATTTAGTATGACATTACCCTGTTAAAAAAACGATTGTAATTGTGAAAAAATCTATTTGTAGATCTTGTCCTTTCAGTCGTAAAAAGTGCCATACTGAAATAATTATAATTGTTCATCTGCTTCTGCTCACTTCGCTGAAGGCAAAATTAGTAAACCAATTTCGATGAAATTTGTCATATAAGATCCAGTAATCCCGCATCTTGGGATTAGGTTTTATTTTTAAAAAATCTTTTACAATCATTGTTTTTATTCATAAAATCCTTAAAAACTAACAAAAATGTGTTTATTTAAAATCGGATCTTAAGTTTTTGGAACATATTTTGCTAAAAGAAGTCCTTAAGTACTCAAATAAAATGCATAGTCATAATCCTTCCCAAAATATCATTCGGGAACTATTAACAAAAATTCAAATCTTGTGAAATGATTAGAGAAGTTAGGTCGATTTTCTGAATCACTCTTTTTTTAGAGAAATGGCAATGTGTTAGAAAGTTTATGCACAATTTTGTTTAATTGTGATTACACACACATTAATATACAGTAGTTAAAACAAAATTTGTTTTACCGATTTTGAGACTTTAAATTGTCGCCATTGCCGACAGCTCACGAACTCGATTTGTTCTATAGTCCAATCACATAGTAAACGGCCGCCATTGACATGTAGGATTGTTCAGCAGTAGTGAATCGGAGACAGATTTTAGGAGGATACTACTGGGGTGAAAGACAGAAGGAGGGAGCTGGGTGAAGAATGGGAACTCGACCTCTCACTCGCACATTTTTTTCTCTGTCCTACTGGTGTTCTTATTAGACCGTTTTCTAAGGCTGACCTATCGTATATGTTCTACAAGGCCTTTACGTGAGTACCCAAACTAGGAGACATAATTCTTAACCTTCTAGCTCTCTTTTGGCGCTATATTGAATTTACTAAATAAAATACACTTTGAACGATACCAATGGTTATGAACATAGACAGTTTTGTTTGATCCCTTAGTTTAAAATAACATTATTGCAACACAGCCACCGGACCATATATGTAAATAATTATGGTTATGACCTATTTTTCCGTCTTGTGGTCTATTTACTCACCTCGTAAAGGCTACCGCGGTTTCGAAACCTTATTGTTTCATCTCCAGGCCGTAATACAAAATATCAAATTTCTCTGTCAAGGTCGTCACAAAGTTAAACAAAACATTGAAAACACACGTCACAAACACAACACAATTACACGATTAAAATACACGATAAAATTTGGTTTGGCCAAACGATACGTGCAACTCAAATGTCATTACATTCCGGACTGCCGTAACGTTACAGTCCGGAATGTAACGACATACGAGTTGCACTTATCGTTTCGCCAAACCAAATTTTATCGTGTATTTTTTAATCGTTAAATTGTGTTTAGTGTTTGTGACGACAGAGGGATTTGACCTTTTGTATTACGGTCTGCAGATGAAACAGTAAGGTTTCGAAACAGCGGTAGTCTTTACGAGGTAAGTAAACAAATCACTAGGCGGAAAAATAAGTCATAATCCTTTATACTGTTTTCAGCTTACCGTTTAGACGCTTGAGGTCCGTAATATTTCCGTAAACACAAATTATGGTAACCGTTCGGACAGACAATAGCAATAACATGAATACTCTATCATTAGGCCTAAGTAAGAATTTTAAAAACAGAAAAAGCTTCAGGTAGGCTACATTTCAGAAAAAATATGATTCTCGTAGTAAAAATGAATTTTAATTCAACTACCATACTAAATTGTAATTCATACAATTACAATACCATATAGGTCATTGTTATTGTTATTTAAATACTGCAACAAGATTCTAGAATAACCTATATTTTAAAATGCACTGAAATATAAAAGGTTTAGGGTACCTTTGTGTGTGGTATTAAGTTATTAAATTTTGGTTAATAAAATTTATAACATGCTCAGTCGAGTTGATTTCACCACAATAAAACGGGAACAATTTGCTAAAGCTCTTGATCTTGTCGGGGAGGCATTGTACTCCCCGTTGCCATGGTTACTTTAGGTCCTGGAACTCCCTCCCTCTCCTCTAATGTCCTTTCATTCTATCTTACAAAGCATTCGGCGCTATATTTCATTATCCTGGCTTGGCGTTTCCGCAGTTTACCTACAAGTCAGACGCTCCTGCTTGTGTGTTGTACTACCTGCGAAACAACAGTATTCTTCGGTATTTTACATTGGCAATAAATACAACCGCCGGGATACAGTGAGGTTATTTAAGTCGGGCGATTTTATATTAATGTGGAATAAAATTTAAAATAGGGGTTGCAGGCAGTGGGGGTGGGAACTAGGGGTGTGGCCGTGCAACAGGCCAATTGATTTATTGGTAGTACTTTTCTATTGGCTTTATTTCTTTTTCAAACTCGAGTTGTAGTTCGTGGGCTGCGGAACTTTAAGAATATATTAGTGACGTTTAAAAAAGTGTTCTTTTAAAAAAAATTACTGCAGCTGTTTTTTTTCCAGTGTGGTACTGCACAAGTGGTGTTTGGTATTTTGTGTTTGTTTTGTGGTGAGTTTTTAGTTTCAACATTTTTGGTTATGTTAACATAAAACAATTAAAACAATTATTTGATTTGTCGGTTGTGCTGATACAGCTACAGTAGGCTATGTAGGGCATGAAAACATTGCACAAACTTTATAATATTAAATTGTTTACACAAAAAATCTGATCCGATAGCTACAGACGAACTTAGGAAAATCGACGTGATTTCTCAATATCGGTACGTTAGATTTTGATCAAATTTTTGTTATAAATGAAGGTTTTGTTATAACTCAAGTCGGTTTAACAAATCTAAAGTAAAAGATTATGGTTGAAGTACCAATCGGAAAAAACCTGGCGGCGGTCAGGGTTTATTTTCGTTTTACTTGCTACTGAACGTAATTTCTTTTATTTCGGATTTGTTGCACTGACTTTCTTCAAGAATCTTCATTTCTGACCAAAATTTGAACAAAAATCTGATGAACTAATTTAGAGAAACCAGTCAGTTTACAGGGAGGTTACAAAAACTTTGCGTAACCTCCCGAACAGAATTTTTCGCATATATTGCGACACATAGGCCTACGTTTTATTCGGGTACTTAAGTACTGCATTTGAGCGAAAAACCGTTACTGCCGATTTTAATAAATTTCAATTTGTTTGTACCGAAATAGGCCCCAAAAACTTTTTTCTAAAAGGTCACGAGAAATGGTCAAACCAAATCTAAGGGCCGAATTCCAAGAAAGTCGGCGTAGACAAACACAGAACAGCAAAACCAAATCCGAGGTCGATTTCTTCACCAAATTGTATTCACTACCATTAGCATACACAACTTGAAACTGTTTTATTATCTCGTTAACGTTTTTAATGACGAATACAATTCAAAAACAAATTATTTTTTAAAACAAATCATGCAAGAAATGGCACGGGACTTTTTGATATTCTCACAACTATGAATCATTAAGTGTAAATTTGTCGCCATGAGAACATAATTACTGTAATTAATTCTTTAAATAATTTAGTTCTAATATTAGTTTCCATGGTAACAAAAGTATCATTTTCATAATAGACGTTAAATAAGAACAAAAATGTATGTATTAATAAAAAGTGTTTGTGTTGTTCTTCTTGTGTGTGTGTGTGTGTGTGTGTGTGTGTGTGTGTGCGTGTGTGTGTGCGTGCGCGCGCGCGTGCTCATGTGCTATGTAGAGTCAAATCGATGGCACACAGAGATATGAAGTTATTAACAGAAGAAAATCGGACAACACATCGAAACCGGATTTTAAAAATTTTATTCGATTTTTTTTATTTATCAGAAAATTAAACCTTTACGTTTACATTAAACGTTTACATTAAATATTCACGGTGAAAACGTTTAAATTTCAAAAACGCAATGCAGGTGCTGCATTCAATACAAAATTAAGCTCAAAGTAGTAGTTTTTATGGTAACAATTTAAATAATTAAATTTAATAAACAGATGTTTCGTAAGGTTGGCCTACGATGTGGGCAGAATTCTTCTATAGTGTGTGTGTGTGTGTGTGTGTGTGTGTGTGTGTGTGTGTGTGTGTGTGTGTGTGTGTGTGTGTTTTGCAGTTCGCTTTTGCAATTGTTGTCCAATTTGATTCGTACTTGGCACAAAAACTATTTTAATTTTAATGTACAAGCTTGTTTTTCATCAAAATCAGTTCGGCTGTTTCAAAATGGCGACCATTTCAAATGTATAAAAAAGCGTAAGTTTTTTGAAACTTTTTTTGAAAACTTGACTTTGTAACCGTATTACTTGTGTAAATGTAGGAGTTAGTCAAAGTAATAGAATCAGTTCTGAAAATAAGGCATTCAGCAGAACGGTAAAGTTTATCACTTAGGCTACACCCTCTATTGGAGGACCAATCTGGTAATACAGGTATTAATTTTTAACAGTCAAAATTTTATATACGTACCTGGCATAATGTCCTGGATGTCCTTGTGTACTGTACAGTAGCCGGTGTTTGGTCGCTGCGGTCAGGAAGGTCACTGTCACTAAACTACAAATTTTGACTGTATCACTCTGATAGACCGTAAAAAAGTGTTTTAGTTTTAGAAATACCGAACTGATGTTCGGATTTAGTGAAAAGTCTATTTCTAGCCTCTGTAGTGGAAATTGGAAACAGCGGTTCCGAAAATTTCCTAGTACTAACGCGACGAAACTGCGCGGACTTTTCACTATTCACTGTTGGGACTAGTTGTCGCTTTCTGTGCTAGTTGAGTAGTGAGCCAGGCGGTCAGTACAGGTAGGCCCTTAGGTAGTGCCTGGCTTTACATGTTTAATCTTGGATGTTTGTTTAAGAAACAATTAAGTTACTTTACGTAACTGTAACCAAAATTGAAATCGCATAAATTAGCATTTCCAATTTCACTGAATATACGACAATAAACCTGACAGCGGTTATTTTTCTCTGCTTCTAAATTTATGGTTTGGTATTAAATTGAAAGAAAAACAATAATGGTGAAACAATGTCTTGCTGTAAATTGTTTTCTTAAATTCTTAATTGGTAAATTAAAACAAATATTTTTGAACCGTTTAAACACAACCCCTAAACAATTAATAAATTGCATTTTTTTAACTAGCTCATCAATTTTGATAAAAATTAATTTAAATATCTACAAAAAACCCTGTTTTAAAAATACAGATCAACAAAAAACTGGCTTATTTTAAAAATATTTTATCACTTTTTTTCACAAATTTTGGCAAACATGTGGATGCATAACTGAAGTCAGTGGGGTAAATTTGAAATTAAAAAAAAATTACTGTACATCTGGTATTAAACTGAATGAAATTAAATCCTTATATGATATTTGGAGTTATTAATTTTTTTTATGATCAACATTTGATGATCCAGTTTTCACTAACACAATGGTTAAATTGATATGGAAAAGTTTGATTTTTGGATTTATAATTTTCTTTTGTTAACAGTTTCAGAACCACACTTGTTTCAGGTAAAAACCAATATATTTGTGCATAAATGTTTTAAATAGTTTGAATGTGGCCATTTTAGATCCTTCACGTCATGGGGGACATAAAGTATATAACTCCGATACCCGAAGACAGATATAATGATGTAATTCTACATCTGAGGAAGAACTTTTTCACAGATGAACCTCTGAATGCATCTGTTGCTTTATGTGAACCCGGCGAGGGCCACGCAGAGCTGGAGGAACACAGTATGTCCACACTTAGGTGTAACTTGTCAATAATGGCCGTAGAGGAAGATACAGATGAGGTAATTTATAATTTAAAAAATATATTGTGATTGTATAAAGATTCATGAACTTCTTTTACAGAAATTATACTTCCACAAAAATTTGATTTCATATTAATGAAATGTAAATATAGTTTCGTGTCAAACTGTATGAATTTTAGTTCCCATCTAGCCCTCTTTCTATTTTATATCTACATAAAACTTCCAAAACCACCGTTGATCCTTGTTGGATAGCCTACTTAATTGTTACAAAGTTGGTATTTCTGGTTGCAATTTTGGTGTTTTCTTTAACACACACACACACACATTCATTTTTAAAATCTTCTAAGGAACCTTCAAATATTAGTAAATTAAATAAGTTTTTAATGACTACTCTCTAATTTTTGCTACTCTTCCGATGTTATTTCTGAATTGCTGCCAGTCATTGTTAAGTAGTTACAATAATACAGTACTTAATTTTGACAAAATCAGTATTTTCGGCTGTCACCTTGACATTAACTTAATTTTAAGTTTAACATTAACATAATTTGATAGTTTAAAATGTCAAAATGTCAATATATGCAGATTGTCGTGGTGAAATCAGAATTTCAAAAGAAGGGTAGAAAAAATTATTTTTGGAAAATCGCTGATAGGAATATGCATTCAAAGATTCTGCATTGCTAAAGATAGATTGCCTTCCTGTGGCCATCATAAATTAAAATTTCATACTGTAAACGATTCTATTTCACCACAGATTGTTATGGAAGTAAATATATTACGAAGACTTGTGCCTTCACATCTGCTTCTATCTTAAGTTCATAAAGTTATGTATTCTAATAGAGTTGACATACTGTATTATACCACTTTCAGATAGTCGCTGTATCTTTAAATGGCGTTCAGAAACCAGGAGATATAGAAAAAGAACAAAAAAAATTACAAAACATAACAGATGAAAGGTTTAAAAAAATATTTAGTTTTCTCTATGGTATAAATGAATCGTTAGATTTATTTAAAAAATATGAAGTACATCGTATATTGGAAGGAAGGATTCTCTCGGTGGATTCAACTTTTAGAGGCCGAGGACTAGCAAAAGAACTTGTTAAACGTACGGAAGATGTTGCCAGAACCAATGATTTCCAGGTAAATTGTGCCGATTAGTATATTTTTTGTTAACATATATCTTGGAACCATTCATGGAATACTGTAATATGTATGTAGTGGAGATCAAAATTTATTACTCTTCTCTTTCAACACAATTATTAGGAGCAAAATTATACTTGTAAGCAATCCATTGTACAGCAAATAAACTTGTAATTGAATATTTTTAGTGAATTTACAATGGTAAATGATCTATTGGAGTGACCATATTATGATCTCCAGAATCAGGAACTTGAAATGAGCACCAATCCTGATCTCTAGATTACGTTTTGAGGAGCTGTATTGTGTTGTATACATACACAATACAAGATATAAAATGATAATATAACTGTTTAGCCTTCTAACTACTTATACACACAGTACATGCTTTACAGTCAATGGTTCATGTTTTAGATTCTTGGCTACATGTTTCGCTGTCATCAGGCTAGCTTTGTACTAATGTATATTAGAACAATACAAATATAACTAAATGAGTTCACAGTAATTAACACACACTGTAGTTAGCAGTGGAGGCAGCTGTTTGCTTAGCAATCCCATTGTACCTCTAGCTTATACTACTCTCACTTATTTAACAGACACACACACACACAAACTCACTACTCTACATAGATTGGCTAACTCTAAAGTGTAAAGCAACCTGTGCTGATGGGAGTGAATGACACCGGCTTAATGGTGTATCAAGCAAAGCCCTGGTGACCTTGCAATGTACCTTAGCCTTACCCATGCATGGGCGGACCTAATTTCCTTAGCTACTTGTGGGTGTTCTCATAAGTACAAATGAAAAATAGAATGGGCAGGATTTCACCACACAACAAAAACATTGGCCAATTGGAGCAGAACCTCCATAATAAGTCGAGAAAAATTGAAATGGAATTAGAAGAGCAAGCATGTGCAAGCACTTCAACCGAAAAGTCACAAATTAGAAGTGAGACAGTTACCCACCTTGAATCCCCTTTAGATCCTAGACATTTTGAATAGACTAAGACTGGAGAAGGCGCAATAACCGAGCATCTCAGGAATATAGAAAGGAGGCATAATAGATTTACATCATAGTGCAATAGTAACTCTACAAATCCATTCATTGGTCATTAATGTGTATACATTAGTGTACAACCTGACAATGCTGTCTGTGGCAGAGAAACAAGTAGCAAAATCATGCTACTATTTACTATAAGAAAAATACTATAATATAAAGTTTTGATTTCCGTTAAATGATTAACTTTATTTTATTTCAGTTGATAAAATACGACACAACTGGATTATATTCGCAAAAAATTTGTTCCACTGAGGACTATAAAACTATTTATGAACTCAAGTACGCAGATTATGTAGACCTTGCAGGTGATCCTGTTTTCATTGTTCCTCCACCGCACGAGTATCTCAAAATAATGATTAAGGTGTTAGAATAATAAAAAATATTTTATAGATTAAACATAGTGTTAAGCTGAAAAGCAAATTTGGTTACCGTTAAATGTCTATGAATTCTTAAATGTGATAATGGTAAGAGAACCTCTAAACTAATGTGATACGTCTGATAATACTTACAAAGCATACTATTATTCTAGTCGTTTATATCTAAGTTAACAAGTCTTACGATGCTTAATGAAACGTTAAATAATATTAATGTCAGTTAACAGTATTATAATTTAAAGTGACAAACAGATTTAGATAGAGAATCTTAACGAAATATAATTTCATTCATTATATTTTGAACTAGCAAATTTGAAAAAAATATTCAAAATTAGTTACTATTATTGTTAAAAATTAAGATTATTTTGTTTAAAACCATAGCAATAATACAGTATACTGTATTTTATTGCTATTAGCTTGGAAAATGGTTTAGTTATTTTGGGAATAAGACATGATGAGATCTATTTTCATTTATGGGGTGCTGTAAACAAACAGATAAGTAAATGAATGGAGCAGAATTTTGGAATGCCATGATTTGATCTTACTTCCAAGGAAGATGCGCTATCCCTTTCTGAAGAGAGTTAACGGTATGTTCCTTAGGGGAACATTTTCCAGGGCACAGAGATTTGGAGTAGTCTTGATGATCACCAGATCTTTCACTCTGTGATTATTTCTTATGGGACTACATCACAGCTCAGCTTTACTATAGCCTGAGCTGGTTGGAGTAACACAAACCAGAGAAAATAGAATCTCTTTTGAGAAGCAATAAGTAAGTTAATAAATTTGAGCAATTCTATGTATTATGATTGAAATGTGTTGGCAAAAATACTTGAAGAAAAATGGTTGACACTTAGATAACATCATTTTAAAACTTTAATTACATATTAGTATAACACTACGTTTCTTAAATGGTGCAATAACGTATGATATATGCTACTGAAAAAAAATTGAAATACGTTCAAAAATATCTATGTTAAAAAATGCAACATTTACCTGCTGGATCCTATAACATAAATGAAAAAGATATTCCATACTTTTTGTGCATGAAAATTTGTAACAGGTAATGTTTTGTGTTAGTTCCAACTAAATTAGAACTGCAAAATAAATTTAAAATAAAAAAAATAAATAATCAGCTGTATTTACTTTTGTGATAATTGTAGTCAATTTAGGGGATTTACAAAATGTAAAACTGAGATTTTCATTTGACATACTTTATCCTATTCATTATATATTGTACATTTTAAGTTGAAATTATTTTTTGTAAATGTTAAATGTTAAGAAATCAATACCCTGTGGGAACAATACTAGCTTTAAGGCCTAAACGTAACTTATGTGTTGTCAACATTTGAAAATAATTATAACTTGTTACAGCTTTAAAATAAAAATTGTCAAATGAGTTGCTTGGATTGTCTTAATCATATATTCCTCAGTTTATTATGATTTAAGGTTAGGAACTTGTATTTCATAATACTTTCTTAAAATTTCAAGAGATAATCAAGAAATTTTTACTTTCACAAATGGTTGTTCTTAATGCTGGTCGTAAGATTTTGAGACACATTGCTTGTGTTTAATTATATATATATATATATATATATATATATATATATATATATATATATATATATATATATATAATTTGTTTAATAACCACACATTCTTTATACTAGTACACAATTGTAACAAAAAACGATAAAATTATTTCATAAAATTTTCCTACAAATATTTCAATTCAAATACAATTTAGTAAGATATAATACAATTATATATAATATAATTGTATACAGTAGACTGCCTCCAGGCTATCTGGGCACAGATCACATGTTCTACTGAGCTGCTGACTTTGCTTGTTTATCTAATGCTGAGCTGTGATGCTGCATCAGCAACAATTCACCCCTTGTTCCTTTCCTCTCTAAAATGGGCAGAGTACAACACTACATATTTGTTATTGTGTGGATGCGTAAATTTTGATTTTTTGTTTGTTTTCCTCTGAAGCATTGTCTGTTATGCTGTGTAAAATGAGCACTAAATGGAAACATACTTTAGTGACTAAGGAAAAAAGATTATAAACTTTAGCAGAGGAGAATAAGTTCAATGTAATGATTTTAATGTCAGTCAGATCTGTAAATGTATGAGGAAAACCTTTGTTTTAGGTTAGTTGTACTAAAGAACTGCTTAGTAGACTAGTTTGTTTTTCTGTATGCAGCCAAATTGGTCTTATTGGCATTTCCGATTTTGCTTATGTTCATAGTAAGATCAAAACCTAGTAACTTGAAATGATCATTGATCCTAACCTTTAGATCACACACACACACACACAACACATACACACAGTCAAACACTCTTAAACATTCATGATTAAAAAAATTCACTTTTAAAGCAAACAAACCAGTCTGTCTAGTTTGGTTTCTTTTTTGTATGAATAATTTTCACAAATTGAAATAACAGACAATGAATTTTACACGTAAATGTAAACGGTAAATCCCAACTCCAATTACAGAAATTTACACAAAGATGGGGCATGTATTGCATTTTTTTTTAAAGCAAAAAGCACATTGAGGCTATTATCGCCTCCCTAAATGTAAGTGTGAGTGTAAAGCGTTAAAGTCATAAGTGTAGTGTGGTAAATATAAGTGTGTTAGACTCGGGTACCGTGAGGGACATCTAAATCCTCTCAATATTTGTAGCTAGTCTGCAACCCCCTGCAGGGTGCATGTATCACAACAATGGCCAATATAGCACTTATTAGTATACAATACATAGGCAGCTTCCACATTTTCTTCGTAGAAAATAGGAGAGTAGGGATAGCTATTAACATTGCAGTCATCTCTAAACTAAGCTATCAGTTTTCCTCTAAATAGACTACTACACTGTTTTTATCATAATGTATTAATCTTTCAGTGTTACCATAATTAAGTGATGTGTAAAAAAACTTTATTAAGTGATGTATAAAACTTCAAGTTTAGCATCCCGCAGGGAAGTGAAGACTAGCTGCACCTATTGAGAGGATTTAGACGTCCCTCATGGTACCCGAGTCTAACACACACTTACATTTACCACACAATATTTACGACCTTAACACTTTACACTCACACTTACATTTAGGGAGGCGATTATAGCCCCAATGTGCTTTTCGCCTTAAAATAAAATAAAATTTAAAAAAATCAAGTTTAGCATTAGAATTTCTTATGAGAACAAATATGAGTAGAACAACTTTGTACAAAATTGATTCTGAAAATTAGCAATTTTGCAAATTGTGAGCATGATTGGTTTCCAGGCTGCTTAATGAGACCCAACAATTGAAAGAAGCTCTTACTTTTTTAGAGCGATATCATAAGGAAGGTGTGACCTTTAAGAACACATTGTCACAGGGATGAGACGTGGATTTCTCACATGTCTCCCAAGTCTCACGCCAGTCAATGGAATGGTGTCACACATTACCAGTCAAAGTCAACACAAAGTAGACAATCTCAGGTGCAAGGTTATGGTGATTGTGTTTTGGGATAAACATGGAATCTTGTTAATTGACTTTATGGAACAAAAGAAAACGATCAACAGATTATTGCGCTACCCTGACTAAACTTCGGCGTGCAATCCAGAATAAGCATGTGGCTTTTTGACATCTGGAGTTTTGTTGCTGCATGACAATGCCATATCCCATGTGGTGAAAGAAATCCAAACACTGATCAAATCTTTTGGATGGGAACAGATGGACCACCCACAGTACAGTCCAGACCTGGCGCTGAGGGAGTTCCGCTACCTAAAAGATTTTTTCAGTGGCAAGCGCTTCGGCACAGACGATGGAGTGAAAGAAGCTGTTAAAGACTGGTTATCCTCACAGGCGGCCAGATCCAGATTCTATGGATTAGGCTTGTTGAATTCAAAAGCTTATTGAACATTGTGATAAATGTTTAAATAAGTATAGAAATTATGTAGAAAAATAGAGAAAGATGTAAGAAATAAGTATAACAAGTTTTTGAAAAAATCTTTGTTTTTTTTAATGGACCTTACTTTATAAATAACTCTTGTATAAGCCCCTGAACATTTTTACCCTATATTTCACAAAAAGACTGTAACAGATTACCAGGGCAACTGACAGCCTTATATTTTAACAGAATGTCTCAAGAGTAACTCCAAGGCAGAAGAAACAACAAAACTCTACGAACAATTAAGTGAGTTTAATTTCAATCCATATTTACATAATATTAACAGACACTACTTCCACTAACACCGTAACCAAATTACACTTACACGTTTACAAACTACACTAAAATACATTATGTAAAATAGCTTTTAATGCTTTCAGAAAAAAATGTGTAGAATAATTTTAAAATATGGAATGATTATTTACAAGTCTTTAACCGAGTCGATATATATATATATATATATAAAATTTATTATTAATTCAGGAAGATCTTGGTTATGCGCAACAAATTAAACTATGTTTGAAGCCAGCAATAAAAACTTAAAAAAATAGTTTACAGTTTTAGGATCTGCTTTAATGTTTTTAATTATAATTATTGTAATGTAAAACAAATTGAATATCTCAAATTATTATAAAAAAATTTGCACAGCATGGGGTGAACACATAAATATATATATATTACATTTATTATGTACACTCATATGTTTACAATAAAACATAATCAATAATTATTTATGTTGTGGAGCATAACTTTGTGCAAGCAATCTTCAATAATTTCTAATAATTAGTTTTCAGTATTACAATAAAAGAACTTTTTTGTTTACCAACAATTTAACACAAAAAATAATAATGAAAATTTATACAGTGCTTTAAAGCTAATAAGAATTTTAACAAGCTGGTTTTCACAGTGACTGCTATAAACTTTAAACACAGTTTTCTGAACTAACATACACCAGTATGTAGTACGTAGTAGTCCTAGTATTTTTCAATGTATCGAACAATTTCATGAAAGACTTGTCAACTATGACAGGCCATAGTTGATATCTGAACACTCAGTAGAAGAAACCAATTTTAATGCAAGGTACAATTAATTACATCCCCAAATAAAAGTAATGATTTCTTTCTTAAATTATTTTAACATTCTAAAAACACAATCTACTTTTTTCATAATTTTATAAACTGTTGGAGGAGATTACTGAAAAACAAACTAAATTATTTGAAAGGTATTCATATGTTTTAACAATGTAAGTTAAGAACATCACTTGCAATTTAATTATGGAAATTATTAACTACACATAATTAGAATATTATGTTCTTAATCAAGTTAAGCAATTTAAAAAAATTATAAGCACATTTAATATTTTATCAACTATTTGACAAAGTGCTTACAGTTCAGTTACACATGAACTTATTTGAATATAATTCTTACAACGGGAATTAAATGCTGCTAACATCCCCAAAAATACAGCTTATTTTTAATACTTTTATTATATTCTAAGTTGAATACATTGGAAAATTAAAACAGCAAATCTTCGTCCCCTTCATCTAGCATGTTATTTTCTATTTGAAGATTTTGCTGTTCTTTGAGCAGCGCTTGTGCTGCTTCTTTTTTTTGTCGAATGACACGCTTTTTGTCTTGGATCTTCTTCAACCTACACATTAAGTCTATATTATCCCATTTATTTTTGTTAATTATAACTTTAATTAGATATAATATGCGGTAACAGATGACGGAAAGTAAAAACAGTAATTTAAAGTGGGGAAAATATTACCAGATAGATTCCGAGGAAGACAGGAGGGTGCAGAGGATGTTAATGGACATGAGGGAAGAAGAAGAATGTGATTTGGCAGACATACTGAACACAGGGATGTTAATTGTGTAGGTATTTATCAAAAGTAATCAATCCTTACTATTAATAAGTACAAATAATATTCAAAAAGCGTAATTCATAAAAACACAATATTGATTTTTCTAGTAACAGAAATTTCTAATGGCAAAACCAAACAAAGGGTTACAAGCCATCAGAAAGAATGAAATTCAGTACCTCATGAGTGCGAAGGTACCTTGTTTAAAGCCCCCCCTCCAAAAAAATGTACATTAAGATTTTTCCCCTTCACATCCATTTAAAGTTGAATGGCCTCTGATTTACGATAATTAATGTATGTAGTTTTGACCAAAACCACAAACCAATTGACTTGAAATTTGGTATGAACGTACCTTGTATAAAACTTGAACTTTATTACTTTTGTTTCAATGTGGCAGCCTCTCACTTACAATGATGAATGTATGAAGTTTGGCCAAACATATTACATGAATTGCAACGAATGTTTTGAAATTTGATATGATAGTAACCTTGTAATAAAGTTAAATTACATATGTGTGAGATTTTTCCCTAATCACTTCCATTTCAAAATGACGACCTCTGTTTTATCGATTAGGGTACAGTTCTTATTTCTTTTAATACTGGCTGAATGGCAAGACCCACCTATCATAATTTTGAGCGCTTCATAAAGAAAGACCATAAAATTTCCAATAAATGATCTAGTAACATTTTCCCCAAATATTGTTATCATCAGTTAAATTGGTGGAAAGGTTACTGTTCCACTGGAGGTTACAGTTCCAGTATATTTCACAGCTGGAAAACTTTATGAATGTCATACATCGGTGGTCAGGCAATTAATTAAGAGTACACTGTGAGGTTTACTGTTCCTAGAACTAATAACTTACCTATAAAATTCCTCACGCTCCAATTCATCCAACTCTGAGATGATGTACGCAAGAGTTCTCTCAATTCGAGGTATAATCACTGAAAATAGACAACACATGTGAAACTAATCAAATCAACATATTTTATTTACTAAAACAAGTAAGTCCAGTTTAAATTTAATTCTATATCATATAGGTGTTAAGCTTTATACATATTCAATTAATTTTATTACTTTAATTATCATTCATAAAACGTTTACGATATAGTATCTTACTCACCATGTTCGATAGCGTTAACTCTCCGATTGGTTATTTTAATAACTTCATCTAGTGTGACAAAGGATGTCTGTAGAGACGCCAGTTCCACAAGCAGTTTGACTGCACTCTGAAAGTTTTTCTTCAGTTTTGCAAGTTGTTGGCCACCTCGGGCAAGACCTGCCAGTTCGTATGTGTCTGTACCATCTTGGTAACTTTCAAACACCGGCAAAGTTACACCTACAAGTAAAAACCATGTGCAGAATTATGAAGAACAAGTTTAGAAAGCTAAAATATTTTCTGAATGATGGCTAACATTTTCATAGATATAATTTATTTATGAATCATTATAATGGAAACATAATAACATTTTTTACCTCGATCAACAACTTTTACATCTGTAGTACAAATTGGTCAATGATACAATAAATCTTATAAAAGCTGTTTGAGTGCGCCTAACACACATGGTAATGTACAATAGAAGTCTTCTTATATAAACCCTTGACATCCAAATTCCATATTATTTGAATTACAAAGTGTAAAAAAAAGTCAACAGAGTGTAGATGTAATCAATAATATTACACAGATTACACTATTAATGGTAATCTGTTGATAAGTTAGTTCTGTGACAACTACAGTTTAATATATATTTTTAAACTATATATATATATATATATATATATATATATATATATATATATATATATATATATATATATATATATATATATATATAGTAAATATACATGATAAATTTATATTCCAGTAAAATACACTGTTTGTCAAAATATAGGCCATATCACAGGCCACCACGATCTAATGTCTTCAAAATTCAACGTTGGCCATGAGATGGCTTGCTAACAGTAATTTGTAAAAAAAAATTAATGGAAGTGTTCTTGATTTAATTAAGAACATGTAAATAAATAAATAAATAAATATATATATATATATATATATATATATATTATTTATATTGTAGAAACTACAAGACTCTATTCATATACTATACCTAATAATTTATTTTTATTACATAAACACATATTTTACTTTTGTAATAAAGTGTATGGCCAGTACAGCTGCCATGAATGTACCAAAAAGGCTAAGGAAAAGTGAACTTCCTTAACGTAAAATTTAAAATTTGGAGGAAGTTCTCATTCCCAAAATAATTCTACTAGATATTCCTAAGAACAGACGTCTTGGGGTAACATATTAATATACGCTTGTACAATGTTTCAAAGAATAAATATTGCAAAACCTACCAGCAACATTGTCCTTCTTCGTTCGGATTTTAATTTGTGCTTTGGTCACATTCTGAAGAACAACTTGATTGAAGTCGCCAGTTGCAAATTTAGCCTCTGCTAATGAGAAAGCAGCTTCTTTCATCACTTCACCCATCAAAGTTTTGGTCTAAAATTAAAAATGTAATCACTTTGGATTTGGATTTTATTTTTATATAATTAAATTATTTTTTACTAAAAATTTAAATATGAAATATCAAATTATAAGAACTGCAAGTAGCACTTTGTTATTAACTCTTTTTGCAAACATGGTAATTTAAACTGTGTGTGTGTGCTAAACTGGGCAAGCCATTTTCTACCAAAATGACACATGTTTACATTGACATTTGTTATCATTTCAATTGTGCACTAAATAAAATGAAAAAAATACCACTTACTAAGTGGATTCTGTAAAATGTAAAGGTGGTTACATTTTTTTATTTACAATAAATTTGATTAAAAAAATAATATACCACACAAATTTTAAAATCACTTGTGAAATCTGAGTTTGAATTAAAACAGTTAATTTAATTTTAAGGTAACACTTTTTTTCTTTGTATAACCTAAAAGGCCAATCAATTCTTGACACTGTTTTATCATTAAGGTCCAGCCATTTCAATCTCTGTAATATAGGCTAAAACGAAACACTTAACTAAACTATTAGGTTTACCATTGAATATAAACGGACCAGAAGTACAGTCACTATTATAAAAAAAAATGCTGGATATCAGTGGCTAAAGTGTAAGTAACTGGAATATTTGCCATTATGAACCCTGCAAGCTGCAAGGACAAGGGAAGATGTTTGAGAAAATAGACAGTTCTATTATCTAGTAACTGCAGTTGAACACTCTGCAGGATGCCCCGGAGTGAATGCTCACATATCTCTCATAAGGGTTATCATTCTAGTATGTTTATATTCAATGCTAATACACAAATTGAAAGAATTGATGATTAATAGTATAACTGTTCTTGTAACAAAATAAATAGCAACTTGAAATATAAATTAACTAACACAAAACAAACATACTACGAACTCACAATAATATAGCAAGGAACATAACCTCTGCAACTGAACGCAATAATCTACTTATAATTTGATTGAAACTTTAAAATAATGATACATATTGATTTGGAAATGTTTAATTATTTTTTATAGGAATGAAATATCCTGTATTAATGTCATCTAATACAGGAAACAATAACTACGTACAGTTAAAATAAGGTATAGACAGGTAATTACGTTGCCCATTCTGGCAACAATAATAGGTACCAATAGATTGTTACTGTGACTGTAAACAGGTTTAAGTAGTCTAGGCCTTATGAAAAAACTGGTTTTCAATTGATTTCTTTACCTCGATAATTTTTCCAAGTATAAGACGAAATCTCATCTGCAAAGCATCAGCTTTTTTCTTCAAGAGACTGTGTCCTTTTTGCGCTCCTTTCAGGCGCCCCTTCATTAAGGTCTGAGCACTGTAAACAGTAAACATTAAACTAGCCTACATGCTATTCTGTACAAGCTGCATTTATTTTAAATCAATTAACATTTTTATAAGCTGTTAGGCATAGGATATTTAGTATCTGCTTTATAAAAAAAAATGTTAAAAAAAAGTAATTAATGGAAAACAAAATTAGTGAAGGTATGTTGAGGTTCAATTGTACCCTCAAAAATCACTAAAGGTCAATTTTTGGGGACCAAATTTTTTACATTTTACTAAGAAAAAAAAACTTTCAAGGCAAAAAGATCAGAGATTGTTGGTCATGCTGTTCTACAAATTACAAGTTTTTCTATTTTTACAAGTGAATTTTTTTTTCATTAACTAAAAACATTCTCTTGGATTTGTGATCTTTACTGTTTTTTATCCTTTACTAACTTAGACATCACACTATCTCATGATTGTAAATAAAATAAAAATTAGGTACTGTACATTATTCAGTTTTTACATTTTTATATTATTATATAAACTTGGTAACCAAAAATAATGAGGTTACTCTTTGATAGGGAGTGACCATTAGTATAAATCAATCAATTCCATACACACATTTACTAGATTTTTATGAAATATTTTTGCATAGCGTGTTTAGTACTGATATTGTAAGAGACTGATTCAAATTTTAATTCTTTTTCTTACCCTCGGGAAGGAAATATCGCAAGTCTATCTTTCCCTGACATATTTTTCACAAAAACAAATCTATGAAGAAAGTCAGGTGACAGCGGCCACAGTATTGTAGTCAGCTGATTAATTCCACGCCCAAAGAAGTCAAATATTAGGTTTTACATTATTCAAAGAGGTTTTAATAGCTAATCTATGAGAGAGATATTATATACTGTTACATTTTAAATTAGTGTTTAATATTATGTGGTAAAAACAGTATAGGCCAGCATAATTTCCCTACTATTATTCAAATTCTTGTTAATGAGGTCAACTAGTATTATATAATAATGTAACAAAACGATTAATGCGAATTTTTTTTAACAGTAACACTTTAAAACAATTGTTTCTTAAAATCATTTCTCATATACTCATGATAAAATTGGATATTACATACGTAGGACTATTTATCAAAACTTCAGAACAAATTTAATGACTTCATCTATGAAAACACTTACAATACTCAATTTTATATTGACTTATATAAAAAAGTTATATAAATTAAGTCACAATATTTAAAAATAATATTTGATATAACAAACAACAACTATTTACGGTAATTATTATTACATACAATTAACTTGTTTTACTATTGTGTTTGGTAATAAACGTCATAACTTATTCCTAACCATAGATAAACTTATTATTGTCCGTAGATTTTGTAACAAATTTCAATAAAAATTGTACCTGTAGCAGCACAGTAGATTTTTTTTTATGTTTAACGTCCGACTATTGTGCACACTTGGGCTAATGCAGACGATGGAATGATTTATAACGTATGATAATACCAAGCACTGGCCGGGAATCGAACCCGGGTCCTCGGGGTGAAAGCCTAGTACGCTATCAACTAGGCCACCGAGGCGGCTAGCAGCACAGTAGATACCTAATATGCAGATAGCAGAGTATTAATTGTTTGATTTGTGCTGCTACCTGGTAAACTTTTTTTTTGAAATTTGTAGTCCATTATTGAAAATTTCTAGTTTTTTGAAGTAACTGAAATTTACTAATCAAATTGTACATCAATTGAAAGCTTACTAAAACAAGAATGAATTGATATAAACTTGTCAGTGTGATCATTTAGGTATGTTGATAATCATTAGTTTCATAGCCATATTAATATTTTCTCTTTTTGTTCTATTATATACTGTAGTCTAAATATACTTTTTACCATATCTTTTAAAGAAGAAATTGATGTAAAGAAGTAGATCATTTACATAACTTTAAAGTAGTTTCAGAGATTAGAACTAAAAAACAGCCCTTTGGGGTAAAAGTGAATAAATTTTTGTATCTTCACTTTTGCCCTATTTAAATTTTAATATATAAATATTAATATTTATATATGGAATATGGACTAATTTTAGCTATACAGTATTCAATTTAAACAATTTATATTGTGTAACATTCAATATAAACACAAGTTCCTGCATCATTTGCCACAGGCTTAACTTTACTGTAAGATTATTTGAAAAAAGGATGAAACATACAAATTTGTCTAACCTGTAGTTGTACCAGGGAACCAAAAAGGCAGTTAGTGTTTCTAATTTTAAATTAATTTTTGCATAATTCAATATGGAGTGAATCTAAAATAGGCGAAGAAATAAAACTATCATAAGCCATGACAAACAATACAGGTCACCTTTTTCTGATTAACTTTATATTTTTTGGTTTTGTAGGGCTTATTTGATATTTTTTATAGAGTAAGCTGCTTTTTTAGCTTCAAGCCACAGCTTATTATTTAGCTCAGCAAATAATTTCACCTGATTACATATTTTTATAGTTAAGTTACTTAGTCTTAGTTAAGTTACTCTGTAATTTAGTGTATTTTATATTTCAAATAATGTTCTAAATAATTACTTTTAATTTTGTCACTTATTTGTATAAATGTTTAGCTAAATATTTTCAGGAAAATGGTGTGCAGAAGCATAAAAATTATATATTTTAACTTTGATGTTCATTAGCAAAACAAGTCCATATATTTGTAATAATACTTGTATTTTTGGTCTAAATACACAATATTTTTTTTCCTTGCCCACTTTTACTCCATATAGTCCAATTTTACTCTGTGATAAGGCAAAAGTAAACAATATGCAAGTTATCATCAGGAATTGTTTTACTTTATTCAGAGGCATGACTATTTGTTTAAAAAATCCTTGAGGATTACAAGTATCCTCAATAAAATTAACCTTCACTGAAAAATTAAATGTATTGTTTGTCCACTCTCCCCTATAGGCTATTGCATTATGTTTTATACTGTTTAACATGTACATTGAAAATAAACATTTTCTTACTTTTTACAGTGCTCGGACTTTAATGAAGCGATGCCTAAAAGAAGCACATGAATCATAGGCTTTAATAAAAAGCTGGAGTTTTGCGGATGAGATTATATCTCATTGGCGTTGGTTTCCATCTTATAATTCTACTTAGAGAAATTATCGAGGTATAGATCTAATTAAAGTGTTATTTTACTTATGTCTAGACTACCAGTGTTACTAATTGTAAGATATAGAACTGGTTTTTTACTAATTGCAATACAAAATGTTCTTAATAATGTTCAGGCAAATAAGAAAGAAAATGCTCATAAAAATGTCTGTCTAGAACTATTAAAAATGCTTTTTAACTATTAGGCAAAAAAGATATTCAAAAATGCTTTAAATTTGTCCTCAGGCAAACATCTCTAAAAATATGATAAATGTGTTTCCTGAACACCGATGTAAATGCCAATGAAATTGTCCATTAAAGACCAATAAAAATGTTCTTATTAATTTAATTTTTGGCCAATTAAAATTCCTATAATATTGCTGTTAGAGGCCAGTAGAAATGCCCTTAAAGCACTAACAAAATATCATTAAAAGGTTTTAAATAACACCGATAACATTCCCACTATTACTATCTCTATATGTTCAAAATATTAAACAATGATAATTACTGAACCAAATAACTAATTTCAGTGATTAAAAAACCCATCTGTTTATATCAAAGAAACAAATAACATACTATAAAATGATTGATTAAAGTGGATATTTATGATTGGTTATTAAGTGATGTTTAATGTTAAGTTTTTGGAGGGTCTTGAAGATACGAGGGTGGTCTGAAAAGTTTCTGACCTAACAAAGATACAAGACATTTTTGCAGAAATTTTTTTTTATTTTCCAACATAGTCTCCTTGTATCTCTACACACTTCTCCCAGCGATGCTCTCATCTCTGTAACCTTCCAAATAGTACTAGGTGTTTTTCTCTGCAAAATAATTGTACACGAAGGTGATTGCCTCTTCATTTGACGAAAATCTCTGTCCTCCGAGCGCAATTTTTAGATGAGGGAACAAAAAGAAGTCGTTTGGGGCTAGATCTGGTGAGTAAGGCATCCGCCCAACAGGTGTTCCATCCGGTCAAGCAGTTCAAACCATAATTCATGGATTATCGCCATGGCAATCGCTGAGGTGTGAGATGGTGCATTGTCTTGGTGAAACAGGATTTTCTTTTTCTGCAAATGTGGCCGTTTTTCGCAAGTTCTGACATCAGCTTGTCAAGTAATGATGCGTAGTATGCTCCTGTAATGGTTTTTCCTTTTTGAAGATAGTCGATTAAAATAACTCCATGACTATCCCAAAAAACAGTCGCCATCACTTTCCCAGCCGAAAAAACAGTTTTTGCTTTTTTTGGAGCCGGTTCCCCCTTTGCAGTTCACTGTTTGGACTGTATTTTTGTTTCGGGCGTAAAATGGTGTATCCAAGTTTCATCTACAGTAATTAATCGGCGCCAAAACTGGGATTTATTGCGCCAACAGAGCATTGGAAATGTTCATTCGAACACGTTTTTGGTCTAACGTGAGCAAACGCGGCACCCAACGCATGAACGGCTTTCTCATGTCTAAATGTTTACTTAATATGTGACAAACTCGTTCTTTTGACGTATTCATAACATCTGCTATCTCTCTCACTTTAATTCAGCGGTCATCTAGCACTACTTGGTGAACTTTGGTGATGTTTTTGTCGGTAGTTACAGTTTTTTGACGTCCCAAACGTTCATCGTCTCCCAAGCTCTTACGGCCACGTTTAAATTCAGCTGCCCAAAATTTCACTGTGGTAAATGATGGTGCAGAGTCCCCATACACAGAATCCAACTCATCTTTGATTTGCGTTGGCGTATTGCCTTTCAAAAACAAATATTTAATGACAGCTCGATACTCGATTTTGTCCATTTTCGTAAAAATACTCACATCAACTCACTCAAACGACTGTTACATAACAACTGCAGGTTCAAAATGGCTGAAACTTTGGTGAGCAACTGTCAACAGATGAACAACAAAATTCGAGTGCTGCTGTCTTCATGTTGAGGTCGGAAACTTACCAGACCACCCTCGTATATACAAAAATTAAATTGCAAAATTAATCTCAGTCCTGTTAATATTTAATTAACGACATTTTTATCTGTACAAAGGTTTCTGAATCACATAAATTAGTCGTATAATTTAGAAGATATAGCAGTAATACTAAAAATGAGGAAAATGTCATACTAAGCTTAACAACAATAATTTATGAACCAATTAACCAATTTTAATGATTTAAAAAACAAGCTGTTTACCTCATACAGAAGAAACAGATAAAACACACACACACACACAGCATTTTCATTTTGTTTTCATGGTGACTTGTTTCCTGATCACATGTATAGATAACGGTAAATTAAAACAAGATGTCGCCTAGTATCCTCTATCTAGTGTCTGCATAATTAAATTAGCCACTGTTCAACATTAGTTTAGGATATATTAATAATAAAAAAAACCATAACATTTCAGATTATGTTTATTATCAGTTATGTTTATGTTTATGATTATGTTACACTGGATAGATCATCCACATTAGCCCAAGTGTGCACAATAGTCGGACATTAAACCAAGTGTGCACAATAGTCGGACGTTAAACCAAGTGTGCACAATAGTCGGACGTTAAACCCAAAAAAAAAAAAAAAAAAAACACTGGATAGTGGATACTAGACATTTAGTTTTAATTTACCGTTATCTATACACATGATCAGTAAACAAGTCATCAGTAAATGAAATGAAAATGCTACATAATGGTGGACAAATACAATATAAGACTGACTGTTGTATGCAACTGACTGATGTTTGTGCATGCAAACACCAAGTGGAGGAGGTTACTTGTTCAAGGTTATTGACACTGGCTGTTTACTCTTTTTCAATTTCTAAGCCTGGAATGTAGTAACAACTTCTTCTTTAACTATTTAACTATGACGCATTTTGGAATATTTCCATTTTCAAAACTTTTTACTGTACTGCTCCCCCAAATCTAAGTTAGTTTTTTTATGCTAGAATCCAGATCAGGGGATTCTAGAGTAAAAACTTTTGAAAATGAAAATATTCCTAAATTTGTTTGAAGGTAGGAAAGGCAGAAATATTTACTCTACAAAATTACAACATTCCACGGCGATGATAACCTTAACGGTTTTTCACCGGAAAAAAAAATACAACATTCCTGGCGGGAAAAAGATGATTATATTAAGAATTTTAAATTATGTTCATTTTTATATTTAAGTAGGCTACATTTTTATCAAGGAATAGTCACATGGTCTTATTCTGCTCTGGCTTGGCTTCATTCTAATAAGTAAGGCTTCAATTATTTTCTGTTTAAGTAAGTTCTTCTTCTAGTATATTATTTTTGCTTCTTCCCAATTAAATTTATGATTTTCGGATTACTTATGTTCAGCTATTTTTGAAATATCTACTAGGCTTAATTGTATTTTTCTTTTCTAGGTAGTTTATATTATTATGTTTGTAGGTCTTCTTGTTTTGCCTATCACATTTTTACTGTAAATACAGCTTTTAGTGTCTTGAAGTTTAAAGGTTTTGTTTTGTCAAAATGTATCTTAACAGTGTTTTTGTATTAAAGGTGATTCTGATTTTATATTTTGTAGCAACAAATCTTTTCTGATAATAACGCCCCACAAGGGATCATCATAAACGCTAAAGGTTTTTTCACTTTTTTAGACTATTTCTTAGTAGAGAAAGCAAGATTTTTCCTCATTTGCTTCAAATAGTGAGATCGATTTAGAAGGCCAGAATAAATGTATCCTGTGCACCTAAATACTCACATACTGTACTTTAATATTATATCTGAAACACCTGTATGCAGACACCCTTTGAAACTTTGAATATACAGAGTACCTTAACTGAAGACAGAGAAATGAGTAAGGTGAATTCCTAGTAGTCCTTCTCAGAGTTGCTGAATTAGTGGCTAAATAAAGCGCTCCTCCAACACACACTATTACTATCTCTTAATTATTTTATTCTTATCTTATATTGGCCCAGTGCGCACACGATGAACGTAAAGCTGTCTGGTAATCCAATGGGCAGAGCAGTGGAAATGTACAACCACCTTTCAGCCATCTAATATTTGCTTGGGCAAATATTTTAGATTCGAGAGTTTCTGTTAAAAAATCTGTGATTTTACAGCATATTTGTGTGCTCGAGCAAGTGTCACTAGATGGCAGTAGAGTTAGTACAACTCCGGCTTTCTACCAGCTGAACTATTAGCCAGCTTAACATTTAAACACACAAATTGTCTTGACTCAGGATCTTTTGCGTCCCCCTTCAGTGAGAAGAGCTATTTGTCCGGTACACACATAAGATGAATTTAAAAAATTTTAAATTGCTGACATGTAATTTCAACAGTGGAAATAAGCTTGTTAACCGGCCTCGGAATACAATAAGGATAAATAAAAGACAGGTAAAGAAGCAACAAAATGTACAGTACTATATTTAACAGCTGTCGACTCTTTACAAACTGCATTAAACCATGTCCTTTATCCAACGTACTCTTATTTAATTACATTTGTCTGACAATAAAAATGATACATTTATACCATGAATAGTAATTTAATATGTTTGAGGAAGGCACTAAATTTCTTCACATCGCATACCTGTCTTATCGAGCAAAACAAAAATTATATAAAATAGTTTGTTTTTTATACACAGGGTATAGTATTTCGATATTTAAAATTATATAATTATAAACATGCCAATTTAACTTTGGCATCCATTGACAAATTACAATATTTATAATCTGTTATATTTTATACACTTTTGGTCAATTAAACAGTAGGAGTATTATAATACAGGTTTTATTCTACGATTGTATATTACACAGGTTTTTTAACTGAATACCACACAAATTATTCTTTCTACATTATGTGCATTAACTGTCTTATGTACAATAAACTGGCAAGATAATAGTAAAAAAAACAACATACAGGTAAATTGTCGGTTCAGATCGAAGTGAGAAAAGAAATATTTAAATAATGAATAGCAAAAAATATATACAGTGCTAGAAGTGAACAGAAAGTTTTTATATAAATAATAATTATTTACTTAAGTAATTCTGATTAACTGAATTGACAAAATTAGGATTTGAAATTATTTTTTTAACTAATGAATTATAAATTTTTACAAACATTCTTATTTTAAATAATATTGCTTTATTGAACAATTTTTTTCAAATATGTTATAAAATATTAATTTTTTTATTGTTGAAAGTTTTAATGCATTATCCTTAAGTTTACGGTTTTATATTACATTCCATATAAAACCGTACTGGTTTAATGATTTTTTGGTATACGTTACATTTACTTAGTTTTTATTTTGTGTAAGAAAAAAAACACACACTTTTTCACATACAATAATAAGAGCAAAATAAACAATCTAATTATACATTACTAGAACACAATGAATATTAATTCTAAATATGTTAAAATATATTGTATTGTATTGTATTCAGTTCTTGCTAAACTTGACTTTATATATAATAAAAAAGCCAGTGATTGTTACCAAATGATGACTTATGCGCTTCTAAAATTTAGTCTTTGATGTTTTATATTTCTTAAACTAATAATGTTATTTTTAAAAGTAAACATTAAGAAGGGACAAATTTATAAATGGCACTAGAAATATATTTATTATTGTCTAAAATAAGTGCCACAGCTAATTTTTTCATGTGCTATTACTTCCAAATGTATAGAAACATATGAATAAAGTAAATATTACACTCAGGTGTTTTTACTAACATAGTAGAAAAGAACTTCCAGAAGATATTTAATAACATCATTTTAAGTTTAGAACATGTTGATATGTGAAAATATAACTGGGAACAAAACTGATTTTTGTAATGACTATAAATTTATTAATCATTAAACCTGTTGATCCATTTTAAAACAGAAGTTATTAAAACTTTTATAACAATCGTTACCTTCATCATTTAATTTTTTTAAATCACATTCTAATCTTGCAAATTTCATTGAAAAACAAAACGAATCTTACATACATCAGGTTCAATTTTCATTAACTTAAAGTAACAATTTATGCGGTTTTTAACATTGAATACAAAGGTGAAATCAGGTTTTTGAAAAAGTGTAATACAAAATGTATGAATGTTTTAGAATTTTAAATGCTACCATTTAAAAAAAAACATTAAAACATTTTGCAAAGTAATTACCAAACAATTTTTGTACCAGGATTGACTTTGTGTTTTATTTGTAAATTCATTGAACATCATCGGCAAGACACTTGCTGCAATTATTTGTAAACTATTTGAAATTTTTAAGTACATTTTAAGAAAACATCTTTCATAAAAACCTAAGTAATTTTTAAAATAATTGGTCTTCAAGTCTTCAAAAAAAAAAAAAAAAAAAAAAACAATTTTGAAATAATTTTGAAGAAATTTACATTAAAATATTTAACTATATAATTAACCTGTATATACATATATGTGCATGTGTACCCTACATACATACATACATTACATACATCTAGTACTTTAAATATGTATACATAAGATGATTTATAAAAATGTTAAAAATGAGATTCACACAAAAATAACTAATACTTCTTTAAACTCTACGAGTATAATAAAATAGTGATATGGTTTCAATATGAACTATATTATTATAAAATTCAAACATTTGGGCCCAATCTTTCACTTAAATAGTAAACAATCACTGAATCTTTAGTACGATGGATTGAAAATTAATTTATGATTAATACATATTCTTAAAAACTTTAAAATTAATTTCTTAAAGCATTTCATTTTACCTCATTTTACGATAAATATAATTATTATTCCTACTAAAAATATACATATATATCAATTTATTTTTTTTTAACTCAAGCATCCTTACTAAAAGATTCAGTGAAAACTCATTCATTTCTGTTGTGTGTTTGCTTTTGCTGTGAGTATGCCAATACTAAGAACTATTTTTGAATAAATTAGTGATACGTGTTAGTGATGTTTTGGTTTGAGCGAGTGCACAACGAGGCAACATTTCGTGAACTTAGCGACTCGACGAGTCAGTGATTAACCTCACCAGGCAGTCAGCTGTTACCCAAGCTGTGTATGTCATTCAGGACTCTTGTTGGCGTGAACTCTGGCATAGAGCTGCAAACATTTGTATAAAGATTAACAATAAATAATTATATATACAAGCTGGATATATCATCGTTACACAAAACTTTGATTGAAATCCAAATATTACTAATGAAAAAAAACTTGGACATTTATAAGTAGCAAATGTGATTGCAGACAGCAAAAACACTTCAAAGAATACTTGCCTAAAAACAACTTCAGAGTAAATCAAGTTTTGCTCAATATATAATTAACAACAACCATTCGCACTGAAATTTTGGAACCAGTTTAACAACATTTGCAAAAAAAGGAAGAATTATGAATGCTTTATTCTAGGCTCTTCAGGAAATATAATCAACGATATTTTTTCCAATTCTTTATTTAAAAAATGGCAATTGAACTAGCAAAACTGATTAGGCCTAAATAAAAAGCCTTACAAGAGCAGTGTGTCATAGGTCATGTAATAGTATACATAAAATTTGTTTGATGTAGGTAACTATTTGTATGTGTATGTATTATGTGTGTGTGTGTGTGTGTGTGTGTGTGTGTGTGTGTGTGTGTGTGTGTGTGTGTGTGTGTGTGTGTGTGTGTGTGTGTGTGTCGAAGTGTTTGTTTTAATGTTTTAACAACTTCTAATGGGTAATATATTAAAAATGGTGTTTGAGAGGAAATAAAATCACAAGTTAGAAGTTACAAAGTAACATGTTAACATAAAATATAAATTAAAAGTTAAAACAAATAAAAATTAAATTGTTCACTTTTATTTTTACTAAATTATTAGCAGAGTTTTACGGTTAAATAACTAACAAAAATTAGTTAATACGGTCGGCAGAAAAGGCAGCAAACTAGACGTTTGGATACACAATTAATTAACCCTAATAAAGAAATAAAACTCACCCCCAACAGATTTCGAGGAATATAGCCCTCTCTGTCATTGAGTCTCGCCCACCACCATTCTCTCTCCCACTCGTCACCCTTCCTCAGCACAACCAATCTCTCTCCTTCTCTGAAGCTGAGTTCATCTGTATTATGGGCGTCATAATCAAAGACAGCAAAAACTGCTCCGCTGTTCAAGATACCCAGCTTCTCTTGAACACCTGTAACACATAACAGCCAAATAAGTACTTATATACACCTAATAACCTTTTGTAACAAACACTCATGTACTTACTTCCATTAATTTAATGTTCCACCAAGTACTCACTCCTCGACTAACACAAGGCTAAGGGCTGAAGTACGTGGACTCTGTATGGGCAGGCATTTTATTTCCACAGCTGTTTGTGGGATTTTGATCGCTGGAAACAAACTGTCAAAATCCACTAAGTTCAGAGAGCCCTTGAGAGCTGGAAAAAATGAACCTAGGAAACCTCAAACAATCAATCAAGTACCAACTTCCATCGGGTACTTCAGAAAATTTACAAAAACAAATATTGTGAGTAAATTTAGGAAAATAAATATTTTTTAAAAAAATCTACAAAAATTTCTGAACAAGTTTTTTTAATTAAGAACATTTATTTTCTTTCTAAGCGTTGGATCTTAGGTGCATTGTGTAGACCTACAACTTGCATACTTTAATAAAGTATGCATTAAAAGGTATGGTAAATCAAGATTACTTCCACAGATTTCAATATTCACAAGTTCAGAAATCTGAATTTTGATAACAGGAAACTAGAAAACTTATTTTAAAAATCAAAAATTTCTCACCACCAAAACTAACATTTTTACTTGTTTCCGTACCAAAAACTTCTATTTTAATATCGTAAAATACTAGTGTTTCAGAAAATATTAATCTTGGTTGATAAGGCAAAACATAAACTCACTGTAGAGGTATTCAGAGCAACCGTCGAAACCTTCTTCGTCTTCTTCACATTTTTCAGCAGCAGTTTCATGGTCACTTAGCGTTGTTGCAAAAATACACGCTCCATGCTCTACTAGGAACTTTACCATAGCCAAGTTGTTGCATGATGCTGCACAATGCAATGGCGTCCTATTGACAAAACATAATAGTTTTAATATAGTGCTTATGTCACAATCTATAACATTTTCATCATGTTTTGAGGGTGGTCTGAAAAGTTTCCGACCTCAACATGAAGATAGCAGCACTCAAATTTTGTTGTTCATCTGTTGACAGTTACTCACCAAAGTTTCAGCCATTTTGGATGCACAGTTGTTATGTAACAGTCGTTTGAGTGAGTTGATGTAAGTATTTTTATGAAAATGGACACAATCGAGTATCGAGCTGTCATTAAATATTTGTTTTTGAAAGGCAATACGCCAACGCAAATCAAAGATGAGTTGGATTCTGTGTATGGGGTCTGTGTGTGCAGAGTGCACCATCATTTACCACAGTGAAATTTTGGGCAGCTGAATTTAAACGTGGCCGTAAGAGCTTGGGAGACGATGAACGTTCGGGACATCCAAAAACTGCAACTACCGACGAAAACATCGCCAAAGTTCACCAAATAGTGCTAGATGACCGCCGAATTAAAGTAAGAGAGATAGCAGACGTTATTAACATGTCACAAGAACATGTTTGTCACATATTAAATCAATATTTAGACATGAGAAAACTGTCCGTGCGTTGGGTGCCGCGTTTGCTCATGTTAGACCAAAAATGTGTTCGAATGAACATTCCCAATGCTCTGTTGGAGCAGTTTAGACGCAATAAATCCCACTTTTGGCACCGATTAATTACTGTAGATGAAACTTGGATACATTATTATACGCCCGAAACAAAAATACAGTCCAAACAGTGAAATGCAAAGGGGAAACCGGCTCCAAAAAAAGCAAAAACTGTTTTTTCGGCTGGGAAAGTGATGGCGAATGTTTTTTGGGTTAGTCATGGAGTTATTTTAATCGACTATCTTCAAAAAGGAAAAACCATTACAGGAGCATACTACGCATCATTACTTGACAAGCCGAAGTCTGAACTTGCGGAAAAATGGCCACATTTGCAGAAAAAGAAAATCCCGTTTCACCAAGACAATGCACCGTCTCACACCTCAGCGGTTGCCATGGCGAAAATCCACGAATTATGGTTTGAACTGCTTGACCAGATTGAACACCTGTTGGGCGGATGCCTTACTCACCAGATCTAGCCCCAAGCAACTTCTTTTTGTTCCCTCATCTAAAAATTGCGTTCGGAGGACAGAGATTTTCATCAAATGAAGAGGCAATCACCTTTGTGAACAATTATTTTGCAGAGAAAAACGCCGAGTACTATTTGGACGGGTTACAGAGATGGAAGCATCGTTGGGAGAAGTATGTAGAGATACAAGGAGACTATGTTGAAAAATAAAAAAAAAAATTTCTGAAAAATGTCTTGTATCTTTATTAGGTCAGAAACTTTTCAGACAACCCACGTAACATGTACAAATAACTGAAACTTGGATGAAACTTTCATAATGACATCTGCGACTCCAAAAAGTACATATTTTAAAATGTGTTTGTCTTGTGAAAAATTGCTAAGCAGTCAATACAAATGTATTGAGAATGTAAAGTAGTCAATTCATAATGATTAAAATGTTGAAATCAAATTTTCAAAAAACCTAAGGTTAAAAAAAGAATAAGACCAGGTTTTATATGATAAGGATAAATGGATTTTGCTGATGCAATATATTTTTGTTATTTTGAATGCAGTAATTAAAATTGTGAACTCAATCATCTTATGTTTTTCATGAGCTCTGTAACTTAATTGTTTTTAAACAAACATTCAAGATTAAATAAGTAAAGCAGCCAGATCGGTTCTAAAGGCCTACCTGTACTGACCGTCTGGTTCACTTTTCAACTATCACAGTAAGCGACAACTAGTCCAACAGTGAATAGTGAAAAGTCCGCGCAGTTTCACTGCTTTTTATGGAAACAATCCAGAACAGCTGTCTCTAGTTTCCACTGCAGAGAAAAGAGCTATCTCTTTCCACTAAATCCAACCATCAGTTTGGTATTTCTAAAACTAAAACACTTTTTCTTTTTTATGGTCTATCAGAAAAAATAAAATTTTAAAATCAAAATCTGTAGTTTAGTGGCAGTGACCTTCCTAATCGCAGTGACCAAACACCGGCTACTGACATTCAGGACATTTTGCCCGGTAGGTCTATAGAATTTTGACTGTTCAAAATTAATATCTGTATTACCAGATTGGTCCTCCAATACAGGGTGTAGCCTAAGTTATAAAATCTACCGTTCTGCTGAATGCCTTATTTTCATAACTAATTTTATTACTAAACTCCTACTTTACACATCAAGCTCAAAAAGGATACTAAAGGTAACTTTTTCTATCCATACCAAATATAAGACATAGGCTACATGTCTTATTAAACTCCTACCTAACTTTTATGTAACTACTGTGTATGACTCACCATCCATCACTGTCTTGAGCATTCACATCACAGCCAAACTGAACCAGGAATCTAACAATGTCGAGATGACCTGCACAGATGGCATTGTGAAGGGCAGTAATACCTTCATCATTTGCCGCACTAGGATCTCTCACTTGTCCTGCCGTTCTAACAACCAGTTCAAGTTCACCTTCCAATGAAGCGTCCAATAACAATGCGAGCGGATCAAATGAAACTCTTCTCGAAATCACTTGTTTGCCACCATTACTTCCAGCTTTTAAATTGCCTTTTCTTCTTCTTACAACTACATTGTCTCCTAAAACAGAAAGTTAAATTCAATACTTTGAATTTTTATAAATAAATAGTTATACTTTGTTTTCTCAAAATTAAAAATTAAATTTTGATAAATTTTAAACAAAACAATACTTATGGGTTTTGGTAGGCATGGGTAAGTGTTGTTACCCTGGCACAATATGCCAGAAATATGCTCAGCAAACATATATCAATTAATTTTGGCCTGGTGCGAGAGGGATACAGATAAATCGGCTTAATAGTAAACTTGAGAATACAAATAAAAAGAAAATTATCTTTTCAGAAGTCAGAATACAATTAGCATAATCAGTTTCAACAAAATAATCTTCTACAAATACATTATAAATTTAATTCAGTAAAAATCAGAACCCTTACTATCCGGTCAAGCTACATTTTGATATCTGTTTGCGCAACCTATATGGCAGTGAAAACTGAACAATTTTGAGGGACACATGATCTTTAGAAAGGACGCTACGTGAGTTGGATTTCAGTGATTGAGCAGTACAGACGCATGTGTGTCAGCTGCTCCAGTTAAAGTGGTTTGGAGTGATCTTAAGATATAAATAAAGTGAAATAAGTTCAGAAATAGAATCATATTAGTTGTGCGGGAATAATACAGTGTTGTTGCATTCAACTGAGATTATTGGAAATAAACGGGAGATTTAATCATATTTATACGAGATGTAGCTATTAAATAATGAGATTGACGTAAAAACATTTATTTTCATTTTATACATAATTACTTATTATCACCTTCAATATACACCCCTTCTCTATCCCTACAACACTCCATGCAAATTTTCCATTGTTGGAAACAGTGCTGGAAGTCATCTGTCAACTCCTTCAGGACTCTTGCTGCTTTAACTTTTACAGCTTCCACGGATTCAAATCTCGTCCCTTTTAATGCAGATTTCACTTTAGGGAACAGATAGAAGTCACATGGTGCAAAGTCTGGTGAGTAAGGTGGATGTTCTAACTCTGGGATGCTGTACTTGGCCAGGAACCTCTTGACAGATAATGCAGAATGAGCTAGCGCATTGTCTTGGTGGAAAACCCATGATTTGTCCTTCCACATTTCGGGTCGTTTTTTCTTTACTCTTTCAAGTAGTTTACCAAGTACCTCAAGGTAGTAATATTAATTAATTGTTTGACCTTCGGGAACCCAGTGAAGAAGGTACACAATCCCATGAATATCGAAAAAACAATCATCATTGCTTTAAATTTTGACTTGCTGATTCTTGCTTTTTTGGCTCTTGGGGTCTTCCAATGCATGGATTGGCGCTTTGTTTCCAGATCATACGTAAAAAACCATGATTCATCACATGTTATTATCCTTTCCAATAAATCTGGGTAATTTTCAATGGCATCCAAAGTATCAGTACAAACATTTTTGTGAGCTGCTTGTTGTTCAAACGTGAGAATTTTTGGCACCATTTTGGCACACACTTTTCGCATGTTCAAATTGTCACGTAAAATTTGCCATACACATTCTTTATCAATGCCTACAGTTTCACCAATTGCACGGATACTTAACCGATGGTCAGACCGAATCAAATTAGCAACTTTTTCAACAATGTCATTCGTTTTTGACGTTGAAGGGCAACCTGGCCACGAATCATCTTCAACGTCTTGTCGGCCATCTTGAAAATGCTTAAACCATTCAAAAACAAGTGCCCGCAATAAACATTCACTGCCATACACTTCTTTCAGTAAATTATAAGTTTCAGTAGCGGTTTTTCCAAGTTTGAAGTGAAATTTAACAACAATTCGTTGCTCTATTATTACACTAACCATTTTTTCGGCAAAACAAAATAACAACACTAACGGAAATGAAGGTTATGACTAAACGGTATTGGTTACACAAACGAGACTAACTTCATTCTGAAGAGAAAGCTTCACACTAAACTGCTGTCGGTCAATGGTGGTTGGCACATGCGCACTTGTTCTGCCGCAGCGTCAGTCTCGTTATTTAATAGTCACACCTCGTATATTCAAAAGTGAAGTCCAAGATTTTGAACCTCATATTTTAAACTCATCATAAACTAAAATTTACTAAATTTAGATAAAAAGAATTTGACCTGGTTAAGCCTACAGCAAAATTTTGACTTTAACTTTAATACAAATTTTTTTTTTTGCTTTGTTTCATTTAGCGAATATCTAACGTATTCAATTATTAATGTTTTCATAATTAAAATCAATTTTACTTACAATTAACTTGGATATGGCCAGCACAAACACCCTACTCCAAGAATAGAATAAATAAAACATTTGTTTCAATATTGTATCTGTAAACTGAGTATTTGGTGCTAAGTGTGTTAGACTCATGGGCCTGTACTAATAAAACTGGACCTATTTCAAAAGAAGAATAGTTAGATAATAAGTCATATATGTTAGAAAAAGTTGTTTAATATTACCGATTACTTATTCATATTGCAAATATAATAGCTGAAGGGATTGTCTTATTTTTATGTTTGTTTGACATTTGGGTTTTTTTTTTATTTCCGAAAGAATTCACTATAGAGTGATCAATCAATTCAACGTAATAGAGTCACGACATAAAGATTTCTTAATTGCCAAAATAATGATCCTTATTGTATCATTATAACAGTATTTCATGGTAGATAAAATTTTGCATTTGTATTATAAATAACTTAATTGTAATATGAGTTCATCTATGTTATTTTAAAATTTAATTGATATTCATGTTATGTTTTAGAAGTGTAAGTTTTGTCTTTAATATAAAATCATCCTAATATTTCACTAGCAGTTAAATGTTTAAAGCTAATTTTTGTTATTAATGCCATTTTTTGTATTTTGTTTTGTCGATAAGAATAGTAACAAAAAAATTTGTAATATTACATGGTAAACCAAGTTACTTTACACTGAATGCCAGGGCACAGAGGGGTTGAGGGTATTGAAGATGCACTGGCTGGCTGGACTGGTATCTGCATCTGAGTTCACTGGGCCAGAGATTCCATGTCATATGATACTGGACAGTATGAATTTCTTTTTGCCTGGCTGGGTCAGTTATTAATAGTTGGATGAACAAGCGATACCAGGAAAGATGAGACAACCATAAAGAGCAATCCCATAGCAAGACTTTTAAAAAAGGTTCCTCTGGAGGACTTGAAGGGACAGCAAGGCTCTGGGCAAACCACAACTGAGGAAAATCATGGTGCTCATTATAGGGTAATGTGGTTTGATGGTACATATGAACATGATAGAAATGTATCACAGAGAAACCGTGTGTAGGCATGCAGAAAAAGAGGGGAAATTTGTAGGCCACAAAATCTATAATTTTAAGGCTCTTGGCAGCAAGAGGCAAAGTAAATAGCAAAGACAAATTGCAGGCCTACCTTGTTCTTTATTTATATTATTTTTGGTTTCTACATCCACACTTTCTTCAGAACTTCTATCACTCGATATCCTTGTGTTTTCTTCTGAAGACAAATTATCCGCAATGGACATGCCTACTCTGTCTACTTGATCAGTTCCGTCTGCTAAGGCTATAAGGTCTGCAGGCGGTGTTTCTGTTTCTGGAAATAGAAAAGCAGGCGGCATTTCTATCCTCCGATTGGTTCCAAAAGTAACAGTTTCACCATTAAATGTAGGTTCATTTTCGGACAAGTTAACCGGCGGTGACTGATTTCCGTCAGTTTTACAGCTTTCTTGGATAAATCCAGCTGGCATTCCTCCATTCCTTAACCTCGGCACTTCTGAAAGCGGTTGTTTTCTTATTGTAAGTGGTCTCGCTTTGATGATCAAGTCAACACCTGTTCTTCTGGGTATACTGTCTTCTATAGGAGGTTCTGTTGTGGGTGGTGGGGGTGGTATTGGATCTGATGATACAACAAGGGTAGCACTGGTTGGTACAGGAGGCGGAGGCTGGTAGGTGTGACCAGGCTTTAGTGTTGTTGGGTAATCTGGTGAAATGCTGCCTCTGTAAAATTAAAAAAACAGTATGTTAGTCTCGCCACATTCTTGTACAATCTATTTGAAATAAAAATTTATAATACTCATTTTATTTTCCATACAATTTTTACTGATTAATCAGCTGATTTTATTAAAGTATTTTTTTAATAATTCTTTATTTAATAATCCGACAGTTGTATTCAAAATTATAACCAGAAAACACACAGGTTATATTTATATAAATCTGATTTCATTATAAAGAAAAAAGCAATATACTGCAAAAGTCAAAACAAATTAAGTTTTGTCATCATTATGCACTGAGTATGTAATGAACTCAGGATTATCAACAAGGATAGATTCATATTTTAAAAATATGAATCTTTGGAAACATTATGTAAAAATTTATAAGTAATTTGCATAAATTGTACCACTAGAGAAGTTACACTTGCCTTGTAGATATTGAAATTGATCCTCTAAGAACATTTAACGCAGAATCAACAGATTCAGAAGAAATATCCACGGAAGGTTTTGATTCTTTTCTTATTCCATCATCGAGCCCGCCATCTGCGCTTGTTTCTGTCCAGTGTGTCTGGCGAGGTGGGGGAGGCGGTGTCGGTTTGACAGGTACAGCTGGTTTTGGTGGTAAAGCAGGTTTTCCCACCGTCAAATCAGGTGTACCGACTGGTGGTGAAAGGTTTTGTGGAGACGGTGATTCTCCTTTTTGGTCCCGTAGCATGCCCTGTTAAAAAAAAAACGTTTTAGTTTTTTCAATAAAATGTCTTTAGTAAAAAGGCAGTTCTCAAATATCAATTACTGTAAATAGTAAGAAAAGTCAAAACTATTGTTTTATCATAAAGCATAACCTATATAAAGAGTTATGCTTTGTTTTGTATAAAGTGCATAGGAAATGAATTTAAAGCGAACAACAGCATTTTATATGAGTTTAAATTTAAATGATCTTACAGTCGTTAAGGAAGTTTAGAATCATGCGTGCGTAAACATGTTAATCATAAGCAGTTTGTTGCAAAAAAAATGTGGTCTGAGGCGCAGATATTTTTTCTAACAATTTACAAAAAATGTTTCAAAAAAAAAGATCATTATTATAATAGCAATACTACTTACCTCTCTTCATATTTTTTCCGACTTTATTAAAAGCCACTTTATTATAGTAGCAAGGCGTGACTACAATTTACATAAATACCTCCCCTTTGCTCATTCTGAGGCTTTAGAAATCCTGCTTAAAGCAAGATTTACAAATCATAGAAACAAGAATACGGTACAAGAAATCTTAGGTGCAAGCATGCACATTAATGTCAGAAGCCTTCAGTACTTCCAGTAAAACATACACTCCATAACTGGACACTGTTTTCAGGCTTTAATATTACGAGTCATCTTAAATTATTCTTGAAGTTCCAAAGTTCTTTTGTGTACTTTTTACTGTACTCTTATTTAAGCCACTATAAGATCTTTCATATATTGTTAAACATTGGAATGGTTAACATCTTTCAGAACTGCTAAGCATTTCAATCAGTTTTGAACATAAAATAAGGACCTGCGTTATTGAAACTACATATACAGAGAAGCTACAGGTTCCTCAGAACACCTTATATTTTCCATTTTAAGGTTTACAATAAAATAAAACTGACTTAAAACCAATAAAGGACTGTAAACAAAATTCCAGGAGCAGTATAAAGTGTCCTTGTGAGAGTGTAGTAACACAGATATAGGTGACAAAAATAATTGTGTATATAACAAAACAGCTGATTGCTAAAAAAAATATTATTGAAAGTAATATTTAAAGTATTACTGTATCCAAGTCGGGTAATTATTAACTGAATCAGTTTTGAAAGTAGAATCGGTAAGACAATCTAGGCTAGTTCTGATATTTAAATGTTATTAAATAAAAGACTTATTTAGGTATGCAGTGTAAAATCTGGTTATAATAGGTTTCATTTGTAAATATTTCAATAAGGTTCAATATTAGAATTCAGTTATTAATTTTATAGGTTATAGTTTTAAATACAAAAGTAGAACAAAGTAAGGCCTATTATGTTAAATTACCTAAATATAATTAATGACATTTAAAATAACCAAAAACTTCTTGCTGTAACAGTGTTGTGCATTATCTGTTTCTTTTTCCAATTAACCACCTGTAGAATTAATAAGTGGACCACTTTCCATTTCCATTTTTTATGTATTATTAAATTTGTTCTTGTTATCAACGTAAATTTTTGGTAAATTGAATATTCAGTACAAAAATTCATATTTGTGAAAATTACAGTAAAACCTTTTACAATGTTTACAACAATACACAGACAACAATGTGATATTTTTGTGAAATAAAAATAAATTAAGTAATAAAATTGATCAAACGAACCTGTGGTGTGGAACTAAGTATTTGGGGTTGAACCGGATGGATTTTAGTTGAAGAAGTTTGATAAACAGAAGGCTGCTGTACTGAAGTGGGTGCTACGCTACTTACTGGTTTCTAAAACAGACACAATTTCAATAAAACTGTCTGTAAAATATTTGACACACTGATAATATTATATTTTATCAACTTTTTATTTTAATTAAAAGATAACCTGCATTATTCTCCAGTTCTGTGCATGCGCATGTAAAAAACACACACACACACACACACACTCACACTCACACATACATAGTAACCCAAAAACCATATCTTTCAACTCATGAGACCTAAAAATAAATAGCTAGAATTATATTATCCAAGAAAATCAATTTTATCTACCTTCATTTTACTTTTCATATACTTTGTGCTGAATAAAGTTAACTGATATATTAAAATTTTAATTGAAAAGCAGACCCACCAGTTTATCGACAAAGAAATAATTTTTTAATCAATAACAAACACAATCGTAGAAGAGCAGTGGAGAAATGATTGCAATATGTTGAGGCGTGATAGATTAGCAATAGCTGCTGTCAAAGTTCCATTCCCATTCCGAATATTCCTGGCTGGTGATTGGACATCGCAGCGTTCAATAGATTTGCTTCTCCAAATGTTTTAGAAAAGAAACACAACTTGTAGGCCTCACAATAACAACACTGACAAACTGAAACAACTCTGAATTGTCGTTAAACTCTTCTTTCAGCACATGTAAATAATACTTTCCATTTCAATGCACTGTCAGGTTGCACCTTTCTGTTTCTGTTCTGACTGAACTGTTTGCTAATTTTTTGTATAAGAATATTGCGCACATAATTAAAACCACTCCACATGTTTCTTACAAAAATAAAAATTTTTTCCAGAAACTACTTGAATTATTTTAATTGAAACTGGATGTAACATAAAAGCATACATCTAAAAACTCACTTCTTCAAAAAAATTTAATTTTATGCAGCAAATAAATAAATGGAACTTGGAAATGTAGAAAATATTAAAGGATCACATGCTTATAATCAAATTCTACTTAAGTTTTATATTAAATACATACAAAAGCATTTATAAATAAATCCAGTGTATGATATTTGAACTAAAAGAAAGTTATGCTTCACCAAGGTAAAACTACAGTAAACTTTGATTTGTGTTAGGTTTTTAATTTTCTGTCAGTCGCAGTTTGATCAAAATGATACACAGGTGACATTTTCTGCACAAATTGTTTTTCTTGTTAAATAGTGTATTCAAAAAAACTACAATAAATATTCATCGCTTTCCTAATTATAGTTTAATAATCAAACAGGTTTCATGAAGTAAACAAATTGTTCAATCTTGGTTTCGTATATTAAATGTACACAGTGTGATCACACACACATACATTTTTTTTATTTTGTAATTTTACAAATTTAACTAAACAGTGTGACAGTAAACATGTTACAGTACAGATTCAACAATTCAAAAGTCCAAAGATTACAATTACATATGTGCAAGAATTGTTTGAACACAAATTTATCAATCTGATACAATGCCACTACGTTATTATTTTTATAGTGTGACTGGTGGAGGGTGAAAGACAAATATTAAACATTCCAACAGAGCTGGCACCAGTTCCAAGTAATCATCCTTCATCGAAAACTAAAGTATAAACAACCAAAAAAAGTAAAACAAGCACTATTACAGAATCAAATGTTAAACATTACGATATAAATTCCTAAGTAAAGCAAAGTTGTTAAACTGTTTTCTAACCATTAATCCTCACCTGGAATTCTAAAGACAGAGGTGTTGGAGGCAAAGAGAGCTTAAAACCCAACACCGAAGAAGCACTAGTTAAGGAACGAGATGGAAAAGCACACGTGTTAGACACTAGTGAAGATTTAGTAGTTAAACCAGAAGAAAGTGTAGAAGTAAGATTCTGAACACACAATATATGCAAGATACATGATACATGCACAACAACCTAATAAATATATAACTTGAAAGTATATACTTTATCTTTACATAACTACTTAAAACTTGTTCTTTTTTTAATTATAAGATGAATAAAATTTATAAATCAAACATTTTTATAATGTTATGACATTTTTCTGAATTGAAAAATTTAAATTGTTTGAATTTAAAAATAAATTGTTTGTACTTTCTGTGTGTGTGTGTATGTGTATGGGTGTGTGCGTGTGCGAGCGCGCCTTTTAGAATTCTAAAGTTCACAATTTTTTTCCAATCTGATTCAAACTCAGCAAAAAAATCAATCAATAGGTTGGACAAGCTTGTTATGCAACAAAATCTGTTCAACAGTTTCAAAATGGCAGCCATTTCAAATCCTTAAGATTTTATAATGTTTTAGTCTTAAATTATTTTAAAAGTCCGTTTTCACTGTTGTAATCAGCGTTAAAATTACATAAATCATCATTTTGAATTTTCAAAACCTGTTGCAATTAAGATTGAATTTCGTGGCAATCAGGGTTCATTTTTGTATTTTCGATGCAATTCAAAAATTTACAGAGTTAATGTATGCAATTTTCAATGTTAAATACGATGGTGTATTTTTGAAGCAGAACTTCAAAAAAGTGTGCGATAAAAACATTACTTTTGGAAATATGCTTCCATCACGTCAGCGAGACAGCTGTATATGCTGCTATTTTTAAATTTGTTTCACATATGTAATAGCAATTTATAAAATAATATTACAAGAATATGATGAAATATAAAATAATAGTTTCCAGTACTTAACAACAAATACAAAGTGTATAAATTACATGCCAGCACTTGACTGTTTATAGACCACACACAAACTACGACAATTAAATACACTTTTTGTATTTTTTAAGTTTTATAACTCAAAAGTTTAAGTTATAAAACATGAACAATAGTTTTACATAAATTGGTAAAATAAGTTTAAAAACTGGCATCATTTCAAAAACCATTGTTTTGTAACTCGGGGTATCCTAAAACCAACATTAAAATATTTAGTGTACATAATTTTCTCTCTATTGTCCATATTGTTATATTGTACAGTTACGGTCAAACCAATTTTATGAAATGAACCAAAATACTAACCTGGTGACTGTTTGATGAACTAGCACTACTATTTGTGGCTAACGATGAAGTTGATGATGTCGTAGAAGACGTGCCCCCGACAGGTTGCCCTCTTGTTAGTAACGATACACCTAGGCTACCAGTGTTGTACACCCTGAACAATAAACAATTTTAAATTGTTTACAATTCATAAATGAAATTGTTTACATATTTACAATTCTTATCACTCATTGTTTTCCGTGGACATCCGTGTTAGAACTTAGCTTATAAACCTGAGGCAGCTACACATACTCTTGTAATGTCATAAAAACAGTTTTGTCCTTCTTTGTCGAACTTACCCATTGTAACATAACTCCTACAAAAATGTAATGTGTTTCACACACTCTGTGGAATTAAGAAGTCTTTCTGAAAGAAACATTCATCACGATGTCACACTGAAACTGCAGTTCATTGTTTACGTTTAAGCAAAGATTTCTCCACTTGAATACCAAAAAAAAAAAAAAAAATATTTGTAGTATTTTTTTTGTTTGTAAGACCTCACCACCCATATTTTTACATGTCATTGATTTCTTTCACAGTTTTTTGTTACTCTCAGGGGCTCACATGTTGTGAGTACGGGTTCAGCAACCCCAAGATGCCCTAACTGGATGTAACCTTTCTTCATGTATCTGTTCCTGGGTTAGATCCTTTGCTTGGGCTGTGAGGCTAAGGGTATTCAGGTTAATAATGCAAACTCTGGATACTAGGTGGCTTCCAGATTTAATCTAGCATTACCTTCGTATATGAGGATCTGTTAGAGTGGATGTTTTATTTCCCTAGCTATTTGTGGGATTTGATGTCTGGAAATAAACCTTCAGAGCCCATAAAAAAGCTGGAGAACTGGCAAAAATTGACCTAGGGAGTGCAGATAGCATGGAAGAGAAGGGAGCTGGGGCTGTATCTAACCCCATAGAAACATAAGTAATAATTTGCGATTGATTGTAGAGATGCTAGTAGGTGAACTTATGAAATTAGAAGTGGGGTTGTACATATGTAATGTGGCCTATCTCAAATCAGACAGATGTTTGTAAATGTACAAATGTCTATCAGCAGGGCTGACAGAACTGTGTTTTAAGAGTGGAGGGCTGTCAGCTATGGATATTAAAATCCTGGGTAAAGAGCAACTCAGGAAAACCAAGCGACTCATTACAGGGCTCAGTGTGTGTAGAGTGTGGAGGAAGGAAAAGAACAATGCAGGCCATATAATCTATAATCGTGATGCTTTTACCAGCAGGAAGTAAAAGGTGTTTGCCTTCCAGGATCATGAAGTCCTCCAACAAAATGAGCTAGCCAGTGGACTGATAAGAGTTACCCCCCTGATTCTAATCCAAGGGGCACAATAGATCCTTTGTGCTAGACGCCACTAAGTTTTATAACCTCAAAATAAATGTAATGTTCCATATAACAGGCTTCCTTCTATCAACAATCTTATTGCTGCAGTCCATGTTTTAAATAGCGGAAGACACACACAAAATATTTATGGAAAAGAATACTAAAAACATAAAATTAAAAATATAGTGCTGGCAGACTTCTCGAGCACAACTAAAGGAATAATGTAAGAAAGAAGAGCGAGTTACATAATTGTGTGATTCTGTTTTTTTTTTTTTTTTTTTTTTTTGTTTACCTTCAGAAACTAGAGATACAAGATTCCAAGACCAGCTGGCAAGCAGTTTGCACCTGTGATTCTGCTTTTTTATTTCACCCATTATTATAAGCAGTAAAAACAATTTCAGTATTATTATTTTCAGTGTAATTTCAAAGTTTTAAACGCTAATACAAACAGATTTTAATGTTAATTACGATTATGACATCAAAATTTAAAAAAGGTTAATACAACAAAATTACTTTTGAAAATTCGCTTCCATCACATCAAGGAAACAGCTACATATCGCAATTATTATTGTACTGTATTTTTTTGCAAACAAAATCTGAAAGTAAAACTTTGCTGTAGATTAAAATACTGTCTTTTACTGGTAATGTAACTTGTTTTCAAAAATTCATAAAATTTTACAGCATATTTTCGAGTACTTGACGTATTCAAATAAATAAACTGAAAGTATACGAAAGTACAATGTAACATTAAAAAATTAAGATAAAGCTAAAATACAAAGTGATGAACTTTCTCATGGATGCATTAGGCTGTATGTATTATATTGTATAGGCATTGTTATTGGAACTAACATCATTAATTAATTTTCCATTACTATACAGTATTGTGCGTCAAAATTAAGCATACAATTCAAAACAGAATCATTTCTTAGTTTTTTAAAAAAATTTGTTTTAAAACTGAAGTGTTACTTTACATTTATCAAAAAAATGGCATGTACAAAAAGTTCTTTTTCTAGTATAATGAGTAAATTTCAGTTCAGTAGTATTATATCTCAAACTGGTAAAACCAATAGTTGGCAAAAACAACCAAATGGCTTCAATTATTAACATAAGTTATAAACACTTATTACTAAAATGGTGTACCAATTTTGAAATATAAAAAACTAAATTTGTGAAAACTGATTACTGAGGTAAATATAATTGAAACCGTTCTGCCTTTTTTAAAATATTATACTTTTCATTATAGAAACTATAAAAGTTTAGAAAATCTGTACTGCTCTTTAGTCATAGTAACGCTTACACTGACTGCTTCCCTAAACCATTTTCCTGACACATCAGTGTAAAATTATACTCCAACTTATAATTCCAAACTTGCAAAAGTAAAATGAAACTAATTTTCATACCTTGGTCCAAGATTTCCCAGAACAGAAAATGATGACGAGGACGAACTAGACGATGCAGAAGATGATATGGTAGGATTTAGTTTATTGTTATTTTGGTTTGCTAATGGCGTCGCTAAGCCTTTATTCGCACCAGTTGGTATGGCTATACTGTGCACTACGTTCATTAACTGCTGTTGGTTCACATTATTGTTTAAATGGTTTATACTGTTATTGTTATTTTTTGCCGATTCAGGAGAATCCGTTGAAATAGTTTCAATACCTTCGCCCGCAGGCCTTCGGTTTTGTGTGTTAATGTTTTTTAAACCTAACAACGGTTGAGTTACGTAGTTTACAGTAAATTTTGTATTATATGGTAATGTTTGATACTTGGGATCGGACTTGCTAGCACCGAATTCCGGTAACACTTCGACAACATCACTTTTATCGTCTGTTACTTTGTAACCTTCATCGACAGGTGAATAATTTTGATTTCCCGTCGAAGACACATTATTTTTATTTACATTAGTCACCATTTTCATATTAAAATCGTCTTGCACTGAAAACCTTTCATGATTGTAGATTTGATGGTCCGTGATGTCGGTTTCCGATGGATGAGGTCTCCTACTAAGGTATGCAGGCTCTTTATTATCTCGTTCGATTTTCATTTCGTTTCGTAATTGAAAATGTTGGCGCGAAGGATGCGATTTCTGAGATTCTTCCAGATCTTGTTGGTTCTTTGATGTCACTAACGGTACATGATGGTAGGGCTCGATGGCTGCTATATTTCCAGATGTAAGCGGTCTGATCAGCTGTTTATTACTCAAGTTGTGACCTTGGTGATAAAGCTGCTGTTGTTGTTGGTGGTGTTGGATTGTAGATGCAGACAAAACGTTTCTAAAAAACAAACAACGATGTTTTTAAATATTTTTAACATAAATGTTTTAAAATCTCCCGATGATAAAGAAGTTCTATTAACACAGCTTTTTTAGTTTGCATCAACTGTACCGTACTGCCGTGATGATGGTTGAAAGTGGGTAGTATATTTTGCCATACCATACCACTCTAAGTAAATTACAAGCTTTAATTCTTATTTACTAAAGTTGTTTCTATTTTATTGCAAAAAAAGGTGATGTTCGAAAATTTTGTCACCTAAAAAAAGCCGAACCAAGTGAGGTGAAATTTGTATTGGCTGTATCAAATAAACATGTTGATTTCATATTCTAATTTTGATGTGGTACTATTAGAAAAAAAGTAACAGCTTTTAAGTTGTCATAAATACAAAAATCAGTCAGTAGTATGCAGCCGTTCACTATTTGTTATACAATAAACTGCATTATTAATTATTTTTTAAAAATTCCATAAATTTTTTACAAATTTTTGGTATACCTTAACAGTATTACATTAACTGACTGATAATGAATATTATGAAGTTCCATTATTTCTTCAAGAAATGTTAAAGTGATTGGTTGTTAATAATAATTATTTTAATTGTTAATAATAGTTATATTTGTGAAAAGAACTAACTAATACTTATACAAGAACTCCCAGCAAACGAGTTTGTTGCGAAAGGGTATTACACCCTAGTTTTGCTATTACAAATAAAATAAATAACTTTTTTTTACATTTATTATTGTTAATAGTTGTTATTAAGTACACAAAAACAACTAAAAGTTTATAATAAACAATAATAACAAGACAATCATTAATTATAATAAGTTTATTTAAAGAGAAAAAAAACTAGTCTTTTGCAGTTTTATTTTCTTTTTTTTTAATGAAAACAGAAGATGCAGTGAATGTTTATTGTCTTGTTTTATTATGCTGAATGAAAAGTATGATCTGCAAACCGTATTACATGGCAAATAAAAATGGAGAGGCCTGTGAATAAAGAAATAAGATTCATGGCGCATAAAACCCATGAAAGATGAAGCAAGAAATAACGTTCTTCTTATGTTATTGTATTACCATAAAATATGCTAAGTTGGAAATTCCTTAATTCTTCTTTCTCATTCTTGTAAATTTTTAGGAGGTTTTGAATATGCATTGTTACATACACGGGTTTCATTTGAGTGTACTGTCAAACTGTGGATTTCTTTTTTAAATTTTGTAATTTGAGTTTTTCTTTTTAATGTGTAAAAAAATACAAGAACCCTTATAAATTCGAACATGAATCCATCTGTCTGTCTGTTTATCAGTCGGTAACATATCTTTTGCTCATAAACGATATGATCAAGCATTTTTTTTTCTTAACCTCAAATACAGGAAAAGTATAAGGGTTGGCGACAAAAAATATTAAGGGACCATTTGGAGCTGAATAGAAGTGATACTATTTCGAATATATGTAGTTTTTCTTGTAACAAGTTTATAATACAGGACTACAAGATCTCTACAAAAGTTCAAGTTTTCATGAGCCTCCCTTGTATAATTGTGACGTGTTATTATTGTGAACCATTAGTGTAGAGATTAATTAACCCTGTACATAACAAAAATAACTTCAATAACAATAATGCCATTCAATGCACTATCAACTAATTCTCTTTCCAAAGTTTGGGAAATGCCTACACTCGAAACCAGACCCTGTACTGACAAGGACGCTTGTTCAGTTTGACAGGAGGTCACTGAGGCAGGTCGTCGCCACGATCACCGGACACGGCCACATCCGGAATCATCTACATAAGGTGGGATTGTTACAAATCTCATCTGAGTGTCATTTGTGTGGGCAGGGTGTTGAAACTGCAGCACACATACTTCTTGGTTGCAAGGTCCTAGAGGCCAAAAGGACATTCTTTGGATTTCAACAACCAGATCAGGAGTTCAACCAGAAAACCTTATACAATGTACAAGATTCTGGAGCTCTTTAAGGGCACTTGAGTCAGTTTAAGGTGAACTGATAGGGGTACACAAACAGCTGACTTGTCAGGAGCCACAAAACCGCTGTTAATTAAAAAAAATCACTAACAATGTTTTGTTGCTATTTGATTTGAATGGGAAAGTGTTTGATGTAATACAACAGTCCTACAGACCTAACCTTACCTCAATTGTTGTTGTTGCGAGTTAGCAGCTTTGTTGCTAGCAGCTGTTATCTGGTTGGCTAATTGTTGATTAAGAAGACGCTTTCTGTGTAACCTGTCTTGTAATTCTGATATTCTCTTATCAATACTCGCCATTTCTTCTTGTCGCTGCGTTAATGCTTCTCGTTGCTGGTTGAGGCGTACATTTTGTTGTTCATTTAGTTTGTTCCGATACTGTAAAAATGTGAAAAGTTTTCAATACAAATTAGATAAATAAATACTTATTATACTGTATTTTATTGGACATGTTGATTGTTCAATTTCACTAGAATCGCTGGAGTGTATGATATACATAAAATGCTCTACCTCTGATTGTAACTATTTTCCAAGCTGTTTTCATGAAAGGAAATATAAAAATATTCAGTGTCACATTATGAGTTTTTATTTAGTGAAGCGTTCACTCTATTACGCTACATCTCTCTCATCTATTTTGTCTTCATTTCACACAAGTTTTTTGAAATACTTTTTCATGTCACTGATTTAGTGCACGTTTGTGTATTGTTCTGTAGATAAGAAACATATTTTAATAACAAGTAAATCTTTAAACTCGTTTTCATATTACACCAGCACGGCTCGTACCCGCACGGCATTATCTGTGAAAATATCACATACGTTTGTAAGCATATGAAAGTACAACGGTTCTCTTTTTCTTCCAAAATTAAAATAGTTTTAAAAAAAGACGCTAGATAACGTCAGGTGTAGTTTTCAGCTTTATTTACAAAAACATCTGGACATTACCACAAAAAAGGAGAAAAAAACAGAAACATTATTTTTTATAATAAAGGAACATTTGATCTACATTAGTGCTGTAATTAGTTGGTGAATGTTGATAACACTGTTTTAATGCAATAATTTAATTTTTTATACAATATTCTACATCTAACTGCAAATATTTAAAACTATTAGAATAGAACTCAAGAAAACTATTCCATTTTTAAAGATGAATGTCAACATTGTTTTACAAACCGTATTGAAAATTGAATCTTGTACTTAAGTGATTTTAAGTTAATTTTATGAAGAGGTATAATGCAAGGTGTGTTACCGACCTGGATGGAAGTAATATTATTTTTATCAAAATACTTTTTCATTAAATTTCAAAAAAATAACGTGTGTATTCTACCAGAAATCTGTTATATAAAAATATATTGTGTTCATATCTTTTAATAACTCAAATTAGAGTCAAAATGTAATGCGAGTTACTATGGACTCGCCCTAATTAGAAATTTGTGCGACACACACACACACACACACTTTCTTTTATTAACATTGTTAGGAAACTTAAAGCACTCGAGCAATTTGAACTAAAAAAAAACAAACAAACCAAAATTAATTAAATGTTATATACGCAAGATTTATAGGCAAGGAAATACCACTTCACTGAAATCACAAATCAATTTAATAAAAGTTAGGAAGTTCCATCAAAGACAGCTACGAAATTGAATAGTATGTATAGCCATTCTGTTTGAATTGAACTACAATAGATAAGACGAAATTTAATTTGAAGGAGAACAACAGAAAAGATGAATGGCTGTAATTCTCTTCGGCTAAATTAATGCGGCGCAGGCTGGTATAAAATTTCTAATCCAACTAAAGGCGTTATTGAATTCAAAATCATAATTAACGCTAAAGCTTGCAGTAACCTAAATCGAGTCAGCAGAATTAATAACCACGGAACGGCGCTGTCTGGAAGCGAATTTACAAAAATCAGCATTTTCATCTTCACTTTTCAGAAATTAATTAGTATTCAAAATTGCACACGTTAGCCCTTTTATTTTTTTCAAAATTACATTGGAAATACGAAATGGAATCCTGACCGCCGTTAAATTCGATTATTTTTTAATTCAAACGGATTTTGAGATCAGATTTTCAAAGGTTTTAAAAAAAGTTTTAAAGAACTGAAAAGGCCGCCATTTTGAAACTGTTCGACTGGCTTTAACAAGTTATCACGGAAATCGACTTGTGTGCCAAGACTGAACACAAACGGATACAGACGTAACGTACCATGAGTTCTCGTCTCAGTTTGTCCAGTTCTTGCGTTGCTGCTGACGGTTGCGTCGTCTCCCTCGCCGTGCCCCCGCGACCCCGCCGTATCTCTTCCAGCTGTCTGGTAAGCTCTTCCACTTTGGCCACGGCCACCGATAGTTCTTTCTCCTTCTCATTGAACAGCGCTCTTATAGAATCAAGGTCCGATGCTGAAACAAACAAAAGGCAATATTTCGTTTAGAGTGAAAGTTAGGATGTCTCAAGAAAGTTTTTTTCTAGCGAATTTCCTTTGGAAAATGTGCTGCTGGAGCGACCGCTATGGGAAGACTCAGGACTTGGAACCTTGAAATAATCCTTATAGATCATGCTTTAAGATGGCGTAGAGGGAGTAGGAGATAGAGATATAGATGAAAGATAGGTAGGGAGGGAAGGAGGATGTTAGGGAGAGAAGGAAAGAAAGAGTCCAACCCGACCTTTCGGCATTTGGTTTATGTGTTTGTTACGCAGTTTTGGCCAAACGCACTGAACGATTTGTTTTGAAATTTGGTACGAAGATATCTTGTATAAAGCCTAATTGATGTTTGTACAAGATTTTTTCCACTTCGGTTACAAGATAACGTCCCATGAATTTAACCATGACGAGAGTACGCAGTTTTGGCCAAACGCATTAGCCAATTATAAACAGTATATTATTTTTCGAGTCAACATTCCTTTTTCTCAGCACGTACTATTCGTACAGGCACAAATAAGGTATCTTTAGAAAAAAATTTTAACCGACTTCTGACATTGCAAAACGATTTTTCCCTAAAACTTACTTTTTGTGGAAAATTTTAACATAAAAGACACTTTTAACTGTCACAGGCAAAACGGCATCATCGAAACGGTAAAGGCGCTGCTCGCATGCGCATGCGCGGCATCACAAATCAGACAATCTCATTACAAATGTCAGTTTTTTGCATAAGGTGCTTAGAACAATTTCAATATTTACTCAAAAGTCATTAAACTTACAGGTTATGTGAGTTTAACCCTACTGACCGTCCCCTATGCCTGCCCGTCGTACAAGCCGGGACAAGCATTTCGAATACCAAATACATGTTTTGGACACTGTTTTTATACAAATATATTTGTGATATCTCCTTCCATCGTGCATTTATCTAATGTTAATAGATCGCTTTTCGATTTATTTTTTAAACACGTTTTCCCTTCCTTCCAACCACCACCCTCACCCCAACGACTACTCTTATCAAAAGGCTGTGTTTACTTAAAACTTTCATTGTGTGAAATTTCGTACGTGCCCCCTGGTTATTTTAAAATTTGGTACAAAACTACCTTGTATAAAGCCCGAAAGAGGTGAACGATTTTTCCCATTCACTTCCGTTTTAAGATGGCGGGCTCTCATTCAACGTTGATAGTGTAGTTGATGATTATTTCAATTAATAGTCTACTGATAAAACGTATCACAATTTTGACCGCTTAATGGAGAAAGTGCACACAATTTTCAGTAATGATGGTCTTGTAACATTTTTCGTAAATATTACGATTGCCGGTTAAATTGGCGGAAAACGTAACGAGCGTTGTGTGTGTGTGTGTGTGTGTGTGTGTGTGTGTGTGTGTGTGTGTGTGTGTGTGTGTGTGTGTGTGTGTGTGTGTGTGTGGAGCGCGCGTATATATATTAGAATATACTGCGTGGTCTAATATTCTTTGAACTACTAGTTTTGGAATATTTTACATTTTAATGTTCGTCTGTACAATATAATGTTATGCCCACTGAATGTTGTTAGATAGGGAATTCGCTTCCATCATGTCAGCGAGACAGTTGCGTGCGGCCATTATTAAAGAAAAATACGAACAATACTCCTACATTGTGAATAAAACACAATTGTGCTGTCTTATTAAGCCTGACAATATACCGTATACATGATTTTCAATTTACAAGAAATACAAACAATAGCAGTTTAATATACACGATATGAATGCGCCATCTCCCCTCTCGAAGAGATAAGGCCTACGGAAGTTGTTGCCGTAGTTGTCGTTATTTCAGATAACATCTTAATTAGTAATTCGACTGATGGAGAATAATTAAATCCGCACCTCTTAGTTCCTGCCAAAAGGAAGCTAGGCCTATTATAATTTATACAATTAAACCCGAGGAGCACTCGCCTGCCCCACCTACAGCTAATGCGCATGCGCGAACGTACAATTCGAAGTTGCACAGGTAGCATCATTAATCCAAATGCGGGAAGCGTTTGATTTAATTTGTTTTAAATTTGTGTGTATATTTAAACTGTAAAATTTCATACAATTTCGGTTTTTTGTTGTTTTTTTTATATTACAACTTTTTTCTATTATACTATTTTGAAAATCAGATCCCTAAACACTGCACAAATACGCATTTAGCAATTTGAAAATTAATTGATATTTAAAAATTTAATTTGACGGCGTCAGAGTTCATCTTTGCATTTTCAATGTATTTTGAAATTTTAAAGCGCCAATACATGCGGATTTTCTGAAAAATGAGTTTTTCGGTACTTTCGTCAATTTTGGTACTGTTTGAACAAAAACTCTTTGTTATATGCCCAATGTTAATAATACAAAATATAAAAATGCGGAAACAACGGGAAGTTACAAAACAAATGAAAATAAAAGTGACAAACATAACCTCAAAATGACTGACGCGCGAAAGTAGTAAACATGTTTTTCATCGTGAATACGATTAATTAAATGCGTGTTATTAACAATAACAAAAATGTAACCTTCTTTTAAATAAAAAGAACTTCAGAACCTAACTCAGCTCCGTTCTTGGTTTTATTTTATTTATTTATTATATATATATATATATATATATATATATATATATATATATATATATATATTGCTTAACGTCTATACTTATGACAGTTAGACTAATGAAGACAAGGGATCAGTGTTAATGGTAAGGGAAAAACAACGGGAGCAACTGCGGCTCGAACTAAAAACCTCAAGGTACGCAGTTCTTTGACTTTCAAGGATGCAGCAGACTTTGGCCACATCGGCCACTAAGTCCTTTTCTTGAGTATATAACTAGTATTCCGTAAAAGCTACTAACCTTTGTAACGAACGTTACTGCGGCGGATAAAGCTGCCGCTGCTTTCCGTAATAAATGGCTAAAAATCGTAATTTATCGTACATTTATCTTAATAAATTTAATCTTCCGCGAGTTAATATCTCTCAACGAAATGATACAGCACGTAGTAAAACCAGAAAATTGTAAAAAACACTTTTCGTAAAAGTCCCGTAAAGTCAGAAATATCGGGAATTTAACGGTGATTTTGATGGTGAAAGAAAAATTTCAAAAAAATTGTAAGATTTTTGTAAATTCGCTTTCATTACGTCTGCAATACAGTTGCGTGCCGACATTATTTAATAGGACTTTTTGTTCTGTGCGGCCCTCTTCGCTTTACTCGCAACAGTTACATTACTATAGATTTATCATTAAGTCACATCATATATCTGTAAAATTACTAAAACAAACCCAATACCCCTGATTGGGTCTACATTCTTCAAACGTTAAGTTCGACACAGCTAACTGTAGAGGGAATAAATCATAAATTCTTTGTCAGTGAAATACGAGGAGTCATTAATTAGCAACGAGAAAGAGAGAACAAGAGAGAGAGGGGGGGGAGGTTTTCGCATATTACGAGATGACCAACGTTCAGGACTCGGAACGAGATTTCCCGCCAAGTCAACAACAAGAATGAGGAGGGGGAAGAACAGCATTCCATCGGGCCCACACACCCTCTGCAATGTTGCCAAACTGCACTTACACCTGTCGTGCAATCAGCAATCACATTGTAAATAAACCATCGTGACGAATCTAAAATACATTCCGATGCTGATGTTATAGAGTTCTTGTGGAATAAACAATATACAAGCTACTTACTGCTTTACGGATATTTTACAGTTCGTTTCAGTTTTATAACAAGTTAGTGGCTATTTGGGGAAATCCCAGCCTCGTGCTGTGTGTGAACTTGACCTTTGCATAGCTGCGATGCTAACAATAGAAACAAACATAACCTCAAAGTTAGTTAACATAAAACTAGGCAAATGTCCAAAATAGCAGTTTGACGAGGACAGTTCGTTGTCATTTATTTGTTGAACTCATTCAGCTGTTAAAATGTTTTCATTATACTACACCGAAAACAGCTGTTTTCTTAGTATAGTACACAGAAAATTTACAGTGCACCAGCTGATTTCAACAATAACACATTCATTACTACGCGTTTGTTTAAACACTGTACATCACGCATCTCGACGACGACTATAATGATCCTATCATCCCGGGTTATATTTTAAAACAAAGAAATTCCTTTCAACAAAATGCATTGCGGATTAATGCACAGCAAAACATTAAACATTCCAACAACACTGACTGCACCACAAACATAAAAATGTCAAATCGTAAAAAAATTGTTAAAGGAAAATATTGTTACATTAAAGATTTGAATCGAAATTGTAATAAAATTTACTTGAATAAAATAATGTTATTAGATGTCAGGGTATGTAACGCCCCTACTTACCGAGCTTGTAACGACATATGCCAACATATTAAAACTTAAAATGTTAATATGCTTGTTCTAAACCGTATGATGTTTAAAACTAAGTTAATACTATTATTATTACGTGCATACATTATTACGTTTAAGCATTTTGATCGGTTTTGTACCAAAAATAAGGACCTGCCTTACTGAAACTATGTACTGTATATGGTGCACCTAGAGGTATGTCAGAACACCAGATACCTCTCACGTCGCATATTTTCCATTTTAAGGCTTTACAATAAAATAAAACTGACTTAAAACCGATAAAAGTTTGTAAGCAAAATTCCAGGAGCGGTATGATATGTTCCCGTAAGAAAACAACACAATGCAGGCATAACTGACAAATAATTGTACCAAAACAGCTGATTGCTAAAAAAACATTATAATTGGTAGGTCAGTTCTAATATGTAAATGTTATTGAATAAAATACTCTGCTTTTAGTAAACAGTAAATACTGTAGCCTAATTTAGGTATGCAATGTGAAATCTTGTTAGGTTTCATTTGTAAATATTTCAGTAATGTGTAATGTTAAAATTCAGTCATTTATTTTATAGGTTATAGTTTTAAATACGAAAGTAGAACAAAGTAAGGTCTATTGTATTAAATAATATAAATATAAGGAATGACATTGCTTTAATAACAGGGTATACAAGTATTAAATGTAACTATAACGTCTATTTTAACAAAAGAAGAGGTGCTATAACACTTTCAACTTCTTGCTTTACATTGTTCTGTATTATTCGTTTCTTTTTCCATTACTCCGAAAGGTCGCACGGGCTAACTAGTACGAGCTCGTATTTTATAATAACTATAATGTTAAAGTTATTATTATTATAATCATAATGATTTAATGAATTGCAGGAAATTTGTTATGTAACGATATTTGTGTACCAATTTGGTACAAAAAAGAAGTTCACCTGATTGTTATTTTTGAGGCTTTTATAAGACCGTGTAGACCTACACTGATCTAAGTTGTATTACGGCTAGGTGGTCGATGTGGCAAAATCGACGTTGTCTGCTGCGTCTCTAAACTGCGCACGTCAAGGTTCTTAGTTCGAGCCGCAGTTACTACCGTTCCTTTTCCCTTAACGTGATCCCTGGTCCTCATTAGTTTGATTGGCATTAAGTATGGACGTTTTGAAAGAAAAAAAAACTGAGTTATGATTAAAAATAAGTATTTTTTTGCTTTCAGATCCTGTCTGATTACTCTAAATGTTACAGCTGCATGCGGAGAGACGGAGAAGCTTGCCAGAAATGGACGGAATCGAGAAATAAACAGAACCCGGACACCTGGTATGCTTCATTTATTTCCGACTTACTGTATTCTGGAATAGTAAATTTTGGTACATAACTTGAGTGAAGCATTTTCTTGTATGAACAAAATCTATTGAACCGATTTTAAGAAATCAGACCGAAATTATTTGGCGAAATATTTAATATGATCGAGAGTGTGGAATGTGTTCCGAGGAGCGCAGGACAGCCGGTAGATTGTTGCAACTCCTGCAGGTTCCAGTCTTGTTTCCTCCTTAGATAATCTCTCATCTTTCTTAGTCTATAGTTGGTATTGGTATTACAATATCGCATTTATTCCTCAGATAAACCATTTACAAAAGTTAATGCCAACCGCTTATATGCAGGCCTGTTACAGAAGGATATAAAATCGTACGTGTTTCATAAAAGACGTACCGTTACAATATCAAAGTTATTATAACTTTTATCAAAAAATGAAAAGTTAGCAAAATATTGTTTTACGTGGTTTTTAGAATGTGAAGATTTGTTGAGTACTGGTATCTAATTTATAACTTGATTGCGGTGATTCTTACACGTAGCAGCGAAGAAACCACCCTTGCCGGGGAAAACCGAGGCCAGAAGTGGGCGAGAAGTGACGTTAGAACTAGGTCAAGCTGATTTCCTAACCTAAAATTATCATATTCTAATCCAGTAGACCTCTTGGTGGCGGTTAACCACTTTCAGTAAGGAGATAAACTCGGATAAAAATCTGATTTTTACATATCCATTTTATGTTTCAAACACAACACCTTTCAAAATTATGTATACTAATTTGAATGTTACTAATTGTTCAAATAAATATGTTACTAATTTGTTTAATTTAAAATTTTCTAACGCCTGCTAGACAAAGCCAAGCACCCTCATAAATTCGCTCGTATGTATGTTGAAAACGCACCTTTTACACGTAAACCACGTGATCGATTACTATAAAATTTTGCAAAAATGGTCTTTGTAGAGGCCCAAGCCCAGGGCAATCAATATCATAAAATACAAATTTTGGCACACATTCAGTTCTATAAAAAAATGAAACAATTTTGACAGCTGTGATTGAGAAATCGTGATTGCTATATTTTCGCCATTGTCGATTTCTTTAATTTTTCCTCAGTTTTTCCTTATTTTCAAGCAGTTTTCCTCAATTTCCACATATTTCCCCTTTAATTCCACATACATTTCCTTCATTTCTAATAGTTTTTATTAATTTTCCACATATTTTGCCTGTTAATTTTCCACATCGTTTTCTTAATTTTCCACATATTTTGCCATAACTGTTCATAGTTTTATTTATTTTCCACGGAGGTTTCTTAATTTTCCACATATTTGGCCAAAACTGTCCAGTTTTATTTATTTTCCACATTGTTTTCTTAATTTTCCACATATTTTGCCATAACTGTCCATAGTTTTATTTATTTTCCACATTGTTTTCTTAATTTTTCACATATTTTGATACAACTGTCCATAGTTTTATTTATTTTCCACATTATTTTCTTTAATTTTCCACATATTTTTCCAAAACTGTCCATAGTTTTATTTATTTTCCACATTGTTTCCTTAATTTTCAACAGTTATCGAAACGCCTTAAGTGCTAATGGTCAATAAACACTATTTACGACAGAGGTCCTTCAGGGCTACAACTTAAACCTATTTTGACAAACAAAAATCGTTGAAGAAGATATTTTTAAAGAAACATATTTTAGGACAGATTGAGTAAATTTTGGAAAAACATAAGCTTATCAGTAAACCCTTCGGCAATTGGAACTAAATCGGAAATGGTTTTTGAGTACATACATAGGTGGCACAGGGATGTTAGAATTGACACAAATACCTATTTGTGTGTAACGTGAAAGATTTTTGTTAAAACTTTCGCCTCTGTTGTATCGACATAAACTTACAGCGTCCGCCATCTTGGAGTGACCAACTGAATGTTCGGGCGATAACGTCATGCAAATGTTGAATCTACACCCAGGACATGATTGAATAAGTTTCTAGTGCATAAAATAGGCTAGCGAAGTTGTGTAAGCCACTTGTGTAAGATAATGAAATTGGAAATTGATTTTGTATGGATTTATTCAAATTTCCCCCAACCCAAATATTTTTATTCTTGCCTTAAAGAGTACATGGATGAATATTTTATACTTGAACATTGCTACGACCTACACATTACACTAAAATATATCCAGTTTAATACGAAACGATTTGTTTGGTTTAGCGTTGTTCAATCCTGTTTGACAAGTAGTCGCTTTCAAAAGTTCAGCGCGCTTACAAAAGAAAAAAAACAGTTACAAATTTAATTTTTTAACCGAAACTGATCGGTGTCTCGTCTTACGATAGACCTATTTGTAAACTAGGTTTTTTTTCAAAGTTTGTTTTTTAAAGGTAGGATATTGGAGCAACCATCACGATAACCACCCAGTCCCGGGACATTGAAATAAACGCCTCTTAGATCACTTTCTGAGGGGTCGTTACAAACGTTATGCCACTATATACGTCAGCAAACAAGCATTTTGCTGAGAATCGATTAAAACTTGTTATAAAATTCGATTTCGGAAATACACAGCTTGGATACGTTAGTTAACACAGAAAATTAGTTCAGTACTGCGTAACGTTTTTTGTCTTAAACCTCTCTGCGCGCGCACACACACACACACACACACACACACAGAGAGAGAGAGAGAGAGAGAGAGAGAGAGAGAGAGAGAGAGTTAGGGAGAGAGAGGGGGAGAGGAGAGAGAGAGGGGAGAGAGAGAGGAGAGAGAGAGAGAGAGAGAGAGAGAGAGAGAGAGAGAGAGAGAGAGAGAGAGAGAGAGAGAGAGAGAGAGAGAGAGAGAGAGGTATTTTTGGTTCAGGTAACCTGAAAGTGGTTATATTTATTTATTTTACAGGACATTTTTTTCAATGATTACCAAAAATAAGCATTATAATGCAACATGTAGTAATATAGGCTACTGTAGTAAATATACATATACACACACTCATTCTCTTTCTCTCTCTCTCTCTCTCTCACACACACAATATATATATATATATATATATATATATATATATATATATATATATATATATATATATATATATATATATATATATATATATATATATATATATATATATATATATATTGTGATCTTGATAACGAATATATATATATATATATATATATATATATATATATATATATATATATATATATATATATATATCTTGATAATGACTAATTCAAGATAACGAATATATATATATATATATATATATATATATATATATATATATATATATATATATATATATAGTCGTTATCTTAAAAGCCTAGTTGATAGCGTACTGGGCTTTCACCCCGAGGACCCGGATTCGATTCCCGGCCAGGGCTTGGCATTTTCATACGCTATAAATCATCCCATCGTCTGCATTAGCCCAAGTGTGCACAATAGTCGGACGTTATACACAAAAAAAGAAAGTTATCTTGAATTTAAAGGAAAACTAATGATCAGCTGTGTTCAATATCTTCCATACATTATTACGTTAAGCATTCCGATCGGTTTTGTACCAAGAATGGGGTACCAACAGAACAATGCGTCAGAACACCAGGGAACTGTCACGCCTTGTACTGTTTCGTTTGCAGACTTTAAAACATTAAAAATATCTGTAAACAAAATTCCAGGTGCAGTATAAAGTGTCCCAGTGAGAGTGCAGCACAGGCAGGCGAACATAAAGATTATATAGACTAGGCCTACATACTAACATTGTTCACACATTTGCAGTGATGTAATTCTTTTACTCCCGTGGGATTACAGGACGTCCATTAATACATCACAGCCCTTTGTGGTGTCGCCGCTGTGGCGGGATTTTAATTTTCAAAAAGCTCAACTTAATAAATTCGTGGTACATAAAGCTAATGACATGACAATGGTGTCTTTTGTAATTACGAGTAAATACAAGAAAAATGTGCAGGAACCACATAACGAGGTACCGAACATACAGTCATAGTGTGGACACTAAACAACGAACAAGTTTAAATATTTTGATGGAATCTAGTGGGGCGTTTTTAACGTTTATAAATAACAGACGTGATGTTAGCATAAATAATTAATTACTGAAATTTGAATTGAGTAATTCAACATTACTTGGCTAAGTTTGTTTTTTTTCTATTTTTTTTTTACTATAGCCTGTCTTGTATTATTTTTCAAATTTTTACAGTGTACTTAAGTCATGATTCTACATTACAGAAATTTGGTGTAAAATTATAAGGGTAAAATACTTATGAAGCGAAGCTTTTAATGTTAGCTTTGGCGAAAGGAGTGAATAGAAAAAACGTCTTCCGAAAGGAAGACTGTAGGCCTAACGGAAATATGGGACGAACGAGCAAACGAATTTAGTCTCTTTCTTTTCGATAACAGTACATGCGTATTATACAAAAACGTTGCGTTGCTTTGGTTTCGGTATTTTTCCTTAATTGAAGAACACGCGCACGTTGTAACCGTTTATAATACATTCGAAATTAATATAAACGTTTATAATAATTGATGTTAATATTGTTAGTTTTTAACAACATAACCTGAAACTTATTATAGTCCATCAGGTGTTCAATGAAATCAGCTGATCGTTACGAATTAATATAAAACAACTCATCCATTACTATAACTACAGTTATAGTAAGGTATCTAAGCTTAGGTTCACTTATTTATTTATTTAAAAAAACACGATATTTGTAAACATATTTTCTAACTAATTATATATTCAGCAAAGATATCATTAACAACAGCTTCGCTTCTGTCGGTAACTCCCCAAGTTCCACACGTGTACTTTTTTCCTAGTATGTGGTATAATTTGAAACTATAATTTATATTAATTCCGAATATATATATATATATATATTATAAAAAGCCTATAACTTGATGGTACCACTAGCACAGTTATGATAGTGTATTGACATTCATAATTCAAATCAATGTAACGAATGAAATTTACTATCGAGGGTAAATCGAGAAAACAAAAACAGATCCCGAAGTCGTCGGTTATTTTATCGATTTCATTTATGGTCCTTTCGATACGACCAAAGTTTGAATGGAATCTAAGTAACCGATTTGGAAAACGCGAACGACACGCCCCAAGTGTTTTTCGGAGCTTGTATAATCCAGGTATTCGATGAAGTAATCCGATGTGGGAAAGTTTGTGCAATATTCTGCATCGTTTATCTGTCGGCGAACTGATCAGATTTTATGTTTGTGCTTATACATTTTCCGTCTAAAACTTCTTTAAAAAATGTTATTCAATACTTCAGACTTTCGCCGTTTCATTCGCCTGTCCGGACCGAGAGAGGCTTATACGACAGATGGAGACACAACTCTGGATATGGTAATTTGGTAAAGTTACAAACTCGGTTCAGTAAATGTTTATAAATGTGTTTCCGATATTCGCCACCAGAGTGGGGATGAATATGTTAAAACATTGTCGTGTTCTGTAACACAGTACTATTAATACTACAGTAGTTCCAGTCGCACTTTGGAACAATATTTTATGAGAAAACTTAGATTATTTTTGTACTGATTCGATTAATGTGGCACTAACTTTCTTTTGTTCGAGTGTTTTAAAATCTTAAATGCAGCACTCAAACATGGACTGTATTATCAGTTGCAAAACGTTAAGGACTTTTACATAAGGACTTGTTCATATGCGGACAAGTTTGTTTTTCTTTCGATTTTAGCCGACACCTATCGTTTTATTTTTTTCAAATTTTGCACAGTGTACTTTAACATTAATCTACATCATTACAAATTGGGGTAAAATTTTAAGGATGAAAATATTTTTTATTTAGTGTGTAGTATCTGTTGAAACTAGAAGAGATATTAATTCGGAATATAAGCAGTTTCTACACATAAAAAGGTTTTATACAAAACAGCCATAAAGTTCAAGTTTTCATGCCCTTCTAATTCGACATGTGAGGATAGAAAAATGTTGAAAACTTTGTATATACTTATTTTAGATCGAAACGAAAAATGTTTATTATTATTATTTCACGCTTTTTCTTAACTTGCTTCCTCTGTACGTTTCATGGTTCAAATCTTGTAATCGATTTTTAACCCACTTCCCATAATCCAACCGACTTGAAATTTTGCACACTTGCTTGCTTCCGTTGGCAATGCAATATCCAATAATTAGGCCTATCAAATTTTGTTTCATTGTGCTTTAAAATTGCATATGGAAAAATAGTTTTAGCGTTGCTCAATAGATGGCGTTAGTTTCTTCTGTTTCTTCAATACGTTTCATGGTTCAAATCTTGTAATCGATTTTTAACTCACTTTCCATCGTCCAGTCGACTTGAAATTTTGCACACTTGCCTGCTTCCGTTGACATTGCAATATCAATAATTAAGCCTATCAAATTTTGTATCATTGTGCTCTAATTAATTAACTAAAATTGCATATGGAAAAATAGTTTTATCGTTGCTCAATAGATGGCGTTAGTTTCTTCTAACACTCTTCTCATTGAAAGTTGTCGGAAGAAGCTAGTTCGAGCCCAGCGCTGTCCTTAACGTTTTCTTATACCTTTTAATTTTTCGAACATTGTACTGTTATTTGTAAAAAATGCTGAATGCATTTTTTTAAACAATTACGTAAAAATATTCCAAATTGTTATCATAAATTTAATTAATCATTAACGTATATTGAAAATAAAAACTTTTTCAAAATTAATTTTTTTATTTTTTGCAAAAAAATAACAAATAATTATAGAAGAAATTAAAAAACAAATCGATTACAAGATTCATCACTAAAAAGTAGAAAATAAAATAAAGATATTTAAAAAGAGAATAAAGTGTGGGTGCCCATCAATACTCACTTACAAGGATCTTCTTCAATAATTTCTAATTAATCTAACCTGTTCTCACGTTTTATTCTCCGACTGATGCATTTTATACTTGAATTGAAAAAGTGTGTTTTTAAGCCTTTTTTTTTAAGTTTCAGATCTTCTCGGTTAGTTGCTGCGATAACAGCGTAGTCGCGAGAAAGTTACTGCTTTTTGTCGTCACGTTTATGCGCGCATATTTAGATGTGTGCACAAAAGTGCGCATTTTCCTTATAATTTTCTAGCAAGCGTACTTTCACTTAACCCAACTGCGCAAAAACTTTACGGTAAATAAATACCAAGTCAAATCCCCCGCAAATCCGTTCGTTTCACAGCTTTTGTTCGCGGCTAAAAAATAACGGTAATTTGCCTAAGCCGGCCGCACGCACGACAAAGAAAATGCCGGGCAAATCCTCGGCACTTTACCGCGCGGAAAATTCAGACAAAGTCTAATTAAACGTCGAGATAATTTATGGCGCTGTTCCTCAAATAATTTTACGCTTTTTTTGTACAAAATACACGTAAAATAATTTCGGTTTCAGTAGTACACGGAGTCAAAAAATGAGTTTTTATCTAACGGTTGTCTGTCTGTCTTTCGTTGTAATTATTCATGTAGGTATAGTGTGTGTCCTTATTAATCCATTTTTATATTAAATAAAACATGATTTTATCAAAATCGGCGGTAACGATGTTTATTAAAAGTAGCTAAGAAAGCACAAATTTGCTGAATTTATGATCTGAAGGCCGTAGTAGGTTCGGAACTGCAGTTACTGCTGCAAGCTAACTAACGCCTACCCCTCGTCCTCATTAGTCTAGTATAAACAAACGTTAAACAACAAAAAATTGCTCGATTGTGGAAATACCAATCTGTTATCAAATTAATTCAGTAGGAAGCCTATTCATACAGGCGCACAAATAAACCGTTAGTATTGCTTAAAGAGAGTAAACTTTACGCTGCAGTCATCGAGCGTTAGTCCTGCACAAAACGTGCAAAATAAAACTAAAGAGAGTAAACTTTACGCTGCAGTCATCGAGCGTTAGTCCTGCACAAAACGTGCAAAATAAACTACAAAACTTTACGCTGCAGTCATCGAGCGTTAGTCCTGCAGAGTAAACTTTACGCTGCAGTCATCGATCGTTAGTCCTGCACAAAATGTGCAAAATAAAACTACATAGAGTAAACTTTACGCTGCAGTCATCGAGCGTTAGTCCTGCACAAAACGTGCAAAATAAAACTATAGAGAGTAAACTTTACGCTGCAGTCATCGATCGTTAGTCCTGCACAAAACGTGCAAAATAAAACTACATAGAGTAAACTTTACGCTGCAGTCATCGAGCGTTAAAAACGTGCAAAATAAAACTACAGAGAGTAAACTTTACGTTGCAGTCATCGAGCGTTAGTCATGCACAAAACGTGCAAAATAAAACTACAGAGAGTAAACTTTACGCTGCAGTCATCGAGCGTTAGTCATGCACAAAACGTGCAAAATAAAACTACAGAGTAAACTTTACGCTGTAGTCATCGAGCGTTAGTCATGCACAAAACGTGCAAAATAAAACTACAGAGATTAAACTTTACGCTGCAGTCATCGAGCGTTAGTCATGCACAAAACGTGCAAAATAAAACTACAGAGAGTAAACTTTACGCTGCAGTCATCGAGCGTTAGTCATGCACAAAACGTGCAAAATAAAACTACGTACAAGCAACGCAAAATTAAACACGTGTTGTATAGTCTCTGTTAATATTTCGCATTTTTGATCTGTGCTTGTGCGCACAGTTTTTGACGACTTCGTAGTTAAATATTACACGATTTTTCCAAACTACGTGGTACCAACCCTACTACTAGGACATTCAAATATCGAATCTCTATATAAAGTCAGTGGGACGTATGCTATACTGTTTATACAATTATAATAACGAACATACAGAATCAGTCTATTCCTTAATTTACCGTGGCTCGCTGACGTGATAGAAGCCATTTACTAAATATCATATTATTTTACTTTCTTTTTTTTTTTTGAAATCTGATTTCACCATAACCAGCATTGAAATCGACATATATGAGCGTTTTTCGTACTTTTACTTTGAAAATATGAAAATAATACATACCCCACCGACAAATTCATTTTCCTTTTTTTTAAATTTAAGCCTACATTGGAGCACACACAGTCAATTTAATTAAGTCTTTTGGTTTTTCTGCGTTTTCCCCAGTATTCTTTTAATCTTATTGATCTCTGAAGTCTGAGTTCTTCCGAATACACTACGTTTCGTGGACGGTTTTCCCTAAACTGTAATTGGGTTTCCTGACTTTTTAAGATCGCTTTTTCCCTTCTTCCTGCCAATTGCTCCTTGGTTATTCCTAGTTCCTCAAAGTCCTGTTCCACCTCCTTCAACCAGTTGTTCCTAACTTTACACTTCAGTTGGTAGTCCAATAATCTCCTCGTAAGTCTACTCTCTGGTAATCGAGTTAGGTGTCCAAAGAAGGCCAATCTTCTTTTCCTAAAAATGTTAGTGAGCTGCTCGTTGTTCCGATACAAGACCACATTCGACAGTAGTCTGTACTGTCCCCCCACCAAGTGTTTCTTATTAATAATTGTTCGGAGTACTCTCCCTTCCATTCTCTGGAGCGCCTCCGTTCTATTTTGGCTCTTTAGATTAAATAGGGTCTCCGAGTCGTAAGTTACGTTTGCCCTTATGACCGTGTTATAATGCCTAAGTTTAGATTTTATAGAAAGAGATTTTTTGTTTAGGTGTTCTGGGTCAAATAGAAGGCAGATCTTAATTTAGCTACTCTGTTAAGTATTGCTGGTTTTTCTCTGAGGTCTCTGGTAATAGTTTCTCCCAAGTACTTAAATTTATCGGTAATCTTTAACCGGTCGTTACCGATTTTTACGAACTTTTGTTCTGTCTTTCTTATTGGCATTATCTCTGTTTTAATTCATTTTCCTTATTTCAAAGAATTTTTAAAATTAAAAAATCATTTCATGCAGTTTTTAAAGCTGATTACAATGGTAAAATCAAATTTTCAAAAAAAAAAGTTACGACAAAAAATTACGAATTTTTTAAATTTGAAGTAGCCGCCATTTTGAAACGGTTGAATTGATTTGCTAAGGAACAATGGAATGGCCCATGCTGTTACCAAAATTGAATGAAATCGGATAAAAATTGCTCTCTATCTCTCTATTTCTGTACACACACACACACACACGCGCGCGCGCGTCTCAAAAATTGATTTAGTGGTCAAAATCGACGCTCATTTCAAGGGTTATGTTAGGTCTGCTTTTACCATGAAGGCTCGTTTTCCAACAGAAATTCGAAAATTAATGTGTGCAAAAATATTGCACAAACTCTGTCACAGTCGAATATTTCTTCAAAATTCGGTTCACAAAGCCAATGAGTATCGGCCCGATTAGGCTGACCAAAACCTGTTAATCATATGTTTCTGACTAAAATGCGCTATACGATAGGTATTCTTCCTTCCTGGCGTAAAGGAAGAATAAACAAAATGTACGATTAAATCTGTTGTAGCTAAATTTGTAACAATCTGTTTTTGCCACGGCGTTTTAGACAAAAATCACTGAATACAAACGTACTAGAAGTAAGCCACCATTATAAAATGCGTGCTCGATATCAAGAGGCTGAAGTCCAAGTAATTAGAATACCAGCCGCTTCGAACGCTGCAAACTGCAATTACAGGAGGCGGAGACGTTTGACAAAATAGACAGTACTATTATGTATTTAACTGTAGTTGGACACTTTGCCGCAAGATGTCACCAGCAGCGACACATAAGGGTTATCAATCCAGTACGTTTATATTCAGTGAAAAAATATTTTAGATGTAGCAATCCAATGCGAGAAAGTTTGTGCAGTGTTTTTGCGGCATTTGCTTGGGATCCAGTCCGGCAGCGCGCATCAATCACAAACAAGCCCGACCAAAGCGAGGCGCTTTTCGAACTTTATTTGATGTTAATTTCCAATTTGATTGATCACTTACGTCTGTTACAGCTGCCTCACCTCCCCCCCACACACTTATTATCCCACACACTTTCAATCCCGAGAGAAAGCGCTAAACTATCGCTGCACGCAACTGTCTCGCTGACGTGATGAAAGCGAACTATCGTAACCAGCATTAAAATCTGCATGTCAAAATTGCACTGAAAAAACAAAAAAGAACCCCGATCGCAGTCGGATTAAATTATTTTCTTAAATTTCAACTGATTTTGAAAATTTAAATGCTAATATATTCAGTTTTTAACGCTGGTTAGAAGGTGAAACCAGATTTTAAGAAAGATTAAGATAAAAAGTTATTATTTTTTAAAGATATTTAATGGACACATTTCCACACACACACACACACACACACACACACACACACACACACACACACACACACACACACACACACACACACACACACACACACACACACACACACACACACACACACACACACACACACACACACACACACACACACACACACACACACACACACACACACACACACACACACACACACACACACACACACACACACACACACACACACACACACACACACACACACACACACACACACACACACACACACACACACACACACACACACACACACACACACACACACACACACACACACACACACACACACACACACACACACACACACACACACACACACACACACACACAGTGATCAATTGGTCATAATCTGTGCTCATTTCTAAATCCCGAGTCAGAGCCTTACCATGATGGCCACTCAAATAACTCATTTTACATTAGAAATTCACTAAAAACTTTTGCGTTTAGGGCAAGTGACTGTTAGTTATGTTTTTTTCAACTTGTATACAGCAAGCCGGAAAAGACAGATGTAGGACTGTCCCTCAGCGGTTTCAAATACAAGTGACATTTTTTTATCGTTATTTTTTTGTTTTAAATTTGTTAAAAAGAACAAGTCATTCTACTGTATGCAACTGTATAATGCTGTGACACTATTGTAGTGATTTGATTATTATAAACCATGCTCTGAGTTGGCCGGTTTTTTTTTGGGGGGGGGAGGTGACGGAATAGTAACACGTACCGTGTACGCTTAGCGCTTCGTTTTTACTTAAAATAATTTTATTTAATGCGGGAAAGCTTTGTAACACTCACTCATTTCCGGCAAAAGTGTTTAAACAATTGAAAAAGCTGAAATATATGATCTGTAGCATGTTTAAGAAATTAATGTTCTCAATCAAGGCGTTGGTTATGCAATCTGGGTACGCGCTTTTTTTTGCATGACGCTTATTTGTGCAGTTCTGTTTTCAGGGAATCGCCATTGCACAATCAACTCCTAGCCGATTGGGATAATCATGGCAAAACCTAGTCCGAAACTACAAAATGTGTACGGAGCACAAAATCTTCTGATACAGCTTTCGAACAAGATTTTTGCGCGAAATTTTAACGTATTTTCACAATATTTGTTTGTGATTTTATACCATTTATTAGAACACACCATGAGGGGGCGAGATCATGTGTTCGGCCGAGCGGAAAGGCCGCAAAAGTAGAGTGATTACAAACATTATTAATTTAAAGTTGATGAGTTAAAAATAAACCTCAACGTTCTGTCTCTGGGTAACCGGGTAACTCTTTACTAGGTTCTATGGCATAACGGAGTTGAGGGTAATGAAGAGGCAGACCGACTGACTGGACTGAGTTCATCGGACCTGAGACGGCTTTAGGGGATATCTCTGTCGTTGGCCAGGTCTGCTACTAATAGGAGAATTAATAAGCAAAACCAGGCAAGATGGGATAACTTTCATGGGCATTCCCATAGTAAGTGCCTCTTAAGCATGGTTATGGAGGGCTTCAAGGGGCAGGAAACGTCTTAGGCACAGCACAACTAAGGAAAATCATGGGCTTATTACTGGGCACTGTGGTCTGAGGGTGCACATAAAAAGGATAGGTATGTACCATGGTGAAACTGTGTGTAGGTTGTACAGAAAAGAGGCAGGATTATGTGACTGCAGATCACATAATCCTTGATTGTGAAACTCTTGCTTGGGTTTTTGGTCTCCAAGGCCTTAGGTATCACCAGCAGAATAGTCGGTGGATTGTTATAACTTACTAAAGGCATCAATCTGCTAAACTAGTACTCAAGAGGTTTAGTTGCACAATAGGTCTGTTGATCGCAGTGTCTGGGGTTGTATTATCCCTTCCTCTAGTTTGAATCTAATATAATCTAAAAATAAAAATTTACAAATCCATAATTTGGTGTATTATTAAACGGGATACGAATTTACAGTACATTGTACAGCCTTTTGGTAAGACACAAAACAAAATGGCTGCTACAAAGTATCAGAAAGTCGAAAAGTTTACATCTCCTCTAGTTTGGGTACTAAGTGATTACGAATTACAAAAAATACCTCATATCTGTCTTTAAAATGTAATTTAATACCTCAAGTTATTCAGATGCTTTATTAAACATTCTAGAGGTATTAAATTGTGTTACATTTTATTTACGTTATTCCTATTTACTTGTGAGCCGTAAATTTCTGTTATTTACAATTCATGGTAAGCTGACTTATTATTATTTACCAAAACGGTCAAAATTTGTACAAACAACTGAAGCTATCTAGAGACGTTAGACAGCGATTTTCAATTTTTTGCCAATAGCTCACGAATATATGTTTTATTTGGGTAATTAAGGACTACATTTGGACAACATTTCATTAACGCCGTTATTGCCGATTGTTAAGAAAATTTGATTTATGATAATTTAAAAATAAATTATTTAAGAAAATATCTTCATAACAGAACCTTTTGAAATTAAGTGTTCTTAAAAAATTATCAATCTGCGTTAAATATCATAATTATAAATATCAACAAAAATAAGAATCTTTGAATTCATATAGTTTCCAGCAAAGTCTACAGAATATTAAATACAAACTATTTGCTTTAACTCGGTCAACGTGAAAACTGATCTATTTGTCCATCCAATTTAGTAAAATAATTCTTTCACAATTAGAATATTTGTGCAAAAAATTAGACAATTTTTTTGGCATTTTTAAATGTCATACAAAACTAAACAGTACCAGAGTTAATCACTTGATGATTAACACCCAATATACGAGATAAATAGATATTTTTTGCATTTGGTCTATTGTTCAATTAATTCTATTAGGTAGCCTTAATGAGTTAGTGCAGTCCCACTGACTAGCTCATTTAGCTGGAGGTGCTCAAGGTCCTGCAAGCAAGAAGCTTACACTTAGCTGGAGGTGCTCAGGGTCCTGCAAGCAAGAGCCTCACACTTAGCTGGAGGTGCTCAGGGTCCTGCAAGCAAGAGCCTCACACTTAGCTGGAGGTGCTCAGGGTCCTGCAAGCAAGAGCCTCACACTTAGCTGGAGGTGCTCAGGGTCCTGCAAGCAAGAGCCTCACACTTAGCTGGAGGTGCTCAGGGTCCTGCAAGCAAGAGCCTCACACTTAGCTGGAGGTGCTCAGGGTCCTGCAAGCAAGAGCCTCACACTTAGCTGGAGGTGCTCAGGGTCCTGCAAGCAACAGCCTCACAGTTTCCCAATCCGAACAACAAAGCCTGAATACGGTTGTTTCGTGGCAAATTCAAATCCTGTTAGGATGCATCCTCAGACCACAACGTCCCGTGGTTTTTCTGGCTTCAAGGAGGGCGTATGGGAAAACTGGAATTCGTATTTATACCGACAGTCAAGTAGCTACTCAGGCACTGATGTCGGTCGACGGGAGAACAGCAACGCTCCGTTCCCAGACAGGTTACTCTACACTGGGATACCATGGACTGTTTGTGGGACCTTAGCCGGTAGTATGGGTCTCCTTGCGCCTGGCCTGGTCGGCTATTAATAGCTGGATCAACAAGTAACATCATATACGACGGAATAATTAAAAGGCATTCCCATAGAAAGCGTTTTTTGAAAAGCTTTTCCAGGGATAAGGATCCTAGGTAGAGGGTGGCTGAGAATAACAACCAATATACAAAGGTATAGCCTAAACCACTACAGTTTCGTAAATTTGGCAGCCCAGATATTGGTTTTATCAGAGCCAGGCGCGGCTGGCGAAGCTTAATTAAATAAATAAATTTTGTACAAGTTAAACAGGGGTGGGAGCAGTTGCTAAAGGTAGGATTTTGTGTATCCTTCATCAACTGTTAACACAAATACGAATATTTTGTGCAATATTTATACATTTGTTTTCTTTAAACGGTGTAAATACATTGCGTAAACGTTCCTCGCTCAGTTACGCCTGTTTGCCCTTCAAACCTGTTCAGAAGCTATCAAAGAGAACTGGAAAGTTGGTACAATAGACTTTATTCGTATATAAAGATTCATAATGAAGGCAGTGCAAAAATGTTTTTTTAAATACGATTCAGAGTGTATTCAACTTAATAAAATAAAGAAATAGGCCCTAATACTCGGAGTCCATAGCGCTTTGTTTCAAATATAAACAAAATTATATATTCACAAAATTTCATTTTAACAAATTAACAAAACTTTCTATAAAAATGAACTACATATTAACAAAACTACATAATAACGTAACTACACATATTAACAAAACTTCCTGTGAACACAAACTACATAATAGGAAAACTTTCTATAAACATAAACTACATAATAACAAAACTTTACGTAAACACAAAATACATATTTACATACTTCCTATAAAACAAACTACATATTAAAAGATGCCCTATAAACATAAACTACGCGTACATATAAACATAACTACACATATTAACAAAACTTCTATAAACACAAACTACATATTAAGAAAACTGTCTATAAATCAAAACTACATATTAATTCGTACATATAAACATAAACTACATAATAATAAAACTTCCTATAAACATAAATTAAATATTAACAGAACTTTATATGAACACGAATTACATGTTTATATACTTCCCATAAAACAAACTACATATTAACAAAACTTGCTATAAACACAAACTACATATTATAGCTGACTCCCGTGTATTGTTTGAAGCGGACTGTAATGCTTGTAGCGAACGACTAAAACGTACTTGATACTCAAGATATTCTCAAGAACTTCTCAATGGTATACCCAAACTGCAATAGGTCGAGCTGCGTAAAAAGCCTTTTAAAGTTGTCGGTGAACTTTACAAAACACGCTTTTATTGAAGTCTTATGCGAATTACAAAAAAATCCTGAAAATACATTTTTGTTTTGACCTAACCTAAGTTTATAAATTCTTCGAAATTTTTCTGACCTGACATGTCGAAATTGAAGAATGGGACATGAAAATTTGAATTTTGAAGAGGTCTGGTGCTCTATATAAACTTTTTATATGTAAAAACTATATATATATATATATATATATATATATATATATATATATTAGATTAATAAAAAAAAATATTGTTGCCAATGCACCTATTAACTGTCCCCAAAATAGCTTACGTGTATAAGGCAAACATATGTCGACAGTTAGGATTATTTTTAGTTTTTCGATTTATACCGAATTGTAAATTTAAAATTTGGTAAATTTATATAAACTATACATTTTCAATGTTCGACCAAACTCTGATGAAAGATTTTTGAAAAAATAGGCCGATTTTTGGTATTGAGCCAAGTAATTTTCAATGCAGAACGATTTAAGCTGGTTTTATTTTTGTTAATTGTCCCGCAATTTAGGTAAACTAAGCTATGCTAAAATTTATCTGTATTATAGCATTTTGTTTACTTTACAACAAAGTGTTAATTCGTTTAAAATGAAATTATAATTTTTAAAAAAATGGTTGTTAATTTTCTTTTTTTTTGGAAATTCGCTTCCATCACGTGATTTTACTTTTAGCCATCACACCGATACTTACAGAAGTACTACATTACAGTTAAGCCTATCAAACAAGCTGAAAACATTGAATCTTTGCTTACACCATTCTTTGCGAATGAATGAAACAAACGTTACCCTCTAGGGAGTGCGGGGGGTGGGTAAAAACACGTAGACGTATGTAAATTATACCCCAAGGTATAATGGTAAGGGTATTTAGATAGATATAAGCACCATCTGCTTCGCTGAAGCCGCACTAGTTTTGACTTTTCGGTATTTAACATACATGAATATTAACGGCCGTATTAGTCTATCACGTGAACAGGTATTATGGAGAAATATATTTCGCGGGGGAGGGGTTACCTGCGTGAAATATAACTGCAATACACAGGGGAGGGGAGGGTGTAGAGTGGTTCTGAAAGGAAAATCGTATTTTATGGTTTAAATAAAACATACTCTGTTCTTATTCACTCGCCACTGAAAGTGATGTGGATTCAGTATAATAACTTAGCATGCTCTAACATGCTTTTTTATCTGTTTTTGCATATCGTTACAAACTAAACGGATTTACCGATTTTAATGCAGCTGACCACCTGGGACTGCTTTAAAAACACCTTTTTTCATAAAACAATTACCGTTAAAAATATATTAGATTTTTTAAAAATCGGTTCTAACGATTTCGATAATGTAGCGCAATATTAATCCTTATCCTTAAATATCTTAAAAAAGTACGGGTAATTAGCCTCCAAAAGTTCATTTCCTGCTGAGCTATCACCAAAAATACCCGAAAAATTGGCACATATTTTTGAAAATCGTTTTTAAATGCTCAAATTTTCGTCGTATATGATATTCTAGAACTAATGATCGAGCACATTTCATGGTCCCGAATCCAGATTATCAGGTTTTCACCATGATCTGCAATAGTTCGTTTTCAAACTGTGTGACGTAAATTTGAAAAAAGATCTGATGAACAATTCTAAGAAATTATCCCAAAATTTCTTTATGTTTTCAATTCTTACTATTAGTTCACACTCTCTCTCCACACACACACACACACACACACACACACACACACACACACACACACACACACACACACACACACACACACACACACACACACACACACATATATATATATATATATATATAGTTCAAATTTTCAATCGTTAATAAAATACTTTTTATTCATCCCCTTAATTTCAAATAAATTTTGTTTAATTTGTAGTGGATAACACTTGAAGTTAATACAGTTTTTTCAAATATTAATATCGCATATTTGTACAGACTATACGATAGGATTTGATTTAAATAACACTTCCGTTCTATCTATATTGGTTTTAGGAATCGAAGCACACAGCTGTCTTGCTGACGTGATGGAAGCACATGACTAAGTAGGAACTGACTTTAAAATGTTTTGTTATATTACTTGTTTATCAGTAACTTCAGGAAAGAAATTTCAACCAGTAGACTGTCTTGTTTTGATTACGTCACGGTAGGCGTATATTATTTAACTGAATGTTTAAGGTTTTAGTACTACATACTATGGTGATATCAGATTACAAGTATTGAAAGAGCGATATGATAACACAATTTTGAAAAATTTGTTAAAAGAAAAACTTTTCTACTAGTGAAAAAACAATATTAATCTAGGCACGATTAAAAAAGTCTAAATAAAACAAAAGGCTTTCGTATAGTACTTATAAACATTTCTACTTGCACACTGTTCCGGAAAATTGAACGTTTTACAATGATTGTATAACCTTAAAGTGAAAACAACATTTTACTTCGTTTCGGTAAAAGGTTTTCTTTTTCATTCGCTGCAAGAGCTTATAAAAATCGACCCCAAAGTTTAAAAAGGAATACATATTACGGTTGATTTTGTTTTAGTTTATCGTCCAGAACAAAACTTGGCACATTTGTCACAAGACATGCCTCCAACTTGCCACAAACTCTCCCCTGGCGCTACTTTCACAGTTTCACATTTTGTTTTGCAAACGCGTCACGCCCCGAAGGTTCAACAAATTAATATATTGTTTATACAACACACAAATCCCGAAAATCTGAATAATTTCTCAAAATTAGTTCGTCATATTTTCTCAAGGTCATTCTGATTTAAGGCGCTCGTATTCATAGAAGCGATTTTTCACAACTTTATTACAGTTATTTTCACTGCACCTACATAATCACCGTTAAAACTTGCATAGCAAATTACATCCAGAATACGAAAATGAACCCTGAACTCCGTCAAATTCAAGTTCTTAATTTTTTTTTAATGTCCGACTATTGTGCACACTTGGGCTAATGCAGACGATGGGACGATTTATAGCGTATGAAAATGCCAAGCCCTGGCCAGGAATCGAACCCGGGTCCTCGGAATGAAAGCCCAGTACGCTATCAACTAGGCCACCGAGGCGGCACAAGTTCTTAATTTCAACTGATCATAGTAATGTTAAATGATAATTTATGCAATTTTTTATTGCCGACTACGATGGTGTAATAAGATTTTTTTTAAACTATGAATTCTTAAAGATTTATAAATCAAAGATTATAAAAAGAGCCTTTTTAAAACTGGTGAAAGGATTTTTCCGGGTATCGACCTTGTACAAGCTATTATAAAAATCGATTTCTGTGAGTACTAAAACACACACACACACACACACACACACACACACACACACACACACACACACACACAGAGAGAGAGAGAGAGAGAGAGAGAGAGAGAGAGAGAGAGAGAGAGAGAGAGAGAGAGAGAGAGAGAGAGAGAGAGAGAGAGAGAGAGAGAGGGTATAAACTGATTCTTCATGGTTAAAGTTTTGGTCACTTACGCCTCCAGGATTATGTAAGTAGGACGAACATCAACGTTTCTAATACGAGAACCATTAATCTAAAGTCAAGGATGGAGGATCAAACATAGCGTTGGCCGACAATAAACAAACTGATCGATAATCTCGTGAGTTGTAGAATCGCCTCGCTGGTGATTTGATTCTATTTGGAATCCTCTTAAACAAATCCAAGCAGTAAACTCACAATGGACGACAGAAGATTAATGTCTGAAGAGACAGTAGCCTTATCAGATAGGAAGCCTTGCCACACTGTCCAGTATTGTAAGTTGATAATACTTCTATGTGTACGACTGAGCCGCCTTGGTGGCCTAGTTGATAGCGTATTGGGCTTTCACCCCGAGGACCCGGGTTCGATTCCCGGGCAGGGCTTGGCATTTTCATACGCTATAAATGATCCCATCGTCTGCATTAGCCCAAGTGTGCACAATAGTCGGACGTTAAACACACACACAAAAAAATGTGCGACTGCCACGTCTCTATGTTGTAATGGCAGTCGAGGCGAACTCGTTGATTGTACATAAATTACATAATTTAGTTTTACCATTTGCTTCGTCGTTTTACAGAATTACAAAAAAGAATTACCTTTACTACTCAATATGTAGAAAAATACTAATTTAATATGAACAAAAATAGTATCAAACAATATTATAAACTTCCAACTGACATCAGCTATTCCATTATGAGTAAAAAAAATACTATAATCTAACTGTAGTGAACATAGAGTTGAAGAGGTTGAACAGTCTGCTTCAGTATGCCAACTCCTCCGCAGCGCCAGCTACAGGCACGGTGGATTGCTAAACCCCATCAGCTGCTTCCGCCAAATATCTTTCATGCATTATTACGCTAAGCATTCCGATCGGTTTTGTACCAGAAATAACCTGCGTTGAAACTACTTATATGTGGTACCTACAGGTTCGTCAGAACACCAGAGAACTCGTACTTTCCCATTTTAAGGCATTACAATAAAACCGACTTAAAACCGATAAAAGTTTTGTTAACAAAATTTCAGGACCAGTGTTCCCACGAAAGTGCATCACAATATAGGTAATTTCACATGTGCCAAAACAGCTGATTTTTTAAAAAGACATCGTTGAAAGTAATATTTACATTATTACTGTATCCATGACTTAAATAATTATTGACCGAATCAGTTTTGAAAGTAGAATCGGTAAGAAAACCTTGGTCAGTTCTAATATGTAAATATATAAAATAAACTACTCTGCTTTTAGTAAACAGTAAATACTGTAGCCTAATTTAGGTATGTAATTTGTTTCATTTGTAAATATTTCAATAAGGTACAATGTTAGAATTCAGTCATTAATTTTATAGGTCTTTAATACGAAAGTAGAACAAAGGCCTATTGAATTAAATAATAAATTATATTGCTTTACTAACAGGTCATACAAGTATTAAATATAACTATAACGTCTATTTTAACAGGAGTTCATAATGACATGAAACCGTAGACCTTAATGATGCAACAATTTTATTTGGGCAGATATGTACAGTAATCTTAAAATACAAGTATTGAATTGAAGACTAATGTATTATAGTAATTAAATACCAGCCAATAGTATTATTTGAGATGCTATAAGACTGTTCAACGTCTTGTTGTACATTGTTCGTTTCTTTTTCCCATTAACTGCGATACGTCGCACGGACCCACTTGTATTTTATAGTTAAAGTACTTTTTCTTGACGCGAAGTTACGCTGGAAGGAACGCTTTAAGAGAAACTACGAACATCTAGGAATCCAACCGAAGAAAATTCATTGCATGATTGGAAGGTCAGAATTGTCAATACATAACAAACTGCTGCAAGTGCTGAAACCAGTGTGGTTATACAGTTTTTCGGTTGCACCAAGAAGTCTAATATTAAAATAATTTGGATTTTTTAAAATAAAGTATCAAGGGCTATAGTGAAAGCTCCTTGATACGTCAGTAATGATACCATTCACAGAGACTTGAAGATCGAACCAGTAAAAGTTGTATGAGAAATACAAAAGCAAGTTAAAAAAAACATGTTTTTACTCCATTAACACCAAAATGTTGAAGTGCTTCAGGTGCTTGACAACGCAGTGCTAGACAACACAAAGCATTTTGTGTTGGTTTAGGGTTCATAGTATTGCACTCTAGGCGTGGTGTTGTGATTGGGCAATAACCTTGTAATCTGTTATAATTATTTATTATATAGTGAACTTCTGGTTAGCCAATAAACCTAGTTGTAGTATAAGTAAAAACGTTTAAAAAGTACTTTTATAATAAAAATATTTTGTAAAAATATAATTTTGAAGTTATATGTTTATTATTGTTGTTTCGTGGTTACATAGCAATAACAGTGTCAGATAATTGTTTAGTTTCAACAGCTGATTTCGTTGTAACCAGTTGACCATTTAAAAACCATCACGCATACAGTAAATTCCATTTAATTCTGAATCATTAACACGATAAATTCCTTAAAAATGTTCCTCGCGGATCCACTGAATATTTAAATAAATGGTAATTAATTAAAAGCATATAATCACGAGTAAAGCCGCCGATCGGCCTGGGCAGCGCTGATGAGTTACTATAATTAGCGTTTTATCAAGGTCGTTAATATGATAATGCTTTTGTGAAACACTCGGCCGATGTGTACAGAGGATAATGAACGCGGGTCGCTTAAAATATCCACACCGTAAAGTCTGCATCACGGATACTTTGTTTAGCCGCCGAACAAAATCCGTGTTTTGTCTGCACAATCACCTGTCCAGCTCGCGTTACGAAAACTGACAACATAAATTTAGCAACACGTAAACAGTATTTGGGTACAAAGCAAATTTGATACGCGAGCATTTTTGTGTTTTAAGAAAACCCTGGATTCATAAAACACACACACACACACAAAAACCGTGTTTACTATAAAATTCCATACAGTATTTTCGGTTATCACCATGAATGAATAAAAGAATTTGTAGGGTAGCTACTGCACTGCGATCTTTGTACATATATTGTGTCCCTTTCTGTATTCCTGAGATACTTCAGTCCTAGTCTCTCCATTAAGTCTAGGATTTGGAGAGAATTCAATGTGGATAGCTTCCCCACTTCTAACTGGTAACCCTTCAGTTCCTTATCAAGGTGTTTGCGCTAATTCCCTTTCAATTTTTCTTTCCCTTGACCCCCATTACGGAGGTTCTGCTACATTTGACCAACCATTTTATTTTTACTGTGCGGTGAGATTCCGTTCATTCTATTTTATATTATTACTTATGGAAACACCAACAAGTAGCTAAAGCCTAGTTGATAGCGTATTAGGCTTTCACTCCGAGGATCCGAATTCGAATCCCGGCCAGGGCTTGGCATTTTCATACGCTATAAATCATCCCATGGTCTGCATTAGCTCCAAGTGTGCACAATAGACGGACGTTAAAAAAATAAAAAATAAAATAAAAGTAGCCAAGGAAGTAAGGTTCGCCCATACAGAGGCCTGCATTCAGAGGTTAGGTTAAGGCACCCTGAGGGTCGCCATGTATTGATGGGATCCGTTTGATACACCATTAAGCCGGTGTCACATACTCTATCAGCAGGTGTCGCTTTACATTTTAGAGTTAGCCAAGCTATGCAGAGTAGATGAGTGAGAGCAGTATGAGTTAGAGGTACGGTGGGATCGCTAAACTCTCAGCTGCCGGATGGTTATCATCATATTTCTGTAACACGGTGTTACATCAAGGCAAAATCGTTCGGCCAGCACACTGAAGCAGCGTAACATCAGCTCCTGAAGTGCGAAGCATTGGAGCATGTCTTCGGCCCTACAGGAGTTGGAAACCTAGCGAAGCAAATTCTGAAGCTCGCGAAGGACACAAAACTAAACGGGATCGTTTAGGGACTGAAAAGTTCAAAAATGGCCCACTACGAACATTTGCTTCAAAACTGGTTAAATTAATTCGCCATGATGGACCAGCTGCGAACATGCCTACCTGCTTGTGAGGGACACTATCCATTAACTGACCGAGCGAAGCGTGGTCTCTGTTTCAACTCGATTGTTCGGGAATTTATTTGTGTGTTAGTTGTCACGCAGTACTGGCCAGACTCGTTGACCGATTATTTAAAATAAGGTGTGTGGGATTGTTTTATTCATTTCCGTTTCAAGATGGCGAGTGTATTACCATTCTGACCGCTTCAAGGAGAAAGAACGAAAATTTTCCAATAAAGTTGGTCCAGTAACATTTGCCGTAAATATTACGGTTACCGGTTAAATTGGCGGAAACATTTACGAGTGCATCAGAGCGGTGGCCGGGCAATTACAAAAATTAATGCGAGGTCTAATGTTCTTTCCCTGAATGCTCTTGACTTTGTTAACTAGTCTTGAATCCGAAATTACTTTTCATTATGCATTAAGAGGTTTTCCTCTGTACTGTTTAAAAAATCCTTCATTAAAAGGTATTATCGTAAACGAAACGATAAATTGTTTTGCACTTATATATTTTATTTTGTTCGAGAAAAACTAAGAAAAAGTACTTAAGTAATGGATTCAGGACGTTTGCCAGAAGGGAGGGTGAAAATTGGTTTCCTTTCAAAGGTCGCCAAGGACTAGCATCCTGCCTCTGACAGCCTCGCAAACTTCTTACGTCGTCTGTCCTTAGCTTAGGGAGTAGTCACTATGATTATTCTCTTTTAAATAATCGATTATCCGATAAACACCAACCAACAACGATAATTGAGAAATCGGTGTCGGATAAGTAAATATAAGAACATATTACATTTTGCGGTTTAAATACCTTAGAAAATATGGAATTATAAAAATAAAAATTAAAGGGGGGAATATAAACAGTAAATAAATTCACAGGCAAAAGTTATTTTTCGGAATTTGACAATATTTACGAATAAGGAGGAAGTCGATCGTTAAGAGAAAGTATGGAAGGGGCGAATCGGAAACGAGTAGGTGATTAATAAAAAGGTAGCGCAGAAGGGGTGGAGCTGAGTGAGGGGAACGTTAAGCAGTATAAAAGAACGAATAAGAACTGGAGGAGCAGTACAAAAATACGTTTTGATAATGGCGGAAATCCGAAAACATCAAGAGATGAAAAATTTACAACACCAGGAACGATAGATGAGATGGTTAAACAAAACATGCAAACCTGTTTTTTCTGCTTTTTATTTTCGTGAAAACGTTGATCTTGTATAGCATAACATAGTAAAATTTTAACAAATACAGTTTTGTAACACTTGGTTTATTCGGTTCGGATAATTAGTCCTGTTTACGTATATTTACGTCGAATCGCCAAAATTACGAATGTTGGAGCTGTACTGGCATAAATTTCCATTTTTCCTCTTTAAAGTACTAAGACAGCAGCGCTACGTATTTTTAGCAAATTTAATGAACTGTAAAATTAATTTTACAGAAATATTCTTTAAACTTAGATTCGATTTCCTAAGCAGCCTGCTTAGCTTTTAAAGACGTTCAAATCAATATGGATGCCAGAATGCTTAACTTGCGGTTTAAATCTTAAAGTTAACCTGGAAATTTAAAATAAAAATGGCAAATATTTAAAATATCTGGTCAAATAAAAATAGCATAAAGAAACCGGCTGAAGCAGCTGATGGGCTTAGCGATCCCACCGTACCTCTAGCTCACACTACTCTCACTCATCTATTCAAAACACGCACACACGCACACACACACACACACTCACTACTCAATATAATTTGGCTAACTCTAAAGTGTAAAGAGACCTGTACTGATGGAGCTTATGATACCGGCCTAATGGGATATGAAACAGAGCTCTGGTAGACCTGGCGACCTCCCACAATACCTTAGCCTTAACCATGCATGCAGAGCTCTTTGTGGGCGGACCTCATTTCCTTAGCTACTTGTGGGTGTTTCCATAAATAAGAATATAAAATAAAATGAGAGGAATCCTGCCGCACAATAAAATGATTGGCCAAACGGAGCAGAATCTCCGTAATAAGGGTTAAGAGAAAGAAAAATTGAAAGGGAATTAGCAAAACAAACATCTGCAAACACATGTTTTGCAAACACAAAAGTGGGGAAGTCACCCACCTTGAATCCTCTCTAAATTTTAGACTTTGTGAAGAGTCCATTACTAGAGAAGATACCGTAACTGAACATTTCAGGAATATAGAAATGGACAGAAAAGACCTACAAAGGTCGAGATGCAATAGTTACTCTAGAAATTCATTCATTCATAGCATAATCTAGTATAAAGTATTGTAGCAAGAGATAGATTATAGGATATCGTGAGATGAATCATAACTTTGTAACAAATTATTACAGACAGTTTTATTTTGTTGTAGTTTTATCTACAAAGAACTCAAGACTAGTGCCCGTCGAGCGTGCAAGGTGCCCCCGAGGGTCGGATTAAAACAGTCAGTTTAATAATTTTCTGATTTCCCCGTTTAGGCCACCGAGATATCGGAATTATTTCGGTAATACATTTACAGAACTTTATATGCCCGCGACGGACTCGCAAATGCCATTCACAGTATTTGACATCAAAGTCACAAAGGGTATCCAGTAATTAAAAAAACACTTTGCATTACGTGTAATTGAATCGATAAAGCTTTTGTAATGTTCGCATAGCATTTATTTCATTTAACAAACTGCGAAACAGCGAAACCTTTGAAGTTGTAATAATTAATGTTGCTAGAGAAAATATGGCCGTTATTCTAACATCAGTGCAGTTAGTTATGAAATCAATATTTTAAAAAGCCATTAGGGGAACAAGTCCTTGGGCTTAGGGACACGAGAAGGAAGTACAGTAGTAAGAAGTTTTGCGAGGCTGTCAGAGGCAGGATGCGAGTCCTTGGCGACCTATGAAAGGAAACCAATTTTCAACCCCTTCCACCTTGCGACAAACGTCCTGAATCCATTACTTAAATAAAACTTCTTTTACTTAGTATTTTAGTATTCTTGTAAAAAAAATAACACAAATTGAATACATTTAAATTTTGTTTTTAACGAACTTCAATTGAAATATGCACTATTGCAAGAACCCAGATACGGGACCTAGAAATTAGCACTGATCCTAACCTCTAAATCACTTTTTGAGGGTAATTTTGTGTGTGTGTGTGTGTGTGTGTGTGTGTGTTAGACGCTCACGTTTGTAATTTCATTCAAAAACTTTTTGATGATGGCACACAAAAATCGATTTTGGCAATACGTTGGACGAATTCTTTACACAATACAATTGTTCGACAATTTCAAAATGGCGGATATTTGAAGACTCGTAGCATGAAATTACGAAAATGAATTTGACGGCGGTCATGGTTCATTTTCAACGTAATTTGAAACTTAAAATACTGATATACGCAGACTGTGAAAACGTAACTTCAAAAATTGGTAAGATTAAGAATTTTTTTGTAAATTCGTTTCGATCACGTCAGCGAGGCAGTTGCGTGCGTGGCGAGGTCTATTTGTTTATTTATTTACCTGCTAAAGTGAACATCGTTATAATTTGCATAATCTGCCCTAAACACACTAAACTGCGATCGTCCAACAGCGGTGCATGATTGAACAGTTGTAAACAAGTGAATTAGATTGTCTCATGTAGTTGCTTGTGATTGTTGCTTGTGTTAGTGAGACAAACGCAGTTTTAGTCCATACTTTTAGTCAATAGTTTTAGTTCATAGTAAAAACAGTTTTAATCCATAGACGAAACATAGTTTTAGTCCATACTTTTAGTCAATAGTTTTAGTTCATAGTCAAAACATAGTTTTAGTTCATACTTTTAGTCAATAGTTTTAGTCCATAGACAAAACATGGTTTCAGTCCATAGACAAAACATAGTTTTAGTCCATACTTAGTTTCAGTCCATAGATAAAACGTAGTTTTATTTCATATTTCAATGAAATACTAAACAAATATGGTGCAAAAGTTTCTTTAATATCTCAAGTTCTTAATGCAAAAGCACAGGAAAGTCAGGTTTGGGGAACTATTTTAGCCAAAATCGGCGAGCCATTTTCTGTTTAAATTTTGATAATGTGTGGCAATTTGTAAAACAATACAGAATAATAATTTCCAAATTAAATGAATTTATGGTTCGAAAGTTAATAGGAAAATAGTCATCGTTTTTTAAAATTCGCCCCCGAACAGTGAATCTCTTTCATTTCAAATTTGTAACATTTGTAATCTGACTTTAGTTATGAACAAGTGCTGATTAACCTTTTTGAGGAACGTCCCTCTCTGTCTTTTCTCGGAGTATTTTCAATAGGTGTCGACCATCTACTTTTTAAGTAAAATATAATTAAAATCATTGTACCGATTTTGAAAAAAACGTTTTACATAACTCCAAAATACAATAAAAATCTAACTGTCGAAATCACAGAATCGATATTTCTCATTATTACCAAACTTTCAAGCAACTCACGAGTGTGTAATCGCGGCACGCATCTGTATCGCTGACGTGATTTAACAGAAATAAATCGCTGAAGCGAATTTCCAAAAATGTGATTTCACCAACGTTAAACCCTGAATAAGTAAACAGAGTCGATCTTCAGACCGGTCCGTTACCAAACAAAATCCGTTAAACAGTTTCAAAATGACGTTCATTCAAAACTCGTAAATTTTTTATTTTACTCTTTTTTGAAAATATGATTTCACCATTCCAATCAGCAATAAAAATCTGTATAAAATAACGAAAAACGTATTATGAAAACAGATTTTGAAAATAGTCTCAGTTAAAGAAATATTATTTTTTGAAAATTCGCTTCTATCACGTGACAGAGACAACTGCTTGTCACGACTATTAGTATTGAACGATTTTTTAAATATCCTAAATAGGTATACACTGCTTTATTAACAGTTCATACAAGTATTAAATATAACTATATAGTCTACTTTTAACAGCAGAAGAGGTGTTATAACACTTCAACTTCTTGCTCTACACTTACGACTTTATAACACTTTACACTCACACTTACATTTAGGGAGGCGATAATAGCCTCAATGTGCTTTTCGCCTTAAAATAATATATATATATATATATATATATATATATATATATATATACGTTTATTTTTCCCAATAACTGGGAAAGGCCGCACGGACCCACTGTTTATATAAAAGGCAATATGCCTAGTTAGTCCTCTACAGACGCAAAAACTACTGAACCGATTTCGCTAATTTTTTTTTCTTTATCCATAAAAGGGCATTTTTTGCCGACTGCTGTGTTGAGAGTGATTTGAATTAAATCCGATAGGAGCGCTGATGTAATTACATCCTAACTTTTATAACGTTCAAATAAGTGATACAATTTCTCCATAAAATACTAACACCAAAAATGTGTTCAAATTATTATATAATTTTTTTTTACTAAAAAACTTGCCGTTGTAATTTTTATTCCATGAAAAATACCGTAGCGAAACACTGGTACACAGCTGTATAATTAACAATTGTGTTATAATTAACTTTATGTTTGCTCACGTGAGTTAGCATTATGAGCTGTTTAAGGCTGAACACTTTAACGTATGCAAGAAAAAAATGTCCAGGCCATTGATGTGGTCTGTCAAAGTTTACCTATCACATGAAAGACACACCAGCAGGTTGGTCTAGTGGTGTTTACATTTAGATACATGTATAAGGATTTGTACGAGACAGAAGTCAAATTGACACAGCACGATACAATACACACAACAATAGTCCAACATTTCTTCACACATTTTGTGCATTTACTTTGACTAATGTATTTATTTTCTTGCTTTCGTAAGATATTTTCATATACTTTTAGGTTATGGCAGTTTTTGTTATTTATTACATTTAATCAGCTGTTTACCCAGCCGACATGTTTTGATTTGTTGGCAAATTCAGTTGTATTTAATAGGCCTTGTTTGTTTTAAAATTTTGTTTTGTATAGTTTCATTTACACAAAGCGTCAAACTGGAAGAAACACAAAACTTTAAAACTTATTGAAAAAGTAAGATCAACTAAGATTTGGAATATGAAATCACAGGATTACAAAGAGTGCACAAGGAAAGAATTTTTTCAGTCATTGCCGCGGAATTAAACTGTTCGGCCTAGCGATGCGGAAAAAATGGCACAATATAAAAAGCCAGTAGAACAGAGAATTTTCTAAAATAATAAGTATAAAGGGGGAGTTTCTGGTAATTCTATGCACACGCCTGGCTGGTAGTATGCCTCCTCAACTTTATATTTCCTAAAGGTACACTAGCCACAAGGCCTGATCTAGTTTTAATAAAATTTAAAAGTTGGAAATAAACTTATTAATATTCAATATATTAACAACAATTTCTGTTACCAAAAATATAAATCATATATCATATTTTTTATCGATTCTTCGTTTTTGTTATTAATTAGTTGATGTTGCTCTTCAGTCATAAATCGCTTTTATTAATTGAAACATTTTCATCGTTAATTTCATTTTAAAAAATTTATTTACTAATCGTCTCGTTCATTTTTTTTAATCGTTTCTACTTCATTTAAAACGTATTTTTTAAAATAATTTTTGTGGTCCATTTTATTTAGAAATTTTTTAACATAACCTCAATTGAAACGATATTGAAACAACAGCTGTTGAGCGAAATCAGCTGTTTAGTAGACACAATTATATTTTTATATACAATAGCACGCAACCCGCTAAATATACTATTTATGTACAATATGACATCACGCAAAATCCAACACAGCCAGTCCTAAAACATTACATGTTTAAACGTAATTTGTTTTTAACAAACGTTTCTAACACTAAATAAAGTTATAGGCTATATCACAGTACATAATGCCATGCTGGTAGGTCTACTGTTGTTACATTGCACATTGGTATATGTAATTGCACGGTTGATAAATATAGTAACTTCTCTTCATAACTCGACATAATTTTGTCGTACAAAGTTAGAATATTTACACTTAAAGGTGCTGCAACTGACCAATAGAAATTACCGTTTTGAAAATGGAATGATTTGTGTAAAGTGTATTTTTACGAACTATTTGACATGTATTATTATACTTATATCCCAGTGTACCATAACGTGTGTACCATAACTTCCAACAAAACAAAGTAGCCTATGTACATAAGAGCTCATTACAATAAAATACCCTATTACATTGAGTTCAGTTCTGCAGCTTACGCAGTAACGCTGTTGTGGGTAATCCCACAGAGTCACTGCAATGCAGTCACCACTTATTTGGGGGGTAATTAACAAACGCGTGAATCCGTTAAGCCGGCACTGACAGGTAGAACAATACAACTCTGTGCAGTGAAGAAGTCGCGACATAATAACCTTGATATTTACGTTCCTTTAATTAATTATCCGTACAGATAGCTGAGGTTCGGTTTAATGGCTCAACTGAAAACTTGACCGTTCATGAAAATTTGCACAAGTCAAATATGAAATACGAGAGATTCGCGATTCGGGAATAAATTGAACAGAACAGAAGAAACTCACACGGACGTCGGGGATTGTTTTCGTTTTTATATTTATTCTCGAATCGTATTTTTTTTCAATTAAAAATTCCCTACATCGGCTTGGTATATGACCAAAATTTGAGCAGATTCCGATTTTAAAAATTACGAAGATATTTTCCGCGACTAGATTTTTTTTTCAGTATCACGAAAAGTGAAATAAAAACGTTTTCACTGTGATTTGTTCAGAATAAACAGACGTAATTCTCTGCTAAATATCTTTCATGTATTATTACGCTATGCATTCCAATCGGTTTTGTACCAAAAGTAAGGACCTGCGTTATTGAAACTACGTATATGGGAATTACCTACACTAAGGAACTCTCACACCTCATACTTTCCCATTCTCATGCTTTACAATAAAGTAAAACCGACTTAAAACCGATAAACGATCTGTAAACAAAATTCCAGGCGACAAAAGTGTCGCCGTGAAAGTGCAGCACAATGCAGTCAAAGGTGACATAAATAATTATGCGTGTACTAAAAGAGCTGATTTCTAAAAAAACACTGTTAAAGTAATATTTAAATTATTACTGTATCAATAATTACTGACCGAATCAATTACTGACCGAATCAATTACTGACCGAATCAATAGTAAGACAATCTAGGCCAGTTCTAATATGTAAATGCCATTGATAAAACGCTCTGCTTTTAGTAAACACTAAATACTGCAGCCCAATTAGGTATGTAATTGGTTTAACTTGTAAATATTTCAGTAAGGTACATTGTTAGAATTCAGTCATTAATTTTATAGGTTATAGTTTTAAATACGAAAGTAGAACAAAGGCCTATTGTAGGCCTATTAAATAATCTAAATATAATGAATGGCATGGCTTTATTAACAGACCATACAAGTATTAAAAATAACTATAAGGACTACTTTAACAGAATATGCGCTAAATTAGAAATTTTAAATTCCGACTTGAACGTGTTGTCCGATCTTCTTCAGTCCACATACGTTAAAAATTTCAGATCTCTGTGAGCCACAAATTTGCATTGCACGCACGCACGCACGCACGCGCGGTACGACTAAAACACTTTTTCCGTACGAAGCGTGCTTGCGTGCGTAACTTATAAAAGAGAGAATTTGGCGGCTTATAACATTAACAGAACAAAATAAAGGTTAAGCCTAATTGAATATAAACAGCAAAGATAAAACGCTGAGTCTGTAAGGTCAGACAGGCCGCAAGACAAGAAGCGTGGAATTTGGCTTTTAATCAAACGCGCGATTGCGGAAATTCAAACCGGATATGAGAAAGGGTAACTTCCTTTTCCTCGAGTGGTTTACGAGCATCTATTCAGTGTGAATTTAAAGGAAACCGCCGTTCTGGTTCAGTGTGTTGCGAATTTATGACGAAATCGTATCAAAGTGGTTGGGCGAGGGAGGGGGTAGCTTTGGAACAAAAATAAGCTGCTCTAAGTTGATTGGTGGGATGAACTTAATACATGCAAGACTGGCTGAAGGTTCTAAGTTTTAAAAGATTTAGTTTGAATTTATCCATGCCTAGGATGCATTTTTAGAGTGGTTGTATGCAGAACTTTGCCCGCACTGCGGGCCAACCCTGTTCGGCTCACTAGGCAAACAAAATAAGAATGCTACTCCCGTAAGCGAACGGAAGATCAGCCTAATGTCTCGTTAACTAGTGTACCAAATTAAAAAAATTCCGCCTCGGTGGCCTAGTTGATAGCGTACTGGGCTTTTACCCCGAGGACTCGGGTTCGATTCCCGGCCAGGGCTTGGCATTTTCATACGCTATAAATCATCCCATCGTCTGCATTAGCCCAAGTGTGTACAATAGTCGGACGTTAAAAAAAAAAAATAAAATAAAGCAGATTTTCAGTTCGAAAGTAAATTAAGAAAATAATCGCGGCACACAGCTGTCTCGCTGTCAGAAAACGAATTTCCTCAACATTTTGTTTATCCTTTTTTTTGAAAATATGCCTTTTTATCATAATCTGTGTGTATTACCATTTCAAACTACATTGAAATGAACCTTAAGCGCTGTCAAATGTACTTTCTTAAATACATTTTGAAAATATAAAATGCCTTTTTTATTGAAGTTTTATCGCTCTTTACAATGTTGAAATAATATTTTTTTAAATGTGAGAAAATGAAGGTGTAATTTTTTTTACCATTTCAAATCTTTAAATTAAAACATTAAATTACAGACTACAAAAGTTAGGATTTAAAATTGTAAATCGATTTGACTGCAGCTACGCTTCGTTTTTCTATTTCAATGTAATTCGACAGTGTAAAATGCTAACACAATACATGCAGATTTAACGGTGATTGTAGTTTTGAATTAGTAGATTTTCAAAAAAAGGACAATTGAAAAAATATTTTAATTTTACTTCCATCAGGTCAGCGAGACAATTAACTATGCTTTGTTGAAGGAAATAAAGTTTTCATTTAAATAAAACTTCTATTGAAGCACAAGCACCGAGCTTCTCGTCGAACTGTTGAAGCATATTATTTGAGGGGAAAGAAACGCTGACAGCGCTCTTACACACGAGAACCAGAAATACTAAGATCTTTTATAATGGCGTAGCTATGTAATCTGAGAGTCTGTGTAGTTTTGCCCAGCGTCAGTATTGTGACAAATTTGGAATATTTTACTTTCCAAATAAATTATAGATCTATCTTACACTTTTGCTGGGTATGTCTTTAACCGCTTTCAAGTCTCTGAGTGACGAAATAGGCAGCGATAAACTTATATTCGGCATATACATCCGTTTGCCCATATTTTGGGACAATGTTTTTGATTTAAAAAATGCCTTTGTCAAAAAGTTACAAAAAATAGGATTTTCTTAAAATCACCTTTTAACTATTGTCATCAACATTTTTCCTAAATATAGACCTGACGAAATTTATACGTTTTCTCTTCTCAAAAATTTGTTAAAAATTAAAATAATTAAAAAAATCAAAATAATTTGCATTTTCAGAACCAGTCGCTGCAGTCAGATTATACAGTAAGAGTCAAAACGCAGCCTAACAGAAAACAATCGCGGCACCAACTGTTTAACTGATTGTTTTTGTATTTTAAGGCGAAAAGCACATTGAGGCTATTATTGCCTCCCTAAATGTAAGTGTGAGAGTAAAGTGTTAAAATCGTAAGTGTAGTGTTGTAAGTGTAAGTGTGTGTTAGACTCGGATACAGCAAAGAACGTCTAAATCCTCTCAATTGGTGCAGATAGTCTGAACCCCCTGCGGGAATTGTGTAACTGAAGGGAATTACCCAAAATGTTTTGTTGTCTTGCCATTTTCTTAACATCTTGAATTCACCAGATACTGGCGTTTTAAACTTTCAAATCACGCTGCAAATACGAAACTAAAACCTGACTTTTTATAACTGCAATTTAAATTTCAATTTTATAATTGCAGCGGATTTTGAAAATTAAAAATGTTAAATTACGCAGATTTTACCGCCAATTAAACACATTTTCAAAGAAAACAAAACAAAAACGTTTTTTTAAATTCTAAATGGCCGCCATTTTGAAACTGTTGAAAGGATTTTGCCGAATATCGAGCCTGTCAATTTTTGTACCAAATTCGAATCAAATCGGAACGTGAGATTACGCACACACATATGCGCCCACACAGAAACCCACACGCGCGCTATGGCCGCACAAATAGCTCATTTTTCGATGCAAATTCACTAACATTTGGCAATTTTTGAAGTGGTTAGGTTCATATTATTTTAATGTAAAGCCAATGTTAGCAAAAATGCTGCTTGCTCACTACTTATAAGTCGGTTGGGTAATTTTAGAATACGTTGAGTTCAAATTATTTCATCGGAGAAATCTATATTTACCGCGCCACTAGCGGGACAAGATCGGGTTTGGTTAGGTTAAGATATTATTTTCATGTAAAGTCTCAAAATACCGCGCCACTGCCGATACGATACGAGAGTGCGTAGATGTAGATAAGCACGTGATCAGTGATGAGTAACAACTCGGTGCCCCGCCTGTTCCATCAGTGATAAGTCCTTCTGCACATCAGTCACTTGTTATCTCGGCTGGGCGACCGTGTGCGTTTGTTTTTAAATCGCGATGTAGCTTACATTAAGTGAAATCTGATGCCAAGCAGTCTGCACAGATTGGGCGAGGAGAAATATTGGTCTTTAAAACTGAGTTGTAAAGGAAGTGCGGTACAGGTTATGCAGCTAAACACTCCCGGTATAGCATTTACGATTAAATGAAGGAGCATTTTTTGGTTACATAAACCGGAAGTTAATATAATAATTATTGTTTTTTAAACCGGATATTAGCCCGTTATTTTTGTTTACGGAACAATACACGATTCTTCTGTAATTTGTTTGTTTGTTTTTTGATAAATTCGCGCTTGTCTGTCCGTCAGTAACTCCATTTTTATTCTCGTTTTTATTGTCTGATTGTCTGTTCGGTACAAATTATGGCAATAGATTTTAAGCTAACTTCCCGATGAGCTAGCGACTTGAAACTTTAAACATAGCTAAAAACTGGACGACAATACAATATTAACTCGCTTTCTTGACTGCCTGTCTATCGGTGCGCGCCCAATACATCTATACATACCGAATCGAGAGCAGTGAAGCAGTCGACGCTTCAATAACGACGCAAAACTTGTAAGATCACGCATACAAAATGAGCAATACTTTGAAATTTTAATCACTTCAGAAAATAATTTTTTTAGTATAACGTTTTTAAAACGGATTGAAACGTATACTGTCCTATTCCCATAGAAATATTGTAGTATTGTGATTGTGAATTTTTAATAGCAATGAAAATACGTGCTAAGATTAAAAAAGAAAGAAACTGGGACACAGTGAAGTGGATTAAATGCTATAATTCCTAATGGAGGTCAAGTAGCTCCTAATTTAATGGACGGAGGTAATCTTCTATTACCTATTGAATGCGCCCAACGTTTTTCGTTCTAAATATTAAACGAGTTTAAATATTTCCACAGCTATTAGAAATTCACAATCACAAATTTTCTAAAATATCTGTATGTATCTTGGAGAAATTATTTTATACTCTATAGTCCGTTTTAAAGACGTGGTATGTTAACAATTTTATTTTTATTTAAATATTTAATTGAATTAAGAAAGTTTGTGCAACAGTGCTTATTTAACATTAATTTTAAACGTAAACTAAATGTGGGAGAGTTTGTGCACAATTCTGTACGATTTATTAATTTCGAAAAAAAGGTATATAAATGATTTTTAAAACTCGAAAAATATCATTGTTGTTCATCCAAGGATTGCGGTTACAGCAAGGGGTAGGTTATGCAATCTGGGTACACGCTTCTGTTTGGAAATTATTACAAGTATGACAATGTCTGGTCAGGTGTCGAGCAAATTTCTGTTCGAAATGGATTACAGAGACCGTCGTGGTAACACCTGATTATCTGAATGCACGGAACCATGAAATGTGCATCGATCGTAAACTGTACAACGTCCTTTAACGGGGAGTGTTAAAATGTTTGTATATATTTTTATATGAAATCGTTTAAATACAATGGTGACATTTGAAAACACGAACTGAAGGTTATTTGTAATAACAAGTGTTGATCAGCTGATTTGTGTCGTATGCACTGTGCTACTTTTGGAAAAACTTCCAAAAGCTGTTCGTGAATTCTGTTGGCGTCAACAAATTCATAAAATACAGAAAAATCGTGAAAACCAATTTTTGATTTTGTTTTAAACTATGTTATAAGTTTTTCGAGATTTTTAAATTTTTTAATCATAGCGAAATTAAAGGGAAGTCTTGAAAATTTGAACTGTTGAGGTGTGGCGTTTCTACGTTAACTTGTACGTGCATAAACGTAATACATTCACAATCATATCACTTGTAGTTTCAAATGATACTCCACACCAGATAAATACTGATGGCATATTTTTACCATTATCCATTTTTTTTACCCCTTAACTACCACTAAATATTTGTTTTACCGTTAACACTTATTGTTCGCGGGTTCGGGCACATCGTTTACCAGTAAAAGATGCGTTACCGACAGACAGACAGACCTCGCAAGCTTGTCCTTGCATGACACTTTATACGCGCCGGGGTTGTTTCTTTGATTTACGGCGTTCATTAAGCGAGCGAAATCCTTCAAAAGATTCCTCGTTTTATGACGTAATTAAGTACAAGATTAAAAGTAAATGATAAATTAGGTCCTTAAAGTGGGAAGCAGTCTGCCGTAGCACCTGAGCCGGAGGGGGGGGGTTCGTCTACATTCCTTGAACTCGGGAATAGGATAATTAATTTAGGATCAAGTGTAAATCCAGGCGTTTTAAAATCAATTTAATTTGCAATCGTGGGTCAGGTATAGTGGAGGCCCCATTGCAGGCTCTGCTTCTGTTCTGTGACTTGTGCACTTGTGTTGTTCTCGGCTTGTACACTATTTGACATTCAGTCACCACTGCGTGCCATAACTACATATACGTTAGGTTGTCATTGTTTAATTAGTTAATAAATGCTTTTACGTAAATAAATGTGCATTATCATTGCTCACATCTTCTTACATTAAACAAAATCACAATAATTAATTAAAATTGTGAATAAGACGTTCATTTCGAGTCAGTATATCAAAATGTAAAATAAAAACAATGAATGGTTTAAGATAATATCAAAAATGTAAACAAACCATTTATTTTTGTATTTTCTCAGAAATTTTATTTTTATTTTATTTTAAATACCGTACCCTTAATTTATTTACTTTTTTTGTACAGTGTTTTTCATAGCTTCAAACATTTTATATTTGTTGACGCGTTTCGAAATATTCCCATTATCATAACCTTTACTGCACTACTCCCTTATATGTAGTTTCGTTCTTTTATACTATCCTCTTAACCCCTCCCATTCCCTACTTCTATCGCCTAGTCGAGTTTCTATTTACTGGTCCTCGAGCGTTTTTTCTTTACGGTCTGCTTAAGCTTTACAGGAGCGAGCACATCAGATCAGCTACTTACAGATCTGTCACTGAATTATATACGATAGAGCATAACGTAAAAACCGACAATACCGCGGAAGAAAAACAACACAAATTAACAAAAATAAAATAGCTTATAAAATAAACAATACAAAAAAGGTTTCAGCGAACGCTATTGCAAAGAAAAACGACAAAACTAGAGAAGAAAAAGAACAACGCAACAGGAAAAAACAAATCAAACAAGATAAATTTGAGACAGTAATGTTCGAAGCGAGGCGTGTTAGGGAGAGATATTCGGTTTGTAGGCCGGATTTGGGGTTCAACTCTTACATAAAATATTCTGCTCAAACCCGAAGTAGATAGGAAATGTCAACAAGAAAAGGGTTTCATGGTGTGTGTATATACTTGTTTGGCTTTCTTTTAAATTTTTTAAGCAGATTGGTTTTTACGTCTCGTAGTGTTTTAAAAAATTCATTCAGAGTGTAAAATGTCCTATAGAGAACCGGGGTTATGCTACTGTAAACGAAATTATAGTAATGTGTAGAAGTTACTTTAAAATTTTCATAAGTATAACACTAGACAGCTGTTAATACAATTAAAGCTTTCCGGTAAAACGGTATTCTGTGAAATTAAAATTCTGCGATTTGCCAAGGAATCGCTTGTATACTTTTAATGGGTGAAACAATTCCCCTAAGTGAACTGTTAGCCTGATGTACTCTGGGGACATTCAAGCCAGAGCTAAAAAGCGTTAGCGACTTTAATTATTAAAATTAACTGAGCTTACTGTAACGCCTGAAACGTACTGGAACCTGTTTAGTATAAATATTTTATAACAGTTAAAGTGAAATAGCACTCTAACTAAGCACAAAGAATCCAATTACTTTCCGCGCACAGTGTAACGAAATATATTCACTAAAATATTTTGAATTTTTACAAGCATAAATTTAAAAAGAGAATTAAAGCACTTTTTGAAATCTCTGAGTGGAGTTACTTATATAGATCTGTATCAGTTCCGTGTACTATTGAGCAGTCACTTTAGAAATTTCTGAAGAGGAACAGAGATGACCAGATCCTAAGGAAGTGATATCTGGTTGTAGCTAGTAATAGTCCTGCATAGGTTTGCCATATTTCCAAAGAATGAAACCGGGACTTACTGGTTGGGGAGGAGAAAACACCCCCAATAGGCAAACAAGTGTTTTCCCTCTAGGCAAATTTGGTAATTGTTTACTAAAAAAGAGTATTTAGACAACTTAAAAAACGTTTTTTCTATTTCATAGATTTTACACGTGACCAAATTATTCTCTTCTTTAGGTAAACTAACCTAACTTCTTGTCCACAAACCATTCATACTTTTTCCAAAAATGATTTCTTATGTCTTTTTTTATTTTTTCACAACGATCTGACCAGGACAGAACCTTGTATAACATTAAAGCTCTTAAATTGACTCTCGAACCAAACATTTTTTTCTCATCAAATGTTATTCACTAACGAAAATATGCTTTCCACTTTACGCAGGCGCCGATTTTCTGATTCAATGTTACGATCACTGCCAACCAAATTAATATTCTGTTAACCAGTTAATAATATTCTTATTAATCTTAGGTGTCTGCAAAACAGTTTGAATTTTGTAAGTGTTTAGTGCTTTTGTTAAGATTTTTATTTTACTGTCATTTTTTACTGCTGACCGGGACATTCACTAATCCGGCCGGGACACTGGGACAATATCCCAAAACCGGGACTCCTGAAGATTGTTATATAGCGCCTGGATGTTGTGGGCAAAGATACTGACATTGCATAGGATTATATACGCATCTCTCGGCTACTAAACCACCTTTAAGTCGCCTTAAACTTTTATTATTCTACCGCAATTATAAGTTATTATATATTTATTTGTTACTCACTGAGCGAAGCATTGTTGAGTTTGTTCTGGTCGACTTGGCCGCGCAAGGCTCGAAGCTTCCTGAGTTTGAGTTCTTGCGCCTCCACGCGGTCCCGCAGCCTTCTGAGCCTCTCGTGTTCAGCAGCGACCTGTTGGTGCCTGGCCTCGTGCTGCTTCAGGAACCTCAGTCTCTGTTCCTTGGCCGCCAGAAGCTGTCTCTGCGAGTCTATCTGCTGCTGCTGTCGGCAAGCCATGTCCTCCAGCTCGCTCAATGTCAACTCCACCCCGTCCCGCAGCTGGAACATACGACAAGCATTTCAGACAAAGCTTACGGTAGTAATACAAGTTACGAAGCTTAAGTAGCGGGAGACTGACCGGTATCTTTATACGTCACCATTCTCTCTTATAGAAATACTTTCGTAATTAACTACTTCTCACTTGGTAATTCGTTACATTTACAAAAAGCCGCGGAAATAACTTGTATTTCAGTTTGTTGAAGACACGCGCTGATCTGCCTGAAGCAATCTTTCTTTTGTATAAAAAGTGTAGCATCATCGAGAAAATAATTGTCACAACACTGCCGCCGGGGGTTGGAAGTTATCCACCCCTCGCTTGACCGACTTGAAAACATTGTATTGGGGGAGAGTTACAAGTTTTTATTCAATTTACTTTGCGGCTTTAATATTTACAAAGTATTTATTGTTATTTTAAGTAAGTAGGAATATTCGCTACCAAATAAACTATCAACTATCAACCAAGATGCACGATTATTTTTAGTATAAAGATTTAAAACCACATTACACCCGTCTGAAAAATTTCACGAGCAGTATCGCCTGCAGTTCTTACTGCCCTATGGCCTCGGTTCTTAAAATATTATAAACTGTTGCGTTATTCAGTGAATAAACAGAGAAATACATCGATGTTAAAAGATCGATTTTTCTAGCTCGTATAATGACTGAACGTAAATGGCATCAAAAAAAGCTAAGTTCACCAAACTAAGTTATTAGAAACAATCGAGAAAAAGTGAAAATAGTCTGAAAACAGGAACAGCGATTATAAAATGAACTTTCACTGTTTAATTTTCTTTAGCGCCGATTTTAATGAAACTAGTTAATCAGACTGCATACATTCGCGAAATAAAATCACCTCGGTTTTGTTGCAATTAAATAATGGTGCGAATCGAGTTGTAAAATTACGTTTTTAAAACTTCGCGCTGACGAACGGTAAATGATTTTCAATTACCACAAAGCGGCACCTGACCATAGGTGAAACAATTTCCAATTATTTAGTCAACGGTCCAATGAGTTAGTCACAGATGTTGGAGTAATTTTCGTCAATCTAAACTATTATTGTTCGTTGGGTAACAAACGAAGTGTGATTGTAAAACAGAATTTGATTTAATGTGCCTTTAAACGATGTTTATAGTAGATCTAATTTTTTTGAACGATGATTCGATTTTAGGACAAAAGTAGAGCGTCTGTTTGTTTAGTTTTATTCAAGCGAAATATAATCACAATGGTTAAAACAGTTACACACGGCTCCAAAATATATATATATATTGCAGGCAGTATGACCAACATGACAACATACACAACTAAATGTCTAAACATTAGCGCATGCGCGTGTGCAGTACTGTAATTCAAAACCCCCTCAGGGGCTCACACTTTGTGAGTACTGGTACCCTTGCTAGATGTATCTGCCGTTGGGTTAGATCTTTTCATCTCTAATCAAGATGAAACAGTGTACACCGAAAGTTGCTTTGCTAAAGGGAAGCTTAGCTTAAATATGCGGATTCTGGATACCACGTGACCTCCAGTTACCTTTACTTATGAATACAGAGCTCTGTATGTATGGTCATTTTATTTCTCCAGCTACTTGTAGGATTCTGATTGTTGGGAATAAACCTTAAAGGCCCAGAAAACCCTGGAAAACTGGCAAAAATTGACCCGGGGAAAATAGCATGGGTAAGGTCCTTCCATACTTGGAAACTGGTGTTGTATCTAACCATATGGAATCCAAAAGCAGTGAAAAGCAGCTAATCAACTGGCAGTGAATGAAGTGACAGGTGGATTTAACCAGTGCTAATCAGATAGACGTTGGTAAATGCACAAAACTGAGAAGAGAAGGCGGTAGCAAACGGACTTCTAATTAAAACTAGAAGCAAAACACATCCCGGGGATCAAACCACAAACAACTCTTATGTCTCGACGCAATGGCTGACGGGAAACGTACTCCAAGAATGGAGGGATGTAAGCCAGTAACATTAATATCCTGGGCTAGGGCTGCTCAAGAAAACACTATGACTCATTACAAGACACTGTGGTGTGAGAGTAAATATGAACAGAACAGGAATGTACCACTGAGGAATCTTGTATAGGTTATGCCGGAAGGAAAAGGAAACTGCAGGTCATAAATTATAATTGTGAGGCTCTTGCCAGCAGGAGGCTAAGAGTGTTTGGCTTCCAGGACCTTCAGGACCTCCAGAAGATTAAGCTAGTCAACGGACTGCTAAGAATCATTGAGGGAGCAGTCTACTGAACTAGAATCCAACAGGCTTAGTTGAACAATAAAGCTTTTGATCGCGATGCCAGAGTTCATTTCTTCAAAAACTAATTATAAATCCACTGATTCAAAAACCACTGTTTAGGTTAAGAGGTTCTTTAAACAAACGAAAAATACTGAAAATACATTACCACGGAACAACCCTATACAAGCATATCTTAATAAGTAATACAAAAAATTGCTCAAATTAAATTTTTATCATTGAAGGGCGAAAAATATCCCTGAAATTCTGGTTCGACAATAAATCGAAAATCGATAAGGTCCGCTCACATTTTTGAAATTTTCCTCGATTTATTATTCAAGACAATTCAAAAATTATTGTCGCCAGTAAATCGAAATATCTGTAAATACTAGACTGTGTTGGAATTCTTTAGAGTTACATTTGTAGGATAGTTTTGAAAATTAATCAATTATAAAACTGAAAATTGAATACAAACGTAATATTGTTGAAACCCATTATTTATTTGTTAAGTTTGTAAACTTTGAAATTTATATTTAATTTTAACATAACGCTGAAGGCCTACGTTGTCATTATTAAAATAACTAAAATTAAAATTTAATTTTAATTAAATTTTACTTTAATTAATTAATTAATTTAAAAACCGCTAATTTAAAAAATTGCCGGTTAACGGTTAAATTAACCAGCGCTTCTTATAAAGGTAGCTACACAATTCCTTGAAAAATTCTGGACCCGGGAGCGCCTCTACATCAATTTTTAAGCGGTTGTTAATATCTGTATATACGATATAAATGTTTACATATGAATAAATGTTTCGTAGCACGCTCACGTTAGTAATTTTGGTTTGAGATCATTAAAATTTGGCACAAACATCGATTTTGGTAATAGCTTAGAAATTGTAATCCGTTTGAAATTGTAGCTATATTAAATCTTTAAAAAATCAAATTTTTTTCCTTACATTTTTTTTGAAAATTTGATTTTTTTTGTGTCAGAGTTCATTTATGTATGTTCAAAGTAGTTCTTTAAAGACTGTAATGGTCACTATGACTGCAAAACAAATTTTTTAAAATGACATGTTAAATTTTGTTTTATGAAATTTGCTTTCATCACGTCTGCGAGACATCTGCGTGACGTGATTATTTCTAACTTGAAATACCCCATCAACACGGATACAACTGCGTATGAAGGAAGGTGAGTAATACCTTAATTGCTGTCAGATTAGGCCCGAAACAATTGTGGTGTGAGATAAGGGAATGTTTTTAAAATGTGAATCAAATCAAGCCGGCTTGAATACATCGCACATCGACCGAACAAGGAATGCTTGATCAACTTCCCCGGGGACTCTGGGGCTCTAATGCTTGCCTTTTCGTATTTCAAATTTAAATAATATACGAGCTGCCTTGTCAGCCATTCTACGCAGTTCCACTACTGCCGCGAACAAATTTTAAACACATTAATCTACTCTAAAAGTGAGTTTATTACCTCTCACTCCCCACACCCCCGCTGCTATCTTCCTCCGCACGTGATGGAAGCGAATTTAAAAAAAGGAACTTTTTTTAAATTCTGTTTTCACTATCAACAATGAACATTAAAAACTGCATATATTAGCACATCAAACTTTAAAATTACATTGCGAATATGAATTTAATGTAATTTTCTAATTTCAACGAACTTTAAAAATTCAAAATTAATTTTTAAAGATCTGAAATGGCCACCATTTTGAAACTGTTAAACGTATTATGTTGGATAACAAACTTGCCAAGATGTTACTAAGATCCGATTTTTGTGCCAAGTTTTGAATCAAATTCAGACCAAAATTGTGAGACGTCTAACAAGTACACATACACACACGTGTATCCTTACTTGCAATACGATCATATTACAGAGCACTGCAATAACGATCAATAATATAAGGATGACTTTAAAAATAAGAACGAATAACGTTTTATTCCCAATAATCGTTCAGGTAACCGATTGTAGTTCAGTGTCTTGCCGCTAAGTGTTACTGGCGCTAGCGTTGAGATAACTTTAAACGAAAATAACTAAACAATGGATAATGTATAATATTAAAATATATAACGAACAACGAGTAACACTTAAAGCTAACGAACGGGTTAACGATGTAAAAGTGAAAATTCCAGGTCAGTTATTTGTATAGTTTACATTTTTGTGTGAGTTGTTGTTTATAATTGAGTAAATATTTACAAAATAATACCAAATAAATTACTACGCTTAAATGTGATAATTTATTATTATATTTCTTTTATAAAATTTCTTTCCTTTTATTTATTTCTTTTATTAAATTACTTGCATTTATTAATATTTTCTCAGTATACAACTGATATTTAATACGTATTGTACATTTAACAATTTAAAACAAAGGTTGATTTTGGTTAACGTATTATCTATTCATTATAGTAATTAACTGTTTTAAATAATATATTATATATATAAAATTATATAAATTAATTAATATTAATTTGTTTCCTTTACATTAAAAATGAATAGAGGCCTACAATAATCTGATATTAAATTACAAAACAAAAAATATTTTTGTTAATATTCAAATGTTTCAATAAGAATTGAAACTGTTATCTAATAATCATGAATAATGAATGGTGTTCCAAGTATAATATAAAAAGTAAATCAATTTGGGTCTTCTGCGAAACTGTACTGGAACTTCTGCTTAGCAGTTTAAATAACTCATTATTCTAAAATATCAATAACGGTTATAACTGTTATTAGAAAATAACGCTTAAGCTCATCATTAACTAGTACACAAAAGGCTTTATCGTATAATAAACTTTTGTTTGCGGTGCCTGGAGCCAACAACCTCCGTAACCTCTAGAATATTTACCTAATATAAATATACGGTCAACATTTTTACGAACATGTTTTGGAAAATAGCCCATTTTCCGTTGCACCCGGACAGAATAGCGGTCGATACATTTTGTCTGGCGACTTAAAAATATTTACGCAAAATTTGATCAATATCGTTAAAACCGATTTTGAGAAAACACAAGTTTCGTTATAGCTATCTACGAACGGAAATTCATGCAATAGCTTAATTCATTCGGTTTCCCGCGATGTATGTAAGCATGCAAGGCACTATTTTAGACTTTGGATGATTGAAAAAAGGTAATTTTCATGAAAATCTCAAGCTCCATTATTTCATAAGCACAAAAACTTTATTAATACATATAATAAAGACAAAATGAAAAGGAGTTTACTTGAAATTGTAAAGTCGAATTAACTTTAAGTTTAATGTACAAAAAAGTTTACGACAAATAGAAAGATTTTAAGTAATAATTTTATGTCTACATAAATAACCATTCTACTAACGGTTTTTAATTTCGAATTTTGGGGGGGAACCGGTGAAATGCGCGCCATTTTATATTTCTTTTCCAAAACAATATATTTTGATATCCGACCGCCGCAGTACATTCTTTCGTCGGGGGATAGATTAAATCCCGCGCAAATCCCCGCAGGCTTATCCTTTGAAAAGCGGGATATCCACGTCATTTTTAAATTGAAATTCAACTGGTATTAAGGAATTACCAAGTTGTGAAATGTAGCATAAAGGGTAATTTAATAAAATACTTTGATTGCATTGCTTGTTTGTTTATTTGTTGCACTTAAGTTTGTCAAGTACTTGATTTGTTAAATCGAAAAAACACGAACTTGCAAGTTCGATAAAACTCCTGATTTTAATTGTCTCCGTTTATACTGTATGATTATGCGAATACAATAGATTTAGTTTTATATATTTTCAGGTCCGCTGCGCACATCGTTGGCGAATAAATGAACTAACCGATGCCAAAGAGTTTTGCCTTTTTTTCCAGCCATAAAACACGCAATTTGGTACAAGGTTTTCTATTCTAAGGGTAGACTTTATCGTCGCAAAAATTAGTACGTTTTTTGACCGGAAATTAGGAAAAAAATTATTTCTATAAATCTGTTTCAGATGTTTCCTCACGATACAAAATTTGGAATAAAAAAATTAATAGAAATTTAGGAGTTAATCACGAAAAGAGGCTTAAGTTTACAGTGTTGCCAATTTCTTCTTTGAGTACAATACAATAACGTAAATTTGCGGAAAATATTTTTTTACTTTTATCTAGTTATATTTTTGTTTCAGTACTCTCCTTCCACTTTTTTCTCTGCATACATATTTTCACCCTCATTATAAATGTATTACCACATCTACGTAGTGTATACGCTATCAAGCAGACAATTTAATGTCCCTACTGTATTTGTATTTGCCGAGGGAGATGGAACGTGGGGGAGGAACTACTTTATATATAAATAAGAAGAAATTACTAAGGGCTAATACTGAGGCACCTGCTGTTGTTTATTTCCTATATTTACTACATATTGGCCGACAGCCAGTTTCCACACTCGTTGCGTTGCGCTTTTCGTTTTCAATTTCCTCAAACTTTCTCGCAGCAAATTCCAGATTTACCAGACACTTGATTTTCCTTAAAATATCGACAAAAAAATTGGACAGTTTCACAAAAATCGTTTATCAATATGTACACGTTTACAAGTAAAATCAGCTCGCAACTTCAGTCGGGCTTAAATACCGGGTTTTTCAAAAAATCGCGGAAGTATTTGACTTTGATCCAAAAAGTAGACTAGTAACGATTTTCCTTCTTCAAGGACAAACAACGTAAATTTTGTATCATAATTTACTTTAAAATTTAAAAAATCTGGTTTCAAGGGCAGTGGAACGTGAAGTACCGTTCAAATTGTAATAATTTTTTTACTTTTTTAAAAAAATAACTGGAAAATAAAGGACTTTCACGTTGAATTAAAAGGATACTTAAACGAGAAGTTACGTACTTTCTAAGAAAGGCTGCATTTGAGTTACATTTAATGAAAGTCCAATTTTTGAGAAAATTTGATTTAAATGACCAGAGAATCACTAAAAAAAATGTGGACTTTATTTTATTATGGTGGGATATCATTTTAAACTAAAAGTGTAAATATGATGAAGGTCCGATTTTGGGAAAATTAGATTGAAGTGATTACAGATTCACTACAAAATTTGGACTTTATTTACTTATGGTGTGATATCATTTGAAACTAAAATGGATGTCCGATTTTGGGAAAATTACATTGAAGTGATTAAGATTCACTAAAAATTTGGACTTTATTTAATTTTTGAAACTAAAAATGTAAATTTGATGAAGGTCCGATTTTGGGAAAATTAGATTGAAGTGATTACAGATTCACTACAAAATTTGGACTTTATTTAGTTATGGTGTGATATCATTTGAAACTAAAAGTGTAAATATGATGAAGGTCCGATTTTGAGAAAATTACATTGAAGTGATTACAGAATCACTACAAAATTTGGACTTTATTTACTTATGGTGTGATATCATTTGAAACTAAAAATGTAAATTTGATTAAAGTCCGATTTTGGGAAAATTACATTGAAGTGATTACAGATTCACTACAAAATTTGGACTTTATTTACTTATGGTGTGATACCATTTGAAACTAAAAATGTAAATTTGATGAAGGTCCGATTTTGGGAAAATTAGATTGAAGTGATTACAGAATCACTACAAAATTTGGACTTTATTTACTTATGGTGTGATATCATTTGAAACTAAAAGTGTAAATTTGATGAAAGTCCGATTTTGAGAAAATTAGATTGAAGTGATTACAGAATCACTACAAAATTTGGACTTTATTTACTTATGGTGGGATATCATTTGAAACTAAATGTGTAAATTTGATGAAAGTCCGATTTTGAGAAAATTAGATTGAAGTGATTACAGATTCACTAAAAAAAATGTGTACTTTATTTTATTATAGTGGTATATCATTTGAAACTAAAAGTGTAAATTTGATGAAAGTCCGATTTTGAGAAAATTAAGATTTCAAGTGACTACAGAATCACTACAAAACTTGAACTTTGTTTTATTATGGTGGGTTATCATTTGGAACTAAAAGTGTAAATTTGATTAAAGTCCGATTTTGGGAAAATTACATTGAAGTGATTACAGATTCACTACAAAATTTGGACTTTATTTACTTATGGTGTGATACCATTTGAAACTAAAAATGTAAATTTGATGAAGGTCCGATTTTGGGAAAATTACATTGAAGTGATTACAGATTCACTACAAAATTTGGACTTTATTTACTTATGGTGTGATACCATTTGAAACTAAAAATGTAAATTTGATGAAGGTCCGATTTTGGGAAAATTACATTGAAGTGATTACAAATTCACTACAAAATTTGGACTTTATTTACTTATGGTGTGATATCATTTGAAACTAAAAATGTAAATTTGATGAAGGTCCGATTTTGGGAAAATTAGATTGAAGTGATTACAGATTCACTACAAAATTTGGACTTTATTTACTTATGGTGGGATATCATTTGAAACTAAAAGTGTAAATTTGATGAAGATACCATTTGAAACTAAAAATGTAAATTTGATGAAGGTCCGATTTTGGGAAAATTACATTGAAGTGATTACAAATTCACTACAAAATTTGGACTTTATTTACTTATGGTGTGATATCATTTGAAACTAAAAATGTAAATTTGATGAAGGTCCGATTTTGGGAAAATTAGATTGAAGTGATTACAGATTCACTACAAAATTTGGACTTTATTTACTTATGGTGGGATATCATTTGAAACTAAAAGTGTAAATTTGATGAAGGTCCGATTTTGAGAAAATTAGACTTAAGTGACTACAGAATCACTACAAAACTTGAACTTTGTTTTATTATGGTGGGTTATCATTTGGAACTAAAAGTGTAAATTTGATGAAAGTCCGATTTTGAGAAAATTTAGATTTCAAGTGACTACATAATCACTAAAAAAATGTGTACTTCATTTTATTATGGTGGGATATCATTTAAAACTAAATGTGTAAATTTGATGAAAGTCCGATTTTGAGAAAATTAGATTAAAGTGATTACAGAGTCACTACAAAACTTGAACTTTATTTTATTATGGTGGGATATCATTTGAAACTAAAAGTGATACTGATTCCAAATACTGTATGTACAGTTTTCAAACGTAAAGACTTTTAAAAAAGCCACCACTCCTCTTAAAAAGTTTGTTTTCACGTCGCTTACTCTAACGTTGACAGAAAAATTTCGAAAAATTAACAAAGGTAGTTTACACTAAAAATGTTTATAATGTTTTTTTTTCGAATTTTTGCATATTTTTTTCTTGTATAACAGACCTCAGTAAAAACAACTTCAGAAGGTTTTTTACGCCATTCGACTTTCTGCAGCGCGGCTGAAATATAAGCGTAGAATCCGATTCAAAAGTCACTTTTATGTTTGAAACAGAGCGTTAAAACTGCACACTAAAGCGGTACAGCCCGCGTCGTGGCAGTGCAGACGACACAAAAATCAGCTCATCCATTCTTGCCAATACGTACTTGAAACTACATGCTTCACCATTTTATTTCAAGATACAACTAAATAGCAAAAACTAATTACGATACAATATTTGCTCCATACTTTTCACATCCCAGTAAGAAAGTAAACTGCACATACATTGCCTTCACCGTACTTCCAACATTAAAACAGAAAGTCTGGCGTAATTGGAATTCTTAAAAAACCTGGCTGGATGTAATAAATACAATTTATATTCAAGACTCTTCTCGCCTCTGCTAGTAATAAAGTCTGGCACAAGATGGGATTGAATAGAAGAATAGATAAACGGCTGAAAAAGGTTAATAAAAATAACGTCTTTATTTATGGCGAGCATAAAAGCCGGCGAATTGACGTTGAATACAGAAGGCTGTGCGAATAAAATAATACTCAGAAAGTAGTAATATTATGTTAGCCTTGGTCGTGCTTTCTTTGTTATCTCCTTGCGGAAAATAACCCTTCTTTGTGAATAAGGCATTGAAATCGGTGAATTCGTTGTCTCCAGTGATGTGCACACGCACATGCACACACACACACACACACACGCTCACATGTATATACAAAATCAAAAAGTAAACTATACGTCAGGATCGGCGCTCATTTTAAGGTCCAGGATCTGGGGTCTTAACATAACGGCCGCACCAATAGCTTACTTGACAATGGAAATTCGCTAATATACTTTTAGACCTGGTAGCCACCAAATGCGGAGAGGAACTGAACGAAATGAAGACTTTTAAAGAACGCTTTGTATCTTTTAAATCTAAATATTTAGCCCTACTGTAACGGATTCTAGGAAACTATTATGTTTAAAAACCATAATCCAGGCAACGGTAACCTAGGTAACGAGAAATAAGTGTGGAGGCGTGGTCAGCATGCTGGTGGTAGCGGAATCAGCTCCAAAACCGAACCTAGACGAAGTCGAAGCTACGCCGCTTGACTTCGCTGAGCTCCGTTACGCTTTCAGTGGCCGCACTTACATTGGAAAGTATAGGTTAGAATGTGTAATCCGCTCCGCCCCGCATTTGGTGGCCATCCGGCCTTTACACACTGTAGTTCGCAATAGGATTAAGACTGAAGGTAAAACATACTGTGTAACAAAAAAAGGCGCTGGGTATGCAATTTGAATACAGGTTTAATTTAAAGCAGCCTTGCATGTTAACTGTAGCAATGTTTTGGCCGTGACTGTCCAACGGGCAAGGAGTGCAGTGTTGTGTATGTCTTGTAGTCTGTACATAATGAAATTGTCAATCAAGTATTGAGGGTTTGTAAATTGTTTTTGTACTTGTAATTTGTACCGACTGTAGAAAAAATTATATCGGACTGCATTACTTTTAGTGCCTCTTTTGATATATATTTGACGCCCAAACATAAAAATAAGATAAAAATAAAAATATTCTACTTAGTTGTTACCCATATTGCAAAAAGACGAGCGGCATAAAAAACCCTTATAAAGTTGGTGAATTTTTCAAAGCACGCATTTGTTGAGATCCGTAAATACAAATAAGAAATATATCGTAATTTTTGTTTTGATCCAAATTTGGTTTAAAAAATTTTGCAAGGTTTTTTTGACCTAACATGTCAAAATTATAAGGGATGGAGACACGAACACTGCTCTATACAAACCCTTAATGTGCGAAAACAATATACAGTATTACTTTTAGTCTGGTAAGTCCTATAACAGACTTTTTCCTGAAATATTTTACCTGATAAATACCCCTACATTTATCTTACGTAACGTAAGGGACACTATGCAAATCATTTCCATCAAGTTTTATAGCGATCGGTCACACCGTTTACGAGTAAGACGTGCGTTACCGACAGACAGACAGATATTCACAAACGGGTCCTTGGTTTTTCCTACGGATCCTAACTAGATAGTCCAAGCAGTGATAATTACAATAACTTTAATACAAAACAACATTTGGTCCACTAAGTAGTTTTTCATTTTCGAATCCACGAAAACTAAGTAGTTCGTTACGTCCACGATAGTTGGTCATAGCATAAACTTACATCATTCCTCTTTAAACGGACTGAAAATCGCTACAATATTTTTAAAAAAGTAATTGAAGTTCGGAATCTCTCCAATGTCTACACACAATAGCATTATTTTAAGAACGTTTCAAGTAAACAATACTAATTGCGAAAAAAGGTTACTATAAAAGCTAACACTCCTTTGTTATAAATCTAACAATTAATAATTAACTCGCACGTATAGTGTGCAGCGCTGATTGTTCATCAACAATGCATATTTATAACAAAAGAAAACAATTATAAAAGAAGTCTTTTCATATATTAACAACACTTAAAGTGTTGATATTGTGAATAATTTTATAAATTTTATATTTTTTTAAAGTAATATTCCGAAATATTTAACAAACATTCACAAAGATCCTCAACGTAAGACAAACAATAATTTCAACGTAAGACAAATAAAAATAAACGTTACACAAACTTTCTAACATTCAATCAACACAAAATATTCGTTTCAAATGGAACGGATGGATACTGGTCACACCTGTTTGTAACTCATTACGCGTAAATAACATTGATCTTGAATTAAGGAACTTCAAGTAGGTTTTAATCCGGTAAGGAACCAGATGCTGGGAAATAACGTCATACGTTTTTCGGTCAAGGAAGGTCTATTTAATGCCGTTAGCAGTTTATCTTGTGCTATGGTGCGCAGTTCTGGGACAGCAGAAGGTATAAAGAAGTAGAAATCTTATATATTTTCACAAAAGGCTTTTTATACTGCCGCGGTATACACCTACCGCTTTCATACATCTATCGCATACGCTGGATCTGTACTTAAATTATATAATTAAAACCTTAAGAGTGTCAGATGAGAGAATGCTGAAAAAATTATTAACATACCGTATTCCAAAAAATACGTACTGGTTGAAAAAAGTAAAGTATTAATTAATGAGTTCAATTTGGTGATAGTTATCCCGTAGGATACGGTTGACGCTGGAGTTTTGGAGCGAGTTTTTGCGAATGCAAGCTCTGGAGTTGAGCAGCGTGTGAAAGAAATCTTCTACAACAGTGTCAAGAACTCGTCAGGAGCTATACGGGGATTCAGTGACTAAAAGTTATCTGCATGCGGGCATGTCATTGGAGAAATGCATGACATGAAATTACTATCAACCTGCAAGAAAGAAAATTACTTTTAGTTTCAAATGAAGACCTACACTAGACTTTTTCCTGAATTTTACCCGATAACTACCGATAGTACCGATAAATTTATACTACTCAAGGCACGCTATGAAGACAATTTTCATCGTTTTTCATTTTTTGGATCTTTGGATCTACTATTTTCATCAAGCACTAAAAAGAAAAGAGCTGGGGACATTTTGGTCCCTGGCCATGAAGTCAGATAGCAGGGTGCTCTCGTTTTAATTGAGCTGAGAAGATGGTTGAAGTCAGTCTTGTAGGATAGACGTGAAGTTATGGACTTGTTGAATGGGAAAGACTGAACTTCATTCATTAACTACTGCAGACATGCCTGGCAATACAGATCTGGTGTAATGAGTGAATGCAATTATTGTCTAATTTATAAACAATAAAACTTTGGCGAAAGGATTATTGTTCATAATGTTTAAATATTTTAACTTTATAAAAAAATATTACTTGTTAAATACTGTGTCACTTTTATGATTGATGTTTAGTATTTTTTTGTAAAAAAGAGAAATAAAAATGTTTTCTCTGTGTAATGAATTAATTTTTAAAAGGCGACTTCCCTTGACGGGCACTGGCCGTGGGTGTCTTTTTATATTGCTGTATATATATTTGTATTATTTTGTGTAAACTACATTACAATTAAGACAAATATATCTACTTAAATTAAGGAACTTCAATACGATGACTGAAAAAAACAGCTGTGCCTTATCTTGGGAGTTAGGACGCGGTTAGATAGGCAGATATACTAGACGTTGAAGGGTTTGATAGCCACTGACACTGCAACTAAAGGATTTACTGTGCAACTAAGCCTCTTAGATCCTGCTGGCGGGAGCCTCACAATTATAGGTTATGTGTCCTGCAGTTTCCTCATCGGTACATCAGACGCACGTTATTGAGTTGCACGGTTTCTCTGAGTTGCCCTCTATCTAGGATCCCTACTGTCTCTGTATGACCACTTAGGAAAACCTTTTGAAAACACCCTTTATGTGGTAATGCCATTTTAGGCAATCCTATCGTTTCTGGTGTTGCTACTGGGTTTACCTATTGAAAGACAGGTACAGGTAAACTTCTACAAACTGTTCCGATCCCAGACCAGCCTGTCAGCCTCACCCTCTCCTGGCAATCCCAGACCAGTTTAGACATTCTAGTTGAACCTTAAACCGTCTGGACGCTGCCCGCGTGTTGGTAGAAAGAAGAATTAGGGTTTTCTCAAATATGATTAAATAATTTCAAGACAGTCATTACCTCTGCTTGGAATACCACTGTATTCCACACAGGGTAACAACACATTTCACCCCTAATATCAGACCACACACCCCCGCTAGGGATCTAATTTTTATAAATAGTGCAACTGTACATTTTATAATGAATTACTAAAACTCTAAAGTCCAAACAGAAATGGCTGGCTGTAATGAAGGTTCGATTAGCCGCTTCGCTACTCCACTGCAAATCAAGTCTAGATATAAAACTGTTCACTATACTGAATGATGTCGTTGAATCACAAATAAAACTCACCAAACTTCCTTCAATTGCCGCAATAAAAAGCCACTTTTATGCCACCATAAAACCTTTAATTAAACACTAACTCCATCTACACGGCGTCCGTGGAAACACTAAATGCTTTAAACCGTTCATTTAGAATCGTTTAGCTTTATTGCAGTCGCCGAGGCTGTTATCGGTCGCGATTCTCTTATCAGTGACTGCATTATTTGTTGACTCTGGTTATTCAACAGGTTACGTCATGCTCTTTGTGCTGATAAGCAGTGTGAGCAACGTATACATCATCTGGACAAAATCAGCTGATTGTAAGAATGACACGTTGTTTCAATAAACATTTTACAAACTTTCTAACGTGAGTGTACATTATGATTCCAAAAATCTGCTGCTGACGTTTTCAGAGAATGACCTAAAAAAATTGTTTATTAATTTTTGTTCGAATTTCGAGCGTATATTCGTAAATCATGTTTGTAAATTTTAGTTACGGTCCGGGAGTAATTCGGAAATTGCAATAAATCTCGCCCGCCTTCAGTGTCACGAAGTACTTGCAATGTATTTTGGGGGAAATCCCGGTATCATCTTACGTTTTCTGGCAATCAGAATGCACCAAGAAAATCAATATTAAAATATGAATAAATTTGTACTTTAAATTTACAATAAAATTGAAAATATTAACTCATAAAGACTTTAAGTTGATTGTAATTATGAAAAATTATTTTCAAAAAAATGCGGCAGTCTGGAGGCCAGTGTGCGTTGTTGGTTTTTATTGATCCCATTACGGTGTATTACTGATGTTATACTGATATTACAGAAAATGGACAATTATCTACATAATTACTATGCAAACAGAAAACATCAGTCTAATCGTGCCCTTACATTTATGATTCATGTATGAGCGAGGTACAAGTATGATCGTACAAGTCTATGTACATGTCAGATAGCTAAAAATACACCCAGTATTTACACTTATACAAATCATTCCATTATTCAAGTGGTAATGTTTGTTGGTCAGTGGCAGTGTAAATATTCTAAATTTGTACAACAAAACCATGTCTAGTAATGAGAAGTTTTTATATTTATCAACGTATGCACTGGTGTGAATAAAATCTAAAAAAAGAACTCGTAGGTGGTGGCGACGAGAATGTTTAAGAAAAAGTTAAAAGCTGTACAACAAAATAGTAAATCAAACTATAAAAAAACAATATTTGAAAACACGATAACCTATTTAATATAACTATATCTGCCAACAAATCTGTTCTTGTGTTAGCTGGGTAAACAAGAACAGATGGTGTTTTCATATCTAAAAACAAATGAAGATAAACTCATACAAGCCAAAATATAACATTTTTGCTTATAAAAAATGTGTGAGGAAATCTTGGAGTTCATACAATTGGTGTGAGCATTTGTATGAGGTGATGTAACGTGATGTGACAATTTGACTTGTATCTCGTACAAGTCCTCGTACATGTAGCCCAGTGTAAAACACACCATTATACGAGGTGTGGCTATTAAATAACGAGACTGACGTTGTAAAAAATTTTATTTTCATTTTATACACAATTTCTTATTATCACCTTCAATATACACCCTTTCTCTATCCCTACAACTCTCCATGCGAATTTTCCATTGTTGGAAACCGTGCTGGAAGTCATTTGCTGTCAACTCCTTCAGGACTCTTGCCGCTTTCACTTTTACAGCTTCCATGTATTCAAATCTCGTCCCTTTTAATGCAAATTTCACCTTAGGGAACAGATAGAAGTCACATGGTGCAAGGTCTGGTGAGTAAGGTGGATGTTCTAACACTGGGATGCTGTACTTGGCCAGGAACCTCTTGACAGATAACGCGGAATGAGGTAGCGTATTGTCTTGGAGAGCACTCTGAAGAGAAAGCTTCATACTAAACAGCTGTCGGTCAATGGCAGTTGGCGCATGCGCACTTGTTCCGCCGCAGCGTCAGTCTCGTTATTTAATGTACACCTCGTACAGTAGTATATTAGACTCTTAATACTCAAATAATTTAGATGGATGGGCTGGGCATGTGCTACAATGGCGTTCATAATAATTTAAATATTTATTAATGAACTTATACATTGTGCAAAATATATTTAAACATACATCTCTAAAACATTTTCTGAAATGTGTGATAAATTTTAATATTTACTTATTTACTTAAATATTTACTTATTTTATTCAATATTTACTTAAATATTGAACTTATTTGTATAAACAATTTTAAGGAAATACATATTAGGGCTTAAGTGTAAGCATGTTAAGTCAATAACCGGTTTTGAATTCACGTCCCTTAGTTTCATAAACAAAAAATCATAACACTGAGTCACGAAACAATCAGCTCACTGGTAGACTTCAATTCACTTCAAGAATACTATTGATGTGTATACGGCAGGCGTGACGGTTTTTTACATGCTATCCTTGCTTTGACCACCAAAAGAAGTTTTCGTTTTAAAAGGCTACGCGTTTTGTGGTGGTTTGGGTTCGATTGCATATTGATTTCATACACGGGAAAAAATTAATTTTGCCGTCACGGAACGCTCTAACACATCCATAAGCGCACTCTAGTGACGTGGTTTGTTTAGTGATTAATAAAATGTATTTTTGAAGTGAAGACTTGTATGGTCGCGGACAAAACGTGGGTACAAATATTCGCATTCGCGTCACGCTTGAATCCGTAATGCATACCTCACAGCATATATTGTTCTTGTTTTAGATATATATCTAGACTGGAAGTGACTACTTCTAAACAGCTGATTTCGCACAATAGCTTCAATATCATTTCAATTGAGGTTATGTTTATTGTTCTTGGTAATTTAAAAAAAATTATATTTTCTAAATCTATGTAGTTAAGTTATTTAATGTATATGACCTGAACCAATTTTTGAATGCCAAAAACCACAATTATTATACTTAGACAGTATAACTGCCAAAAGTAGGGTTATAAAATGATTAATTATTAAAGTACTTATATAGCCTAGGATACTCAAATTCATAGTCTGTGACAGTTTCAATTAATTTCTAAGTTGTGTACCCACACAAACGCGAAATTTAATATGAACATAATTTCCAAAAGTTGCCCTTTCCTGTGTGTATCTAAATTTTTATGAAAATAGTAAAATCATAATGGTGAAAAAGTATACAGTCAGTCATGCCAAAAGTAGTCACTTCTGTCGGCCAGTACCGTATTGCCTAAAGATTCGCTTTGATTACCCCAGCGAGACAGCTGCGTGCAGCGTCAATAAAGTTAAAGATCTGTAGAAAATAAAGTACAAAAAATGAATATATGCTTACAAGAATGCTTTACACAAATAACAGAACGACATTTGCAAGCCTGCGTCAAACCAAATTTTAAGAATACTTCCAAAAGCAATACAGATTAGGAAATTGAAATGCAAACGGACACAATTCCCCAGGACTTCCTGCGAACATCCGTCAGGCAGTAGTCAATTGTGTTTTGCAGGATCTGCCTTTTGCTAGTCCTTGTTACAATGAAAACAATGTAAGTGAATTGCGTTCAAGGAATGTTATTGTGTCACCATACGAAGCGGTATGTAAAATATGACGGTATTCGGAATATTTTGAGAAAAACGCACTTATCGTTTTGCGTAATGCGTGATCAGATTAAACGCATTTACCGACTTTTATGAAATTTAGCAAGTATGCGTATAGTGATAGAATATTTGTAACAGTTATTGTTTACTGGGGCGTGTTTCATCATACGGGAACAATACACGACGTTTCGAGAGCAAAGATCAATTTTCGTTCTCCTAATCTCAGCAACTGTAATACAAGCCTAGATGCGTGTGTTAAAACAAGAAGGCTGATACTACATGATTGTTCAAAAATAAAACTAGAACTTACATATGATCACTGAACCATGAGTGAACAAGATAACGAAAACGGAAAACAACACAACAGCTGACAAAAAAATTGTTGAACACTCAGAGAACCAGCCCTGAATGTCTGCTCTTAGTGTCTAGTATATTGTTACACTGACCCCCGTGCATGCCTATGTTTTAGGTTCAACACCGAGAAAGACGTTGATTTCATCATCATGTTTTGTTTCTACTTACACAAACGATGTCAAGTGCCCGAATAAACAGTAATAATAATATATAGTTTGTCTAAAATTTCGAGATATATTCGAATTTTAAAGAAATTCCCGTTTTTGAAGCGAAGCTTTTAATGTTAGTTTTGACGAGAGGAGTGAATAGAAAAAAGAAGTCTGTCGAACGGAAGAATGTAACGGAAATATGGAACGATTTTGTTCCATATTCCAAAGAAATTCCGGTTTTTCAAGTGAAGCTTTTAATGTTAGTTTTGGCGAGAGGAGTGAATAGAAAAAAGTCTCTGTCGAATGGAAGTATGTAACGGAAATATGGAACGAACGAGAAAACGAATTTTGTCCAATATTCCAAAGAAATTCCGGTTTTTGAAGCGAAGCTTTTAATGTTAGTTTTGACGAGAGGAGTGAATAGAAAAAATAAGTCTGTCGAACGGAAGAATGTAACGGAAATATGGAAAGAACGAGAAAACGAATTTTGTTCCATATTCCAAAGAAATTCCCGTTTTTGAAGCGAAGCTTTTAAAGTTAGTTGTGGCGAGAGGAGTGAATAGAAAAAAGAAGTCTGTCGAACGGAAGAATGTAACGGAAATATGGAACGAACGAGAAAACGAATTTTGTTCCATATTCCAAAGAAATTCCCGTTTTTGAAGCGAAGCTTTTAATGTTAGTTTTGACGAGAGGACTGAATAGAAAAAGAAGCCTGTCGAACGGAAGAATGTAACGGAAATATGGAAAGAACGAGCAAACGAATTTAGTTTCTCTATTTCTGTCTTTTTCATTTTCTTCCTCCTTTTCGATAACATTACACGCGTATATATGAAAACGTTGTGTTGCTTTGATTTCGGTATTTTTCCTTCATTCGAAGGAATGTATGTATGTATTAAATACTTTCGAAATTAATACAAATGTTTATAATAATTGTTGTTAATATTGCTAGTTTTTAACAACATAAACTGAAACTTATTATAGCCTATCAGCTGTTCAATGAACTCAGCTGATCGTTACGAATTAATAGAAAAGAACTGATAATATTTACTATAACTGCAGTAAATAAAAGTCAAGTTCACGTATTTATTTATTTAAACAAAACAAGATATTTGTAAACATAATTTCAAACTAATTATATATTTAGTGAAGATATTATCAACAAAAGCTTCGCTTCTGTCGTGAACTTTCAGAGTTCCACACGTGTACTTTTTGGTCTAAACAAACGATTTTTAATGAAAAAAAGCTTTGATTGGATTTTCGGTTAATTCGTTCCAATCTTTAATAATATATACAACCACACGTATACGTGCAACAAGAAAGTGAATGTTATTTAAAATATTTTAAGTTCAAATGACAGAAACATTCTGAAATGGTACTACTTTGAAATTTACTTTCTTCAACAAACCACATTAGGTGTCAACTTGCCTTGTTCAGCATGTCCGGAAGTTTGCAATAATTAGCGCCAGTGAGTGAGTGAGTGAGGTTACCAAGTTCTTGTAAAATGTAACCGGATCTGTCTCACCTCAGCGCGGCTCAGCCCAGTGAACTATTGGCGGACTTTGGCCATTACTCATCCTAATTAAACTTTACAGACGTTACAGAATGCGACGGCCCGTGTTACACGAAGCGGAGACAGAACGGACCTTGTTAAATGATGCGGGCACTTCGGACAGTCTTTCCCAGTTCTACCGTAATCGATTTACCTGTTCATTCGATTTCAAATGTTGCAGGAACTTTAGGACAACATTGTTCTGATTAACTGTTACGTAAATAGACATGCAAGTATGTTGTTTTTTTATTTTTGAAGTGAAACGTCTCTAAGCGCATCGTGCACAGTTGGCTGATGAGTAAGTTTCATCCGTCACGCTCGGAAGTGAAACGTTCATTTGGAATGAGAGCAATCAGGACCGATGTAAGAGATCGTATACATTTGTACACAAAATTTACAGCAATATATTGTTAAATTTACCTAGAACATTGTACTTTAATGTATTATATGAATGAATGAATTTGTATGGATTACTATTGCACTGCGACCTATGTAGATCTACTTCCCCCTTTTAGATTTCTTTTTATAGATGCTCAGTTATGAAACCTTCTCCAGTTCTAGAAGCTCTTTATAAAGATTAAGATTTGGCGGGGATTCAAAGTGGGTAACTCCGCACTTCTGATTGGTGACTTCCCAGTTCCTTATTGAGGTGTTAGCAGATGCTTGCTCAGCTTTTTCAATTTTCTTTCTCTTGAGCTTAATTACGGAGGTTCTGCTTCATTTGGCCAACCTTTTTATAATGCGGTGAGATCACGCTTATTCAATTTTATTACGCCCTTACAGAGCTCTGTATGCGTGTATCCCAGGGCTCAGTATGATACACCATTAGGACTGTCATTCACTCCATCAGTACAGGTTCACTTTGGAGTTAGTCAAGCTATGTGGAGTATAAAATGTGTGTGTGTGTGTGCGTGTGTGTGTGTGCGTGCACGCGGGGTGTGTGTGTGTGTGTGCGCGCGTGCGTGCGTGTACATTATATATATATATATATATATATATTATCATTATTATTATTATTTGCATATAGACCCTGTTGGATCACGCAAAGCACTCCGACTCATGTCTTGTTCCTTCTAATCCTCCACACCTCCCTCATCCTGTCCCCATGGATCCTCCTCCGCTCCTCCGTCCATTTTACCCCTGCTCTCTTTGGGATTTCATTCTCTGGGATCTTCCAACCGAGCATCTTTCTCCTGTATGCGTGCCTGTCTTCAACGTCTGTTGAGTCTATTTCTGCGTCATGTAGGTCTATTCTGACTTGTGCGATCCACGACGTTGTTGATTTGACACCTTGTATATACTTAAGGATTCTGTTGGCAAGTCTCGTTGTTGGGAGTCTACTGATGTGTCCATAGAATTGAAGCCTCCTTCTTCTGATATCTACTGCCAGGTTCGATATCTTCTCTGTGGTCTTCCGGGAGTGCAACCTGTATCCATCTTCTGTTAATCTTGGACCATAATACTTTCGGTTTTATGACTGTGCTGTAGTGTCTGATTTTTGTGTGCGACGACATACATCTCTTATTGTAGATATCACGCGTTATACCATGAGCCCTCTTCATTCTCAGTAGCCGAACCCTCTGATCTTCTCCCAGATATTTGAAGTGCTTGACTCTGTTTATCAAGATTGTACATATTTAAATTAAAATTAACTCCATGTGCTAGGAGTACAGTTAAATATATCTTGCACTTATTTTGTACAATATTGACCTTTAATATTGTTCATATAAATAAGTATAACAATACATATTATTTAAATTATTAATAAAAGTCATCACACTACATGCCCAGCCCAGCGATCACAATTATTAAAACATTAACAGTCGGATTTTATACTGTATGACTGATGTTTTTGTATTTGAAATATCGGTTGAGTATAACTTCAAATTGGCAATAAAATTAGTAATATGACTGGGACCTATACAAACTAACAATGTAACCCATTAATTAAGTCAATACAAAGCAATGTGATTGTACTTCTGCTTCCTAGTGAAAACATACAACACTGTCGCATTTTTATGTGGTTTATATTTAGTAAAAAAGTAAATTATATTTTCCTTTTTTTAACAATATACAGACTATGCATTATGTAATTTTGTTGCAACACAACATGATATGCTCCTGTTGGTCACCTACGTTTCACAAATATTAATAAGCTGTAGAAACAAGGAGAAATATTTGTATAAAAATTGCGAAGTTCATGCTAGATACGTATAGATAATGCATGCTATTCAATGATAATTCAATGATAATTCATGCTAAATATGTTTTTAGTTCTTGCCCGTGTATTTTGAGTTCTGTATTTTTATTATATTTTGTATTTAATTTTATTTCTCTTATTGTTGTTGTAAAAGAACAAACATTCATTCGTTTTCACTTGTACAAACAAATCTAGTTTTGTTTAGGTTTTACGGTCAAAACGGGCTTGAAAAGAAAACTTTTTGAATAAATAATCTTGAGTTGCTGAAAAAGGCCCTTTGGTTTATTCTCACGCATCTGCAGACACACACACGGACATGGATAAACGCACACGCACACACGCTCCTAGGCACACACACACACACACACACACGCGGGCATGGATACACGCACACACACACACACACACGGGTATGGATACACGCACACGCGCTCCTAGGCACGCACACACACACACACGGACATGGATACACGCACACGCACACGCGCTCCTAGGCACGCACACACACACACACACACGGGCATGGATACACGCACACGCACACGCACACGCTCCTAGGCACGCACGCGCGCGCGCGCACACACACACACACACACACGGGCATGGATACACGCACACGCACACGCGCTCCTAGGCACGCACACGCGCTCCTAGGCACGCACACACACGCACACGCGCTCCTAGGCACACACACACGCGCGCGCGAGGGCGCATACAGACTGATTCAGAGGTCTTTAAAAAGTGATGTATTGAAACAAAAATTACTTCGTATAGTTAGAAAGTAAACACTAGAAAAAAAATGGTGAAACATATGTTTTGAAAGCATGTAGCCTACTGCGTGTCACTAGGTGTCGTGTTTTATACATAAACTACATATTACGCAGAATGGATCAGTTGACTTCAGTGTCGTCTACAGTGCCGCGACGCGGTCTGTACCGCTTGTAACGTACGATTTCGGTGATCTTTTTGAAACGTATTCGATGCCAAAACATAAAAATAACTTTTCAATCGTATTTTACCTTCCCGTTGCCCACACTGCAAGAAGCCGAGTTGTTAGAAAACCTCTTCTAAAGTTGTTGAACAATTTTTCAATATACGCTTTTGTTGAGGTCCATAAATATAAAAACATGTAAAATACCAAAAAAATCATTAAAAACTAGTTTCTATTTCGATACTAACTATAGTACAGCTACATAGTAAACGGCCTTCCCGAGAATTTCTCGCGCATGGAGAATTCCCTTCCAGTTCCCTTCAACAGTCCAATGACAAAGAGTCTGTCAATCTGAGTATACAAACTGTTCAGGGATAGTGTAGAAAAGGAGGAAGTTGTGGTGAGAGAGTGAGGACTCGACCTTTCACTCGCACATTTCCCTCTCTGTCCTACTAGTGCTGTTAGGAGGCCGTTTTCTAAGCGTCTGACCTGTAAGTTTATAAAAATGTCCAGATTTTTCTGATCTATCAGTCGAAGGGTGGGAGACGTGAAAACATGAACTTTTTGCAAGTATAGCGGCTACGTATAAACTCTTTACGTGCAAAAATTGAACACGCCTGTACATTCGGAATCAGTATCACTTCAAATGATACACCGCACTCGATAAATAAATTAAAAAAAAATGTCACTTTTAAGATTTCACCCATTAACTACCCCTAATTACTGTTTGCAGTCAACCCCGATACTCTTTCTGGGTTTGAGCAGCTACAAATACTTCTGAAAAATTTGATAAAAATCGATCGTTTCGTTTACGAGAAAGATTTGCGTTACTGACAGACAGGCAGTACGGTCACGCGCGCACCTATACGAGCCTTGACTATGCCTATATGAATTAAAATTTGTTAAAAGATATACACAATTGATTTAAGATTTTTACAAATTGGTCCAGCCATTTTGTTTCTATGGACGATGAGAAAAATTACACAAGCGTTGATCTTGCAAACCCACTATTTTCACTCCATTGTGTATTTATTCACCAAAATCACAGATGACGAAACCAACCATGAAATACTGAAATCACTGTGAACTTAAATATTGTTACTCATACTTATGAAATATATTGTAATGAACAGACACTTTTCTAAGTCAGCTGTAGCGGACAAAAAAACAAACACAGCACTGTCATAAATAAAGAGTATAACATGCAGGCTGCAGATGTCTGTGCATAACCTATGAACTGTAAATTATTACATCATCGGTTTTGTATCGATAAATTAGCGTTTGAAAAATTCACTTTGTGTTTCATTTACTAGTGACTCAAAGGGGATTAGTGGGAGCGGTGAAGGGGTGACTTCAACTGTTACGTAATATGGGTAGAATAATTAATTACGCGTTTAAAATATTTCAGTGTGCGCGCGCGCATCTCGAGCAGAAAATGAACGTTCGCCAAATTAAACTCCCGCTAATATCTGAAATACGTTCACTAAATTTAAATTTTGTAAAACAGATTAAACTCGGTTTTTTATAGTCTACGGATTTAATTTAAGTTTTTTTGTCTCTTTTTTTGGCGTTTTTCAATTAAGTCTTTACTCTAAATTAAATGCATGTGCTTAAATAAGTCACTAGTGCTTATTGTGTTAGTAGTGTGCTAACAATTATTGAACATTTCACGTCTGGTACACGCTAATCAGCCATCTTTCAGCACAGACCTTATAAACCTTCCTTATAAACATTGGCCATCACAATTAAAATAGCTATCAAGCCTGTAAATACTGACATACTTTTATTTAAAACTAAAAAATGCTCAAGCACAAACTTTGAGTCCGTAGGCTCCTTGTTTCATATATAAACCACTTATTTCGTTGAATTCAGTGTCGTCTTCACTACAGCGACGAGGACTATACCACTTGTAGCGTACGATTTAAGTGTTTATTGATTTTTTTAAATTTTCCTTGTTCAAAGATAAAAATGACTTTAGAATCATATTTTACTCATTTTTACCCATAATGCAAAAGGATGAGAGGCAATAAACAAACGTGCTTAAGTGTACACAAATACAAATATATGCAAGATATACAAAAATCTTTAAATTGTTTCCCATCAAAATTAGTTACACAAATATGTCGATATTTTTCTGTCTTAACATGTCGAATTACAGGAGTAGGCATAAAAACTTTTGAAGAGGTCTGACGGATTCCTCTTTCTATCTCTCCCTCACTCTCTCACTTTCTCTGTCATTCACTCTCTCCGTCACACTCTCTCTCCCTCCCTCCCTCACTCATTCTCTCTCTCACTCACTCTCTCTCTTCCTCACTCACTTACTCACTCTCCTCTCCCTCACTCTCTCTCTCTCTCTCTCTCTCTCTCTCTCTCTATATATATATATATATATATATATATATATATATCCCTCCCTCACTCACTCACTCTCTTTCTTCCTCATTCACTTTCTCTCTCTCACTCACAAAAAAGTTTGAATTTGAAATGATTAAATTTAAAGATTTGAAATGATTAAAATTTTAAAACTGTTGAACGAATTTTGCCAGTTAACGAACTTGTCGAAAATATTATAATACCAAAATTTATTTTGAGCCAAGTTTGAATCTAATCTGACTAAAATTACGAATGTAAGCATGCTCTCTCTCTCACACACACACACGCGCGCGCGCACCAGGATCGGGCTCACTTCAATATCTCGGATTTAGGTCTTATTGTGATGGCTACTTAAATAGCTAATTTTTCCAATAAGAATTCAAATACATTTTATTACAGAAGATAAAATATGTTTCCGTATAAATCCTACAACCTGCACTATCATATTATTATTACTGGCCGGTTGCATTGTTACAAAAATAATCGAAAAAACTCAGAATGCAACCGTAATAACAAAAGGTGACGGGTGGACGATCGGGGGGTGGTAAGGGGTAACAGAATGTTTCTTGATCAAAAGTTGTACGCAGACAGTAAATTGGGGTGGGATGGGGCGGGGGTCGAATGGATTGAAGTGGAAGCAAGATAAGGGCGATCATCATCATATTGGGAAATACAATAAAAATCCCGTTTACGAGATCACCTTAGTAGAAAAGAATACGATTCCATTGAACGGGATTTATTTCTGTAATGTTGGCAACGATTGATTTTAAGTTGTTTGGAATAATGTATTTTCTATAACGAAATTCTAACTTTTAGATTAACAAGTTAATGTTATGAATTTAGTAAAACCACACTTCAAGGGTTCGTATGCTTATTTATAGAGATTACAGAAAAGCTTGTATCTATTTAATAAGGATTTATTTTTGTAATCGAAATAACGTGTTTGTAGGCGTCTTGTGTTTTGTCAACCGTTTAGTATCGACAGTTAAAATGTTAAACTTAAGCCTTTTGTTTCAAGAGCTATAAAACTGACTTAAGACTGAATAAGTTGATTTTCGTGTCGTCTGCATTCCAGTAAAGCGGACTAGACCGCACCAGTCGCTAAGAACACGTTATGTTTCTTTTTTGAAAGTACTCGATTGCTCAAACATAAATATAATTTCTGATTCGTAATCTACTTATTTTTACCCTCACTGCAGGTCAGGGGCGTAAAAACTCTTCGATAGTTGGTGATTTTTTTTCAAAGCAGTTTCTGTTCAGGTCTGAGGTCTATAAATACAAGAATATGTTATATATATTGAAAAATCTTCAATATTCGTTTTTTGTTTGATCCATACTTGGATTGATATCGGACCTCTAAGGGGGGGTTACGCAAAAACTTTAACTTTTGGAGAGGTCTGTATACATAAACTCTTTATGTGCAAAAACTGTATACATATATTCGGAATCAGTATCACTTCTAGGTGAAATACCGCTCACTGGATAGGCCTAAATAAAAAAATGGCCATAGGGATGTTACTTCTCACCTACACTTAGATGTTTTTGTCATCAATTCTTATATTTTCCCTGAGTTTTGCGGCTACAAAGAAAAATGTTCGCCAAATTTTATAGACATCGGTCACGAGTAAGATCAGCGTTACTGACAGACAGACAAACAAGCGCGCGCGAATTTATAACGACCCTCGGTGCCTAAACACACTCGGTAAGGTTATAATTTAAATTGTTTTGAAAACCAAAAGTAATATTATATATTTCATATTACGTCTAGACCCGATAAAGTGTTTTTTGATCTTGTATAAATTAACCAGGGGGCCCGTGCGAAATTTCGCACTATGAAAGCTTTAAGTAAACACAGCCGATGGAATAAGTATTTCATTTTCTTTAATGGATACAAACATGTTAGTTGATTTAGTTACCCTTGAAAAGCAATTGCCCGTGAGTAAAGACGGTATTTGGTAAATACAATCCTGCTCTCTGAAGTGTTTGTCCCTGAGATTTGTTTATAGTGATAGCAAACGCAATTTTAATAGGTGACTGTTTTCTAGTCAACTGAAAAGGTACGCTTGGTAACCTTTAAATATATTTTGGTATTTTAATTGTACTTCGTATTTTATAATGTCCGTATTAACAATAGATAAATGCACTATGGAAGGAGAAATCATAAATATATTTGTGTAAAATAGTGTCCAAAACATGTGTTTGGTATTCGAAATGTTTGTCTCGGCTTGTACGACGGTCAGGGATAGGGGACTTTCAGTTGGGCCACATAACCTATAAGTTTAAATACTTTTAAGAAAATATTAAAATTGTTTTAAGCACGTTATGTAAAAAAGTGGCATTTGTAATTAGACTGTATATTCGTGATTAAGGTAGCTTAGTAAAATATACAAAACATTGTGTGATTTGTGATGCCGCGCATGCGCATCCAAGATGCAGTTTTGCCTGACAGTTAAAAGTGTCTTTTATGTTAAAATTTTCCACAAACAGTACGTTTTAGCGTAAAATCATTTTGCAGTGTCAGAAGTCGGTTAAAAAATCTTTCTAAAGATTTATGCCTGTACGGATAGTATGTGCTGAGAAAAGGGATGTTGGCTCGAGCAATAATATATATGATGTTATTTTAAACTTTTCGTTCGCCCAAGATCCTAACTAGCAAAGCAACATAACTTGCTCCTAACTACCTTTAGCTTTGCTCTTTAGCATCGATATTTCAGACAAACACTTACACTTAATACAGGGAGCGAAGTATCCTTCACTCGGACCTAGGCATCAAAACTGTCAATTATGTTTCAACTTACCGTTTACGCACCTGAGGAGCGTTACAGACGGACAAAAAAAAACTCAGGGCACGTTGCAACCAATACGCTTGCAACCAGTAGAAGCATATTTTCTAAATGTCTGACTCGGATGGGAAAAAGAAAAAAATATGAAAACTAAATTTAACCCTAATGAACAGACTGAAGATACGCCTCTGAGGAAACGGCTTCAAAGTCTTCTATTCAGGTTGACTTTTAAATAACAAGGCGCTAAGGGTGAAAAGGTTGATTATCCGAGTTAATTAGTATCAATGAATGAACAGAACAGGCGCTGCTGGAGTTCAAAATGTCATTAGTAGAGGAATAATTTATGCATAAGTATGTTTTGTGCGAGAGGGCTGCAAAGGTTGAAGTTTTAATATATCTGTTGAAACGATGAAGTAAGTATTGTTGTACGAGTATACCGACTTTATCCTTAACGCATTAACTCGTGAATAGTTCTTTCTTAATTGCGGCACACAGCTGTCTCGCTGACGTGGAAATAACAGTATCTCATCACATTATATATATATATATATATATATATATATATATATATATATATATATATATATATATATTTAAATATGATTTCAACATTAGTGTTAACGTCTACACAAACTGGAATTACAATGGTGAAATCAGATTTTCAAAAACGTGTTAAGGTAAAAGAGTTAGATTTTGTAAAGATTTATAAACTGATGTCCGCCATTTTGAAATGGTTAAACGGATATTGTTTGGTAACGAACTTGTACTAGTTATTATTAGAATCGATTTTCTTGCAAAGTGTGAAACATTTGTTTGTTTGTTTGTTTGTGTGTGTGTGTGTGTGTGTGTGTGTGTGTGTGTGTGTGTGTGTGTGTGTGTGTGTGTGTGTGTGAATTTATATATTTATAAATATTCGGTCAATCAAATAGTGAATAGGTCTATTCGGTCCCAAATAGTATATACAATGTAGTGAATAGTTTAGTCTATTCACAGTACATACACTCCTCTTAAAGTAAATAAAAAAATTAATTAAACAAAAATAAACTCTCCTATGAGATAATAAAACAGAAGCTCAAATGGTTGTCTGTGGAAAACCACATTCTAAATTCTATAACAACAAAAAGAAGCATAATCTATTTTCAATTACAACATAGAAACATAATCTACATTTAACGGCAACAAGAAGAAACATTCTACATTCTATTATAACAAATTCAATACAATCTGCATTCTATTGCAAAAAAAAAAATACAATATTCTTTCTACGGGAACAAAAAAAAAAACACAATCTATATTGAATAAATAGTCTCCGAACACGCCAAAAGTAATCTCGTAATTTACCTCTTTCTGTTCCTCCTTGGCTTCCACCACAGCTCTCGGCACCTCTTCTTTGCACTTTACACTCACTTTACACTTTTCACTTTTCCCCTCTTCCGGCACAATCTTCTTGGGCTTACTCGGCAGGCCGGCGGACGTCGAGTTGGCCACCATCTTCAACGCGAAGCCCGGGTGACGGTCGATTTTGAACGGTCTGTCAGTCAGTGGCGGTTGTATGCGCGACTGGTACACACAAGCTAACATTTCTCCGTCAATTCCAGTCGCATTCACAATGAATCACAGATCCTAACCTATTTTATCTGCGGATAATCTTTGACCTGCTTAATTATACATCAGGTCAAGAAGGCACAATATTGAATTGATTAACCTAACCTCTTTGTTAATTGATTCCTGTGAACAAAAGTCACCCGTTTAATTAGTTTTACTTTTATATATTTTGGTGCCGGTACTTTACACAAAAGTCACCCTTTTAATTAGTTTTACTTTTATATATTTTGGTGTCGGTATTTTACACAAAAGTCACCCTTTTAATTAGTTTTACTTTTATATATTTTGGTGCCGGTACTTTACACAAAAGTCACCCGTTTAATTAGTTTTACTTTTATATATTTTGGTGCCGGTACTTTACACAAAAGTCACCCTTTTAATTAGTTTTACTTTTATATATTTTGGTGCCGGTACTTTACACAAAAGTCACCCTTTTAATTAGTTTTACTTTTATATATTTTGGTGTCGGTATTTTACACAAAAGTCACCCTTTTAATTAGTTTTACTTTTATATATTTTGGTGCCGGTACTTTACACAAAAGTCACCCTTTTAATTAGTTTTACTTTTATATATTTTGGTGCCGGTACTTTACACAAAAGTCACCCTTTTAATTAGTTTTACTTTTATATATTTTTGTGCCTGTACTTTACAAATCGGTAAGGGGTAAGTAACACAACCAAAATATATAAAATTACACAAATTTTCAAATATTCACTTTGTCTGTAAAACGTCATGTTTGGAAACTATAGATAAAAAAAGCGGGAATATCAGCATAATTTTCTCAAAATTGGTTTACAAATTTCACTCTTAACGAAGATTCACGACTTAAACCAGTGTACCATTTTGAAATCAAACAAATTTACGGGCCTAGAAAAACAAAACAAAACCACAGTACGAGCAATTTTTGGTTTTTCGATTTACTAACGAACCAATGAATTTGTTTTATTTCAAATTTTCTGCCCCTGATTTAAAAACTTTTGACAAATCTTGAACTCGATTCTAAGAATTTTAACTGATTTTCCAGTTAAAATTGATCTTTTCTACAGCTCCCAGACCGGACATGTTTGGAGATGTAACGATCTATATTTTTTTGATTTAAGGACTGCATTCCAACAAAATTTAATACTGGCTATTAAAACCGATTTTGTACTGTGTGAATAGTTTCTAGATATATTTACGGCAAAAACGTTATAAAAATTTGTCACTTAGTATAATTTGAAGTTTACATCTGAACGTTAAAAAAGTTCGAAATTATAATGTTAACAAACAAAGCAAGTAAAAGAAGGCACAGTGTAAATAAAATAAAGTAATTTCTAAAATTTCTCTCCTAGCTTTTGAACGTTTTCCTAAGGATTTAGTCTAAAATTATTGTTCTCCTAGAAACAATATAACGATGCCTAAGAAAAAAACCACGATGCTTGAAATCATATGATAAAATTAAAAACGCAATTTAATGTCACGCTTCTTGAAATATGCGTTAACAGTTCAATAACCCGAATGTAAAATAGACGAGACATATTCAATAGAGGCTTAACCCTAATGTAAAATAAAGGAAACATTCAATAGAGGTCTAACCCGAATGTAAAATAGACGAGACATATTCAATAGAGGCCTAACCCTAATGTAAAATAAAGGAAACATTCAATAGAGGTATAACCCGAATGTAAAATATACAGGGCATATTCAATAGAAGCCTAACCTGAATGTAAAATATACGAGGCATATTCAACAGAGGCCTAACCCGAATGCAAAATAGATGAAACATATTCAACAAAGGTCTAACCCGAACGTAAAAGAAAGGAAACATCCAATAGAGGTCTAACCCGAATGTAAAATAGACGAGGCATATTCTATAGAGGTTTAACCCTAATGTAAAAGAAAGGGAACATTCAATAGAGGTCTAACCCGAATGTAAAATAGATGAGACATATTCAATAGAAGCCTAACCCTAATGTAAAATAAAGGAAACATTCAATAGAGGTATAACCCCAATGCAAAATAGACGAAACATATTCAATAGAAGCCTAACCCGAATGTAAAATATACAGGGCATATTCAAAATAGGCCTAACCCGAATGTAAAACAGAGGAAACATATTCAATAGAAGCCTAACCCGAATGTAAAATAAACGAGGCATATTCAACAGAGGCCTAACCCGAATGCAAAATAGATGAAACATATTCAACAAAGGTCTAACCCGAACGTAAAAGAAAGGAAACATCCAATAGAGGTCTAACCCGAATGTAAAATAGACGAGGCATATTCAATAGAGGTTTAACCCTAATGTAAAAGAAAGGAAACATTCAATAGAGGTCTAACCCGAATGTAAAATAGACGAGACATATTCAATAGAGGCCTAACCCTAATGTAAAATAAAGGAAACATTCAATAGAAGTATAACCCCAATGCAAAATAGACGAAACATATTCAATAGAAGCCTAACCCGAATGTAAAATATACAGGGCATATTCAACATAGGCCTAACCCGAATGTAAAACAGAGGAAACTTATTCAATAGAAGCCTAACCTGAATGTAAAATATACGAGGCATATTCAACAGAGGCCTAACCCGAATGCAAAATAGATGAAACATATTCAACAAAGGTCTAACCCGAACGTAAAAGAAAGGAAACATCCAATAGAGGTCTAACCCGAATGTAAAATAGACGAGGCATATTCAATAGAGGTTTAACCCTAATGTAAAATAAAGGAAACATTCAATAGAGGTCTAACCCGAATGTAAAATAGATGAGACATATTCAATAGAGGCCTAACCCTAATGTAAAATAAAGGAAACATTCAATAGAGGTATAACCCCAATGCAAAATAGACGAAACATATTCAATAGAAGCCTAACTCGAATGTAAAATATACAGGGCATATTCAACAGAGGCCTAACCCGAATGTAAAACAGACGAAACATATTCAATAGAAGCCTAACCCGAATGTAAAATATACGAGGCATATTCAACAGAGGCCTAATCCGAATGCAAAATAGATGAAACATATTCAACAAAGGTCTAACCCGAATGTAAAACAGACGAAACATATTCAATAGAAGACTGACCCTAATGTAAAATAGACGACACATGGTCCGCTTGTTCATGCCAGCTCAAACCTGAACAGCGATATCGACAACAGACAAAAGCAAAGCAATATCATACAACTAAAACAAACACCGTCCATACACAGAAACTACAGAAACGATATTGATGAAACTTTATTCCAGGATTAAACAGCAAAGTCAGGATTACTGACAACAGAACAGAATATAAAAATCACTTTCTCATTTCTCTCGATTTTTCCAACAATAAAAAATCAATCAAAAGTCACAATATAGCCTACGACATTTCTATCAACAAAACATTGTACACACATATACAGTACTGATGGGACTTTCTATTATGTTGTTTTATCTGCTAATTCCCATTGCACAATCACGAATAGAATTTACATTTGACACAAATATTAATTTTCATCACCCAGCAAAATCCGTTCTACGGTTCAAAATGACGACCATTCAAAATCTTAAATTTTATAACTTAAACTGATTTTTTTTGAAAATCTGACGTTACAATTGTTTTGTACTCAGACGGTGCACAAAATAGAATTTTAAAAAATAAAATAATAATTTAAACAGTCTTAAAGACTGATAATATGATGGTGAAATAGGATTTCAAAAAGAGTAAGATAAGTCGACTAGGGTAAATAGAGTTAATTAAAACGTGAAGTACATACAAGATGTTTGTTACTTTGAAATTTGTTTTTTTAATATGTTTTTTAAAAGGGTCTTTGTAAAAACAAAGCTAAAAATAGCGGTTTTCCTCCCAAAAAATTCGATTAGCTATTACAAAAAAAACCTGCATAATCGCAATTTTGCAAAACCAGATGAACATATTTTAGCCCCAAAACTTGCTCAAATTTTAGCCCTAAAATCAAAGCAGCTTGAAATTAAAGAAACTTACGCAGGCTATATCGACGGCGGTCAGGGTTTCAGCCTGAACTATCGGTTAATTTTATTTTGCTAACCGATTTGAGTTATTGCAGGCAAAACAATTCAGGTTATTTGGCTGCATTTTTAAGGTACATTTTCAACAAAATCATTGCAGACAATTTAAAAAAAATTGTCTAGTTTTGTTGTTTCGAACAACAATTTGTTTAGTAGTTCGAAAGTTTTGAAAGTTTGGAAAATTCGATTCCGAGGTAAGTAATGGCTACAAACGGTGGCCTAGTTGATAGCGTATTAGGCTTTCACCCCGAGGACTCGGGTTCGATTCCCGGCCAAGGCTTGGCAATTTTCATACGCTATAAATCATCCCATCGTCTGCATTAGCCCAAGTGTGCACAATAGTCGGACGTTAAAACACACAAAAAAAAAAAAAAAAAAACAAACAAACGGCGAACTATGCCTTTCTTAAAATCAATTTTGATTCAATCAACACTTTCTACATAAAGTAAGAGGCAGTAGAACTGGCTGACACGCTACTAACTTTTTTACCAAAAACCGGTGTACTGGACGACCTGAAAACATCGCATGCTGCTTAACCAAACCGTTGCCCCGAATTTGTTTACTTTAGTTTTCTAAATCGTTTTACTTGAGGGGGGTCACCTAAAAGGTGGTGCAAAACTTTATTCATGTAAACTAAATTCTGTTATAGCTAAATCTAAAATAATGTTCATATTCTAAAACGAAATTCAATATTTTTTAAAATTATTTAAACATTGCGCATAGAACGGAAAAAACTGGAGTTCATTATCCTTCATACCAGTGATGAATGTTTTATTCAAACAAACTAATCACAATGTAATTAATAAATCCATTTAAAACTTGTTTAATATACATTTGTTAAGACGGAAATAATTCATTTCGTATTTTAATGACGTCACTAATTAACTACAAGCTCAGTTACTATTGTTAATGAATGAGAAATGTTTTTAGCAATGCCGGACTGTAGTAGACTCCGGCAACTAGAATACATCAGTGTTGTGGCATAAATAGCTTTTTCCATTTATTTTGTTTCCCATATTTTTACAGATTCGAAGGCAGCACTGCCAAGTTCCGGTGATTGGAATGCCTGTCCGGAAGTGAAGAAACTTTCGGCTCTGACAAAAGAAACCACGGCCACATACAAACACACTGCTGAAACCTCCAGCCATCTTGACCTAATTCCCAATCTTTGCTTCTTTTATTCAATCTGTTCTTCAGCCAGTCCTCCAGTTACAAAGGATAAAGGATACAAAGGCGTATTGTCTTTATACTAAACATAGGCTACTGCTTTCATATCACTCACTACAGTTGTGAATTTACCAACAACGTGGCAGAAAAACTATTCCTGAAGCAACTTCAATACGGGAAGAACACGTGATAATCGGATGTTACTCGTATTATATATGTGACAGTTTCTGGACGCAAATCTGTTACAAAATATAGAAAAATAATTATAAAACATGATCTTGTAATGTTAAGTAAGCCAAAATTGGGTCGAAATTAGGTTTTTTCAGTGCCTCTTAAATAATTTTCTTAAAATAATGGTCCTGAGTGATGGGCAAACATGTTAAAATAACAGACCAAAAAATTTCATTGGAATCAGTCAATCGTTTAGTCTCCAGGGCGACACACGTGAGCGCGCACACACAAACACACACGCGCGCACACACACACACACACACACACACACACGCACATAACATACAAACACGCGCGCGCACTCATACGCTCTCTCTCTCTCTCTCACACACACACACACACTAAATACACACAACAAGCGCGCGCATACACACACACACACACACACACACACACACACACACACACACACAAACTAACAAACACGTACAAGCGTACGCGTGCGCACACACACCACACACACACACCCACCCACCCACCCACCCACACACACACACACTAACAAACACGTACAAGCGTACGCGCGCGCGCGCATACACACACACACACACACCACATACACACAACATGCGCGCGCGCTCACACATACACCACACACACAACACGCGCGCACGCACGCATACACACACACACACATGGGCACGCGCACGCATACGCACTCACTCACACACACACACGCACGCACGCACGCACGCACACAAATAAACATGGTATTGGCTGGTCTTGATATGTAATTTCAAAACTTCCGGCGTCTACCGTATTTGGAAACATTTCCTTAACTGTATACTTGCAAGTAAATCCAAGCCAATAATCAGTTACACTTTCAGACAGAAGACAGACAGACACGCTGAATCAACAGTTTACAAATCAGACAATTAGTTAAGTTATAAATGTACGGGCGGAGCAAGGTTGGGCTCCTGCCAAAGTACTCCCCGGAGCTGAACTTGAGCTAACTGCACTTTGCACTTCACTGCGTTACACAACTTGCAACGCTGCGTGAATCAACAATTAAATTAAAAAACCCAACCAGACAGATGTCAAGGTTTACCTTGTCGATTTGGTAACTGCATATTGTTTCAAAGTAACCTCACTGTTAGAGTTTTGAATCTTATACGCAAAATTTGAGTAAAATCTGATGATCCGATTACAAAGAATTCCGTTACAAGAACCGGATCCAACAAGTTGTGTTCGTGTACAGATCAGTTTGAACAAAGAACACGTTTTTAAATGCACGCTTGCAGATTCAAGGATCTGAAAACAGGTATATCGATTTAAATCACAAAATCGATTTTTCACGGCCACCATACTTCGCGGAAAAATACTGAATTACAAAGTGTATCGAGTTGCAAGTTTACATTAATAATTAGTAACTGTTTTAATGTTCTGTGTGTGTGTGTGTGTGTGTGTGTACGCGCGCGCGTATGAAAAATAATATTAAATGCACACGGATTAAGAAAATTTTGTATTTTAACTTGAAGTGTATTCAATGAGCCTCATAAATAAAAAGAAGCAAAAGCTTTAATTCACAAAATCTAAAGCATATCCTTCAACTGACATGAATAAAAATATCAATAAAACCTTTTGCTTTAGAGTAAAGCAAATCCGTCTTTTGTTGATCCATTTGCTTTGTGAGTAGTTAAAGGTTATGAATAAAACCGACTATTTACTTTTAAAAAAAAAGCAAATCCTTTCACAATGATGAATATAATCATTAGAAGAGTATCCTGTGAAGTAAATGGGTATTTTGTTATATTCCTTGTTGTCATGGCACACTTAGTTTGTGTGCAAAATGTTAAACATTGTACCGCTTGCTAGAGATTTTAAGAGCTTATATAGATTCAAAGAATATAATATGGAGTGAGGAACAGATATCTAGGAACTGGTGAAGAGACTCGAAATGGGGATCTCTCTTCGTTTCCAGGGATGAAAATATGTTTGCGTTATTTAACTGATTCTGGATATCAAGAAAGTATCGGTTAGGAACTTGATGCGGCTCAGTCTGCAGTGTCAAAAACATTTAAAAGTGTTGTTAATTAACAAATAAGCGACAGATTGGTTTACATTTCCTACTGCACCAAGTGCGGAATTAGTGGCGTTAGTTGCCATTTTATTCTCCTCACCACTTTAATAAAACATACCTTTCCTACAGAAATACATATTTAAAATACAAATACAATTAACACGAAACTAACAAACAACCGTTTAGAAAAAATAACCCCAAACAACAAACCTTGCATACTACAAAAATTGATACTTTATTTAAATCACATGATTTGTCAGTTGATCCTTTTACTTCTAGATTGAAAGATTTACTCGCAAGCTAAAGGTTATCATATGTAATTGAGGAAATGCTTTTGATTTTACATTTTACTTATACTTAAACAAAACCTTTTACTTCTACTTTTTCCATTAAGAATTTACTTTGGTTTTATTGATACAGGTCAATGTTATAAATTAAAATTGTGAAACTTTAAAAAGTCGGTAAAGCATTACAGTAAAGAGTTACTGGCTCTGTAATCTAATACTGTAATTAAATATTTGGTAATATAGGCTATCCATAGCGAATATGTGTTGATTTTTTATTTTTTTAATGCGAAAAGCACATTGAGGCTATTATCGCCTCCCTAAATGTAAGTGTGTGTGTAAAGTGTTAAAAGTTGTACGTGTTGAAACTTTACAAGACTGCAGAATAATGATTTCTTTTGTAAATATATTAAAGAACTAATTTGAAGTTAGGCTTTGATGAGGTGTGCGTGTGACCCACACCAGCTTGCATTGATCCGATAGTTGAACGAATAAAGTTTTACCCCCTCCCCATCACCAGCCCTTTCACCGAGTTCAGTTTGCGAATATTAATATCGAGCTGCTACTTAACCTCTTGTTCAAATAATTTCAGCTGAAGCTGCGAAACTATCTGAGAAAAATACAAAAATATATAATAAAAATATGGACCTGCGTTAATGAAACTATATAAACTTGGTACGTACAGGTTCGTCAGAACAGCAGGGAAATCTCACGCCTCATATTTACCCGTTTTCAGGCTTTAAAATAAAATAAAACCAACTTAAAACCGATAAAAGTCTGTAAACAAAATTTCAGGAATAGTGCCACCTTTAAGAGAGTAAAGCACAATGCAGGCATGTATACCAAAACAGCTGATTTCTAAAGAACAATTGTTGAAAGTAATATTAAAATTTTTATTGCATCCAGGACTTAAATAATTATTAACCAAGTAAGTTTTGAAAGTAGAATCGTTAAGACAATCTAGGCCAGTTCTAATATGTAAATGTTATTAAATAAAAGACTCTGTTTTTAGTCAACAATAAATACTAATTTAGGTATGAAATGTTAGAATTCAGTCCTTAATTTTATAGGTTATAATTTTAAATACGAAAGTAGAACAAAGTACGGTATTAAATAACCATACAAGTATTAAATGTAACTATAACGTCTATTATAAGAGAAGAAGAGGTGCTATACGCTGTTCTGCTGTACACATAACTTCTGCTGGTGTATACAACTTCTTGCTGTACACTGTTATGTGTTACTCGCTTCTTTTTCCCATTATCTGCGAAAGTTCGCGCTGGATCACTAAATTATCTAAATCTGTTTGCAGGTTTTTGTTAAATTTCGGCTGGATATGGTAACTCCTAACTTGAGTCAAGGGATGAACAAAAATTTACTATTCGAAAGCAATCACTAGAATGAAGGAATTTCTAGTGTTACTAGAGAACTCTTGTAGATATATTGTGCCCTCTTTTTATATTCGTAGGATGCTCAGTTACGGGGCCTTCTCCATATGGAGAGGATGGGTAACTCGCTGACGTCCCAGTTCGTTACTGAGGTGTTTGCAGGTAAAAGTTCTGCTAATTTCCTTTCTCTTGACTCTTATCACGGAGGCTGTACTTGATTTGGCTGTACTTGTTTTACGTTGTTCCCACGAGTAAGTAGGGAAATGAGGTCTGCTTATACATAAACCCGCATGCACAGTTAAAACATGTTTTTGTGTAAACATTTGTCACAAATTAGAGCGAGAAATAATTTTTTTTCTGAAAATCAAATGTGTCTTTTTCACTTTATCAAAACACAACCCAGTTTAACGTTACTATTTTTCCCCAATTTCGGAGATAACAAATTTTTTCTACGTTTTGACTTGAACTCTAAAATGAAACAATCGGATCGTTACAGTATACACTTACTTATTAAGTATTGTGAAACCCGACTGGCCTGTGTAAGTAATTATAGTATTGCAATGTGAGTGGGACCTACGCACAGCTCAGATTCTATCTAGCGGCGCATTCTGTAATTAAAAGTTGGTAAACCGAGTGAAAGACATTTCGAAACCAGTCGACACGCGCACGCGTTAGTTGAAGGCGGGTGAATAAACCTACATATACAGGGTGGTGAGTAAACAACGCATTAACTTTCTCGCTTTCAGTTTAAAACGGATTTTGCAGACGCAAACAGTTTAAAAAATTGAGTTGGCATGTAAAATATAAAAAATAATTTTATACGGGAATATTGTGCAACACTTGGTCTATTCGAAAATTCCGCCTCAGCGGTGCTAGATACAATATTGGCGAACGTCGGATGTATAGAACGGCTTTAGTTAGGCATATACTGGTTTTTAACGTTAATCACATTTTCCCACCTGTGAAGGATATGAACACAGATAAGACACACACACACATACACACACACATACATACATACATACACACACACACACACACACACACACACACACACACAAAGAAACACACACGCGCGCGCTTGTACAAATACACGCACGCGCACTCACGCACGCACAAACACACAAACACACACACACACACACAAATACTCTCCTCTCTCACACACACGCGCACAAACACCCATCCACCCAAACACACACACACACACAAATACTCTCTCTCTCTCTCTCTCTCTCTCTCTCTCTCCGTCACACACACACATACACAAATACACTCTCTCTCTGTCTCTGTCTCTGTCTGTCTGTCTCTCTCTCTCTCACACACACACGCGCACACGCACAAACACTCCCCCCACGCATACAACAAATACATTCTCTCTCTCTCTCTCTCTCTCTCTCTCTCTCTCTCTCACACACACACACACACACACAAATACACACCTACCCCCCCCCAGACTCACTCATACACACACACACACACACAAAATTTCCACAAGAACGACCAACACAAACGTAAACTAACAGCGACAACAGACAATCTGTACACCTTCACTGCCTCCGCACATAACTAAATCTGTCTGTCAGTAGGTGAAGTGAATAAGAATTAAAACGGAAAGAATTTTAAAAGTAAAACCCTACCCTTAGAGGTATTTACAACCCTTATAACTCCAGCTACGTGTCTGATCCTAGATCTTCTGCCCGTAGCTAAAGATGCGTGTCGAATGCTTTGTCCGCAGAAGCCGGGACACACTAGGTAGGGTGTGAGTTATGTTAACACTTTAGTTTCAAGCATTGTGTCTGTCTGTCTGATAAAGAAATATGAGTTTTTTTTATTGTCGGTGCTGCTACCTGGCGGTGTTTCATACAACTACGAAGTATGCTAATCGCTGCATTGGTTAAGTCAGTTTTATATTAAATATTCAGGCCCTTATTTAAGCAAGAACTCGATAACTGCTGTTAATCGGACAATGCTCAGTTTCGAGGAATCGAGTCATTAGGTTCGATATAAGAAATCAATGGCGGTACGCAGCTGTCTCGCTGACGTGGTGGAAGTGAGTTTCCAAAAGTAATTTTCTTATTTTAACCTTTTTTGTAATACTGATATCACAAAAATCGATTTTTGCAGTAGTTTGTACAAGTTCTTTGTCCACACATTGAAATCCGTTTAATAATTACTCAATCAGAGTTTAGACTTGCGAAAATTAGCAATTTTAATTTTGCAAATCAGTTGAAATTAAGAATCTAAATTTTAAGGGAATTCGTTTTCGTATTTCCAATGCAATTTAAGTCTGAAATGCAAACGTAAGCAGATTTTAATGCTGAATGTAATGTGAAATAAAAAAGTTTTTTTGGAAATTCGCTTTAACTCACGTCAGCGACACACCTGCGTGTCACGATTATAATAATAATAATTATTTATCATGCATGGCCTATCCTTAATTGTAATGGTAACAACAGGTCAAAATGATAAAGGCTGTAAAATAAAATTGTATGTTTTGTACCACTTTAGTAACTGGCGCGTAATTTTATCAACATTTCTTAAGAACTAATTTGAAACCAGGAGGCCCGTCCGAAATTTCGCACTATGAAAGTTTTAAGTAAACACAGCCTTTTGAATACCAGTAGTCTTTGGAGTGAAGGCGATAGTTGGAAGGAAGAAAAAACTGTTTAAAAAATAAATCGAAAAGCGATCAGTTTGAAATAATAATCACAAATTTCAATACAGATAATAGCAAATAATAGCAATTTTTACAGGGCATTACAATACCTTATCGTAAACGATATTTGATGTAAAAATGTAATTTTTTAACTGTTTGTATTTTATTTTATTTAATGGATACAAACATGTTAATTGATTTAGTTACCCTTAAAAAGGCTACACCCAACTGTCCCTGAGTAAAGACATCATTTGGTAAACACAATCCTCTTCTTTGAAGTGTTTGTCCCTGCTACTTGTTTATAGCGATAGAAAACGCAATTTTAATAAGTAACCGTCAAATTAAAAGGCATGCTTGATAACGTCTAACCATATTTTGACATTTTAATTGTACTTCGTAATTTATGATGTCCGTATTAACAATAGATAAATGCACTATGGAAGGAGAAATTACAAATATATTTGTGTAAAAACAGTGTCCAAAACATGTGTTTGGTATTCGAAATGCTTGTCCCGGCTTGTACGACGGGCAGGGATAGGGGACTGTCAGTAGGGCCACATAACCTATAAGTTTACGCTAATGATTTTTAAGTAAATATTAAAATTGTTCTAAACACGTTATGCAAAAAAGAGGCATTTTTAATGGGATTGTCAATTCGTGATTAATAAGTTAGCTTCGTAAAATGTACAAAATATTGTGTGATTTGTGATGCCGTGCATGCGCATCTATAATGCCGTTTTGCCTATGGCAGCTAAAAGTGTCTTTTATGTTAAAATTTTCCACAAACAGTACGTTTTAGCGCAAAATCGTTTTGCAATGTCAGAAGGCGGTTAAAAAAATCCGTCTGTACGGATAGTATGTGTTGAGAAAAGGGGATGTTGACTCGAGAGATAATATATATGATCTACATTTCCACCGTGCGTTCACTCATGCACATTTCACTTCTTTTATACTTAAAAATTCGTTAGAAATTTTTTTTATAAATAACCTGGCTTTTAAAGCTGAACCACAAAGCACGGCGACAAAGCAGAAACCTCCTCCTTGTCCCCCCCCAGCGATATTGATAAAGAAATATGGTAATAAAGTTTGGCTATAAATTGTGCGCAGCGGCACCATATGTGGGTTATATCGGGCCGACCGTCTCCCATTATCCCCTGCCCCTGGGCTGCAACGGCGACATTTTGATTTTATTAATCAACAGATACTTAATTTGAAAACAAGTTGAGGTAGTTATATTACGTTGATGGAAGCAGATGTAATAATAATAAAATGTTGCTATTGGACCAGTGCGACCCTTTGCAATTAATGGGGAAAAACAAATAATATAAAACAATGTACAGCAAGGATTTGAACAGTGTTATCGTACCTCTTTATAACTATGCTGGAAGTGACCTATGAAATATCTGGTAATTATAACTTTCCTTGTCGCTACATGAACGAAAAGGAAATGAGGTTATGAACTTTTTTTTATGAAATCGATATACGTAAATGAACGTAAAAAGCATGAATTCTAATAAAACCAAATAACTCAATACCATTGGTTGGTATTTAATTACTAATATACTCTAATCTTTAATTCAATACTTGTATTTTAAGATTGCTGTACGTATCTTCCTAAGTAATATCGTTGCAAAACCATGTAGGCCTACTATATCTTATCAATATGAACTTCTGTTAAAACAGACGTTATAGTTATATTTAAGCCGCCTCGGTGGCCTAGTTGATAGCGTACTGGGCTTTCACCCCGAGGACCCGGGTTCGATTCCCCGACAGGGCTTGGCATTTTAATACGCTATAAATCCTCCCATTGTCTGCATTAGCTCAAGTGTGCACAATAGTCGGACGTTAAACACCAAAAAAAAAGTTATATTTAATATTGCATGACCTGTTAATAAAGCAATGCCATTCATTATATTTAGGTTGAATAGAATAGGCCTATTTTGTTCTACTTTCGTATTTAAAACTATAACCTGTAATATTCATAACCGATTTCTATATCTCACTGACATATTTACAAACGAAACCTACTATAACCGGATTTTATATTACATACCTAAATTAGGCTACAGTATTTACTGTTCACTAGAAGTAGAGTCTTTCATTTAATAACATTTACATATTAGAACGGGCCTAGATTGTCTTACCGATTCTATTTTGAAAACTGATTTAGTTAATAATTATTTAAGTCTTGGATACTGTAATAATTTAAATATTAGTTTCAACAATGTTTTCTTAAAAATCAGCTATTTTGATACACACACGATTATTTATTTATCATATATGCCTGTATTGTGCTGCACTCTCACGGGATACTATTAAACTGCTCCTGAAATTTCGTTTACAAATCTTTTATCGGTTTTAAGTCGGTTTTATTTTACTGTGAGGCATCAAAATGGAAAAGTATGAGGCGTGAGAGTTCCCTGGTGTTCTGACGAACCTGGTACCCCGTACATGTAGTTTGAATAACTCAGTTACAAAAGCGATCGGAATGCTTGAAGGAATAATACGAAAGCATGAACAGTACACCGGCGTGATAAATTGTTTAATACAAAAAAGCGTCTCTAAAATTCTGATTCCAAGAATAGTTTTGTTATTTTATGAAGATGCGTAACTCAAAACACCGTTCAAAATTTTGAAAACAAAAATTAAACAAAACCCAGACGATAATAAGATTTTTTTGCAGTTCTGATTTTACAATTGTTTTTATTTAAAATTTGCACCAATTACTCGTTTTTCGGAGCTTTGTACATAAACAAAACCTTACGAACCGATTTTTATAAATTATTTCGATAACACCCTAACCGATGTTTCGTTGCGCTGGCTTGTCATCTGTTTCAGCGTATATAACAAAAGTTTGTAGTTCGTGAAAAACATATTTTGTAAAAACACAAGTTTCGTTAATTTTCATTGGGATTTTGACCAAAATAGCTATTTTACACGATCGCATAATGAGAGTAGAAAAGCTTGTGATAACGTATTGCGGCACCGCGTAAGGTTTTACTTATTAGATCCTGTAAACAGTGCCAACACAATCAGTTCGGAATATCAAGAAAACCAAGTATCTTGATATCATCTTGTCAACAATCAACCTACTGAAAGAGTGGAGAAGATCTATTTAGCAACTATTTTAGAAGAAACATGAGACCGCTCCAATGAAATCACGTATGGATTAGTAAATGCCAGAAATGAAAATCATTTTTATTGTGTTTAGACCTGAATACAAGAGTCATATTGCTACGTTTACTCAGCTCTAGTTAAGATGTCCAATTGACGCAAGCAACAGAAAGTTCAATGAAATGTGGATATTCTGACGCATTCGCAAAATATTCATCTCTAATGCAGGAATACGTCGTTAGAAAACTTGAGCAATTACAAAATGCAGATAGGTAGGTCACGTGATGTTCAAAAAATACCGTTTACTGCAAAACATTAGCCACGGAAAAGGACAACTGGTAGACGAAGCATGTAGTGGCTAGCAACTGCATACTAACACCTTGTTTACCTATAACAGTCGTTAACAAAGAAACGGATAAATCATCGTAAGAGGAAGAAGAATAGAAAGATAAGATTTTAAGAAATTATTCAGATAGCAGTGGCAAAATCAGGTTAACAATGATCGCTGTTCACGCTCCGCCACACACACACACACACACACACACACACACACACACACACACACACACACACACACACACACACACACACACACACACACACACACACACACACACACACACACACACACACACACACACACACACACACACACACACACACACGCTACAACATACAACAAACAGTATCGCCTTTCAAACAAACTCCCTCCAATGCGTGTCTTTTGTTTCAGCGAGCTGATGTTCAGTGACTGTAGCAAAATAAATGCCACATAGATCCACTGACACGATATGGAGCGAATGTTTTCTAGAAGGCAGTGACAGTCGCACATTAATGTCAGTCTGTCAACGTGACACGGGGGTGTTGGGGTGAAGATTAATTTAACATTACTTTTATTTGGGGATGTGAAATTTATTTTTCCGTTTGCGGGACAATGTTAGTGCCGAGAATTGTTTTTGTTTAATGTACCACGTGATCTCGTTAAATATGAAAAAGTAGATTAATTAAATCATAATTTAAATGTAATGCACAAAGTTGTTCGCCCTGAATTAAATTGCTTAAAATCGGTCTGAACGATACACTTATATTCTAGTCCACTAAATCCGGTAAGGGGCTGTCATAGCTGATGTATGGGGACATTTTTGAAAAAAATAAAACTGGTTTCGAATATGGTAAAACTCAAACTACACCTAGCAATGCCCAACTTTACTGAAGTCAGTCAATCTCCAGCAATTTTGGTACTCACACGACAACATGCAAGAGCGCGCGCGCGCACACATACATACACACACACACACACATATATATATTTAAAATTAAAAACTTTTCTATAACAAGTTAATCTGTCTGATTTTACATTTACTGTTTGAGACTTATGCCTGTTTACAAGAACGTTCAAATTATTTAAAAGACCTTTACGTAATTTCATTTTAAAGTTTTATTAAACATAGAGTTGCAGAAATATCTGTTAAAAAATTACTCTTTAAAAGAACAGAGCTTTAAAGTTTTAATCTAAGTTTAATGGTTGTGTTGTTAAAATTTAAAGGACCGTTATACCCTTGTTAAAGCAACTGAGCTATGCTGCTGCTTTAAACAATGCTTAAATATATTTTTAGAGGTTATGTTTTGCAATAAAAGCACTTACTGTTTTATAGTGTTGTAGTGTCAGTTTTGTTAAACTTTAGTTTTAAATTAATTTTTGTGCAAACTTTATTTATAGTTTCTGATTACTTTATTTGAAAATACAAAAAAATTAACAATACGTCTGCTACTAGAAACAATAAAAAAACGAATTTAAACAAAACACATAACCTTCAAAACAATTGTACAAATAACCTGCAAATGATCAGCTGTTCGTCGGGCGGCCATCTTACCAGCCATTAAACAGTTACTAAATTTAGCAAAGCTTTAAACATCCTTAACGTAAAAGGTTTGTTAAAAATGTTCTTGCAACAGATAAAACATTTAGAGTGACTTTGCGTAATGAGATATTAAATGCATGTTCTTACAACCGGGTATCAGTCTAATTGAAAACAACACATACCATATGAACAACATACTGTGATTTCAGTACCAAACATAGTGTGTGTGTGTGTGTGTGCGCACGCGCGTACTTTGGATAATCATGTATTTATTCCTGTACGAATACAGTAAATACCTGTTTGCAATATTAGTTTATAACTAGGGGAAACCTCTGCATACATCGTGGAACAACCCACTGAAAAAATATGTTTATTTAAATTTAATTATTTCATTATTCAACAGCTGTTATGAAAATTATACTTTTGTTGCCGTAGAAAGCAATATTTTTTCTTGTTCCCTTAATCCCTCGGGATATTTGCCAGCCGCTATAATTTACCAGTCCTTGGTTTTATCTGCATAACTAAAAATATTTCTTACGGATCGATAAGGCAGCTTACACATGCAAAGGAAAACAAAGTTGCAACAGTCACGAAAATGCAAATGGCGGCGGAGTTTCGTGACTGCTCGCTGCCAGGCTATTATAGCCGAGGTATAATAGGCCATGATTGTTTCAGCCCTTAATGAGGCTTCCTGGAGACCGGAAGAAAAGTAAAATAAGAATAGGAAGTAAATATAGCCACCGAGTAGACTATTGGTTTTGAAACGATGAATAATTAATTTCTAAAGTTTAAAGTCTTTTACAGTTTTCGTAATAGCCTAAAGCCACCGGTTGGGTTCGATTTGTAATTATTGTTCATTTGACTTTCAGAGCAAGTAGGCCTATAGACAAACTGACCAGTAGCATTTCTGTTCTGTCGATAACTGCTAATAATGTCTTCCATTCTTGGGAAAAAAACATTACTGCTGCACGCAGCTGTCTCGCTGTTCATTTTTTTTACCTTCCACTCTTTTTAAAACTCTGATTTCACCGTCATAAATAGCATTACAATCTGCGTTAATTAGCCTTCTAAAATCTCGATAAAATTAAATTTCTTAATTTCAACGGTTTTTGAAAATTAAAATGTTAATTTTTGAAGTTTTTATCGCTGATTACGATGGTGAAATCAGGCTTTCAAAAATTTAAGGTAAAAACGTAGGGCCTAATGATATTTTAAAGATTGTAAATGGTCGGCGTACAAAAACATGAAACTATATTAATATATAACAAAAATCCCCGCAGAGGGGTGCAGTTAGCTGCACCTATTGAGAGGATTTAGACGTCCCTCGCGGTACCCGAGTCTAACACACACTTACACTTACAACACTACGCTTACGACTTTAACACTTTATTGTCACACTTACATTTAGGGAGGCGATAATAGCCTCAATGTGCTTTTCGCCTTATTAACAAAAAAAATTACTTTTCAAAAAGTGATTAGAGATCAGAATTGGTGCTCATTTTAAGGTCCCGGGTCTGAGTCTTACCACGATGGAGCCCCCGTAACTAATTTTCCAACGGAAATTCGCTAATAATACAACTTAGAAAATGTACTTGTTATGTTACCGTTATCATTTAAAATTTAGAACGACTAACTTTTCATTATTGTAAAATGAAAAAAACTCTGTAACCGATTTTGAAAATAAACAGGTCCTAATAATAAATATTCAAGAAAAACGCCAGGAAAACCGAAACGTTTGAAAAGTAAACAATCATCACGAAATATTGTTAAGATAATTACGTACCAAACAGATATCATCGAACTAGAATACGCCAATAAACAGACCACTGTAGTGGTTTCGGTGAACTATAAAAATGAGATGGTCACAAAAATTTCAAATTTCTGTAAAGTTCGTGTAAGCCAATGAAAAGGCGTAAAATAATTTATGTTTAGCGGTAATGTTATAAAGTAAATATATTTTGTGTTTTTTTAAAAATTAAAATGTTTAAAACAGATCGCAACAAATTTAGGCAAAATCAGCCAAGAAATGTGTTTTACTGAAAATATTCGGGGACTTTATAAAAGTTACCGGAGAAAGTACGCGGCACAACAAAGTGCACGATAAATAGCGGTAAACCAGACTGGCGGAAAGAAGGACAAAAACAGCGAGTCTAAGAAAGATACAGAAGCTCAGAGGCCTTGATATATGGTGCAAGCTTTTATTGGCTTTATTTTATCTCAATAGGGTGGGACGGGTGTTCCAGCTCAACTGTATCGTCCTATTTGTAATAAAATAACCGAGGTCAGTTCAGTTATACGAGGCACGCAGCTGTCTCGCTGATGCTTCTTCATATAGCTCATTTTATAAGCAATAATCTACAACGTAATTGTAATATGTATCTATGAATCAATATTGTTGGAACCATTTTTGAGAAAATGTATATTTTTACGTATTAAGTGCGCTTAATGTTATTTTTCCGAAATCCGCTTTTATCACGCTAGCGGCCAACTGCGTGTCTTTGGAAAGATTTAGAAAAATGCCGGTGCACTTAAAATCTTTTAAGTAAAAAAAAAGGTTTTCCGTACTTGAGGAAGAAGTGGACATATATCCGAAAGCAAAACTTCAAAAACAAATTCTTTTGAAACAATTTATGCAGAACCTATTCACCAACACAGGGTCCATCTTTCAGCGTACTGTCTATAACACGTTGACATGAAAGAAAAATGACCAGAAGAGAAGTTAGGCCTACAACAAACACTCGGAGAAACAATGAATGAGCCGTACCCACTATTGTTAATGTTTATGGTCTTATTCATGAGATGTTCACAATACAACAATGGGCGTTTAAAGATTGGGATGGGCCTCGCAACGTAGCTAATAAAACTAGCGGGGCACCTTTGGGTCAACTATGAAAAGGTTTATACGGATAGTGGATGACCAACAGTATTGGAGCGGAAGAGAGCGCAGTGTACTTTACATGCCGTTTTGTTGTACTTTCCCTCACCACCCCACTCTGAGACACGGCAACACTGCTCGTTGTGTTGCTGTAGTAGCGCAGGCTAGCGTTGGAAGTGCAAAGCTTCGCTTATGCGTGCGCGCGCTCGTTCGTGCGTACCCATTTGTCGATGCAATTAAAAAAAACCAATTTTGTTTTCAAATTCTTTTTAAGTAAAAATGTTAACAAATAAAAAACGAGATTATCTCTAAATTTACTTAAGAAAACAAATCAAAACTCGATGATTTAAAACTAATATCTGTTTACCAGAAAACATAATATTTTGTTACTGAAAATAAAGTACGATAATATTATCAGTTTAAAACAGTCTTGTAAATGAAAACTAATAGTAAAATTAAACAAACCACCAAGCTGCGCTAAATAAAACATTTATTGTGCATGGACTTTATGAATGTGGACATGTCCAGGAATCTTTAACATTTTGATTTCAATTGTTTTTTTAAAAAAAAACTTGATAAAAAATATTTTTGAGGACATATCCATTTTGTTACTCCCAGAACAGACAGCTAGCTAAAAATGAGTATTCACCGAAAATATTGTACCTTTCGATCCAATCATCAGCTGTTAGTTTTTTCAAATTTCACCGATTCGAGTAATACGTCTTTACCTACTATACTGGATGGCGGTGTGGTTTTGTTTTGAAGCTTGAACATTTAAATCCCGACTATCAGTAAAATTGGAAATAAAAGAGTTTGCGCAACGGTTAAGGCTTTACAGTGATTTCGTGACATCGATCTGGTGATTTTACAACTGATTTATAGTGATTTCGTTCGTTGATACAAGACCTGAAACGATTTCATAGAAACACAATACAAAGAAAGTCGGTGTTCGCAGGAACAAAAACTGTCATTAGGTCCCTGAACTTAGTTCCTTTCTTTTCAAACTGCCCCTATCCCTTCCACCTGTCTCCAAGGTAAGACCTTTTCAACAAACGTATAAACAAAACGAAGTCTAGACGTACCGTCCTGTATGGTAAGTTTATTTAAACTTGGCAAAGACGTTAAACTTTTCCGATTATACAAGCTGCAAAAGTCGATAAACTTGATTGAAACTATTGTGAAGTCGATAATACAGTTTTTATTTCCGTTTCGTGTCGTTCTTTCCGCGAACAGTCTGCTGTACTTGTCTGTAAAAATACGATTTGCATGTTTCAACTAAATGATGAAACTTTACGTTCGGATAACTTCGGCAGGATTCGTGCTTTTACGCCTTTCCGTAGACGGGTCTCCTCTGTAAGTAGTGAAGTCATAAAATGCAGAAAATCTTTATATTTAAGCATACAATTGTTAGTATTTTGTAACATTTATATATATATATATATATATATATATATATATATATATATGTGTGTGTGTGTGTGTGTGTGTGTGTGTGTGTGTGTGTGTGTGTGTGTGTGTGTGTGTGTGTGTGTGTGTGTGTGTGTGTGTGTGTAACTTTAGTTACAAGTTTATCCTAAAGACAGTGACAAATAAAGGTGCTTAATATGAATAAACTTTTAGAGTTCTTTGTTATATATCACTTGCTCTGAAATTCCATTTCTGTTCCTCCAAACGAGGACCAGTATTTCACTGTAAGAAAATTTCAACTTTTCAGCACTCTATTTGCAAAACAACCACAGTACCTGGTAGATGGCGTTGAACTCTAATGCCTCATTTGTGTAAGGCAGTGGCGTCTGTTCTATATTATGGCGTAACGCACATTAAATTTATTCTCAATGAATTTATTTATTTGCCGACACATGTTCGCCGGACCGCGCGTGTGTGTGTGCGTGCGTGTGTGTGTACGCGCGAGCGTAGGTGTGTGTGTGTGTGTGTATGCGTGAGTGCGCGTGTGTGCACGCGCGTGTGTGTGTAAGTGACGTCTTGTTGGAGAAAGAAGTACGAGATGCAAGGTACTATTTTGGTAAAACGTCTGAACATTGTTTCTTCTAGAATTAATTATACCAATGTAATTGACATTTCCTCTTATGGGTTCTATACGCTATAAAACCGTTGTAACGATCTCTCAGTGTTCTAGAAGTCAGGATCGGTTTGATTAGAAACGTATTTCCCGATTAATGTTACAGACAAGTGAAATATTGTCAGTTTGTTTTCCTGAAGACATTCTCATGCAGACTGCAGCCACTGATTTGACACGCCTCAGCCGGAATAAAGAGAGGCGAGAACGATGTGTGAGATGGTTTTAATTTCCGTTTCGCTCCTTCTGCACCCAAAAAAGGTTTTACATTTATATTAAACCCGTTGGGCTGTTTCCAGGACCTTTTGAAATGGTGTTTTTACTTGCTGGGCTGTACGCTGTCTGCTTCCAGTAAGACTATAAGAAATTACTAATGAATAATCGATGGACCGAGTAATTATCACTTGAACTAACTTTACTCGTTTAACAATTGTCATTAGTACAATAAAGACCAAAGTAAAAAAAAAATCGGTATGGATCAGCTGACTTCAGTGTCGATTGCACTGCCGCTACGCGGACTTTACTGCTTGAACTGTAGGCCTACATCGGTTGCCGAAATATTAAATATGACTTAAAGGCCGTCCATACTTCTACCGCCTAGTTCGGTTTTTATATATTGATGTACTCTCTTCTGATTGGTCATCCCAACACTTTCTCATTACGATCTACCTTTTGATTTACTTTATACCTTATTATCTATTTAACACGTATTCACCCGCGGAAAATAATTTTTTAAAGGATTACTTACGACTTTAGGCCTTTTTTTACGGAACTATATTGTGGCTTCATTGCGTTTTCACTGCACTGCATGCGCGTTATTATTAACTACAAGTACTTACTGCTCATGCGCATTACACAACCTGACAGCCATTACTAAGTATTAAGTTTAATTCCTTTTTTTCGTTGGTCCGTTCTCGTAATGAAAACATTGTTAAAATTGCGATTGTGAACTTCGCGGTTTGGCTCTTTGTTCCTTAGGTTCACCACCTAACATCTGTGTCAATTACGTTATTTAGTGTTTTTAAAAAAGGTATTTTTTATCGTTTTACCGATCAAAAATACGTTACCTACTTTCACGAGGTAGCCATTTTGAGCGGTTCACTTTTATTTTAGATTTTTATCGAAAGCTGTAAAAGCGTGCTTTGATATTTTGGATTATTGTTTTTGGGCGCGTAATAAAGCGTTTTAGTAAAAAAAATTTACCGAAAAATCGAGGACAACATACACTGCATGTTTACAAAATATTTAATCGCCTTCCTGGCTTCACAATATAATATATTCATCAAATTTCTCATTTTTGTAATCAAATGTGTAGTGTAATTTGTGCCGTTCTTTTCATATTTAAATGGCCTTATCTGTTCGTTACATCTGGTTCTACGGTTTCGTCGCATTTGTCCTGTAGGCTATACGTTGTTTTGCATTTGTATTGTATTTTATAATTTCCATTTTTACTTACTTCATCTTGATCTTCACTCTTACTTGCTAGTGTGCTTCTTAATGCGTTATTAGACGCGATCGCAATATCTACATCATATTTTAATATAAAAGGGTTTTAGCCGCCTCGGTGGCCTAGCGGATAGCGTACTGGGCTTTCACCCCGAGGACCCGGGTTCGATTCCCGGCGAGGTCTTGGCATTTTCATACGCTATAAATCATCCCATCGTCTGCATTAGCCCAAGTGTGCACAATAGTCGGACGTTAAAAAAACAAAATAAAAGTGTTTTAATTTACATGTCTCTTTTCCCGTGTACTTATCTTCACCCAATTCCGCTTTTTTACAAATTTTTCTAGATGTTTCTGTTTCCTCTCTTCATCTCGTCTTAATTTTCCGAAATAAATTTCTAACAATGTTTTTCATCGTGGCCATTATTTTTGAAAATAATATCTAATTCTTCTTTACACTATTAATGGCACATTTAAGAGCCTGTTATATACATGTCTAAATGCCTGTAATGTTGCTGAAATGGATGCTTAGACTTCGCCATTAATTGCATTGTCTGTAAAAAGAAAATGACTATTCAAACGTATGCTACTTATATTTTCCCATAATTAAAAAAGTTAAGCGGTAAAAAAAGTCCTAAAAGTTGGTAGAATTTTAAAAATACGATTCTGTTCAGGCCCAAAAAAGGTAAAATCCTGAAATTTGACTTTTGGAAATGTAAGGTTGTTCTATATAAATGAAACTACGTTATACATATATATTCGGAATCACTGTTGCTTCTAGTTTCAAATAATAATTTGTAAAGAGTAAATAAAACTAGAAAATATCTTTACCCTTAAGATTTTACACTCTAATTAAACCCAACGTTTTTCGTCGTTGATCCCTACATTTTACCTGTGTTCGGGACGATACAAAGACCATTTTCGTCGTCGATCCCTACATTTTACCTGTGTTCGGGACGATACAAAGACCATTTTCGTCGTCGAACCCTACATTTTACCTGTGTTCGGGACGATACAAAGACCATTTTCGTCGTCGAACCCTACATTTTACCTGTGTTCGGGACCATACAAAGACCATTTTCGTCGAATATGACAGTGATGTGTCACATCCGTTATACTTCGAATTATTGGTTTTTATTAGACAATAGGCTATATAAAGGAAATAATAAGTATATAACGGAAAATCAAGCAAAATTTGAGATGCAATTTTATAAACGTTTTTCCAGTCTTCCCGAACCGGATTGTTGAGAATAGAGCTGCTCATTCGTTATGTTTAAGTATTTAAGAACGTTACTTAAGAAGGTAACTTGATCAATATCGTTACAGCAAATTTTGAGAAAATCACGATTTTGTTGTACGTTTTTTCCGCTAACAAGTGCTTTTAATCTAAAAATATTTATCGATTAACTAAAAATGTGAGTTCAAACTAAACATACGCGCTACAGGTTGCTATATTTCAAAATCAGTTTTTGGAACGAGCAGAAAAATCTTGAAAACTCATCAAAATTGTGTTTTAAAAATTTGTTAAATTTTCAAACATAGTTTATTATTGACGATATATTGTACTAAAGTCAATGTAGCCAATTTGAAACGAAAGAAAGTCGAGGTTCTAATATTAAACAAAAAACATTAGAAGCATTAAAATTTTATTTTTTACTTCACCAGTTAAAAGAATATAATCGCAACAGTTATAGGGCCTAAGAGAATTGTAAAACTCCAAAGAGGTTGAATAACCTGAAACAATGCGCCAAACCATCGTGCGGAATAATAAGCGAGCAGCACAAGTAAAACCTTCATAGCTTTGTTGCCTTAATTTTGTATTTATTATGTCCCATAACATGCGATTGTTGAAAGGCTCGATGTTTTTAAATTGAATTACAGAAGCGACACTGGCGCTATCTTAATATACAAGTCAACAAACCAATTACAGCTGATCTGCTGATGAGGGCAACTCGGCGATGACGTCATCGGTAATGCAACTGATTGGTACAGCTGATTATACTTGATGAGCTATATTAGTAGACTATATAGTCAGGTCAAAATGTGACAATTGAAATTATATCAGTGTAAAGAAATTCTGTAACTTTCTAAAGTTTTATAAGATTTAAAGATTGCGTGAATATTGTTAATTTTGCCAAAATGGAGGGAAACAAAGAAGAAATGGTAAAGTGGCTCATACGAAGACTTATTACACGGCGTTACAGCCACTTAAGAAAATTTACTGCACAGAATCTGGAACGAAACTAAACGAAATAATGAATGTACAAAACACGAAGGTTCTTAAAAAGGCAAGTATTGTTTTCCGAGAAATTCCAATTTACTGCGACTGACTTGAGTTATGTAACTATGAATTGCTTTTACAGTTTCGAGTTTGGAAAACAGAGAAAATTACTGATTTTAAAAGTTAACTTTTTTTACGAGCTGTTCTTCCGGCGGAGGCAGCTGATAGGTTTAGCGAACCCACCGTACCTCTAGCTCATATTACTCTCACTCACACATACATCCACTACGCTACAAGGCTTGGCTAACTCCAAAGTGTAAAGCAACCCGTGCTGACGGAGTGAGTGACACCGGTGTATCAAACGGAGCCCTGGGATACCGGGCATCCTTCCAGTGTATCTTAGCCTTACACGCAGGATTCTGAATGAGAGGACAATAGAATGAGTGGGAACTCACCGCACAACAAAAATGAAGTACAACCTCTGTGATAAGGGTCAAGTGAGAGAAAAATTGAAAGAGAATTAGAAAAGCAAACATCTGCAGTTACCTCAATAACGAACTGGGAAGTCACCAATTAGAAGTGGGGAAGTCACCCCTTGAATACCCTCCAAATCCTAGACGTTATGAAGAGACTACAAACTTTATGAAGTGTTAGTGAAGGCGCTGTAACTGAGCATCTCAGAAATGTAGAAAGGGGCAAAATAGACCTAAAAAGGTCACAGAATAATAGTAACCTTAAGAATTCATCCATTCATTTATACGAGCCAGTCTGTTTACAAAATATTCTGATTGTTAAAAATCGGTCTTGAGGTTTTAATTGATTTACTGTACAATATTACATTCTGCGACTTTCAAAAAAGTGTTTTTATTTAGAAGTCTTTCTGTCTCATCATTGGAGACTGGACGAATGGCAAGGAAGTGTTCATATAAGTCTATAGGGACCACCGTTTCGGGAAATACCATTAAAAACACTAATTCACTCAAAATCGGTTCTAACGAGTTTCAACATATTTTGTAAAAAATCTGGCTTTGGTGCTATAACGAAAACCCGAAATATCAGTACAATTTCTCAAAATATATTTGCCAGGTTTTACCAGAATCTTGGTTTTACATGAAAATTCGTAACTTTGAAATCAGTTGACTAAATGTTTAATTATCAACGAATTTTTAACGTTCAAAACGATAAGTTGTGAAGTTTTTAACACTGACAGTGAAATCACATTTTCAAAAACATTTTAGACGACAAAATTATGACTTCTTAAAGATTTAGATTGGCCGTCATTTTGAAACTGTTGAACAAAATTTGCTGGTTAGCAAACTTGTCCGAGCTATTACAAAAATCGATTTTTATGCCAAGTTTAAATAAAATCGCCTAAATTTGGTTAAACTCACTCATTCAACCCCCCAGACAAAAGGTAATCTAGAAATCAGGTTCGGCGCTTATTTTAAGGTAAAGAACTAGATCTTACCATGATTGGTTTTCCGATGAAAGTCGCTAATTAAATGTTTTGAACAAAATCTAATGAACCGATTTTGAAAAGTTAGGCGTATTTCCCGGCGTTTTCGCAAACAGTCTGGGAACATAACTGTTAGCGGAAACAACACGTTACAATATTTACGCAAAATTTATTTCCCAAATTATAATTTTTGCCGTAAAAATACATCTTGAATAATGATTATTTTAAACATATGTGTAGGACGAATAAACATAGGCCTACACGTTTTTTTTTGAATTTACATAAACCGTATTAAATTTTGAAAAAGAACTTTTAACGACATTTTGAAATGTATCTATAAATAAAGGTTATTTTGAATATATTGGGCTTTAAAAGGCTTCAGTGGTCATCACCCTTTTTATACCGTTTTCTTACCAAGGCCTCTTGATGCACACACTGCATTACACTGCACAAAGTTTACAGATCGATGTATATTTTATTCTAAACATATTAAAATTAATTAAAATAAATTCCACAAATCGAAAACTATTTAAAACGTGAAAAAAATCCAAACCAATAATATAACGAAATTCGTTAAATTATTCGGATTAAATTATGTACAAATGTTTCGGATAAACCACTGAATAGAAATTACATTAAAATAAACGTAATTAACAAGAGAGGGAATTATTTTATAAAAGTTTTATTTGTTTTGCCGCTTATAATAAACAGCATGGAAACCGCCACCAGCTGTTATTTACTATAAACTGTTATTTATTGTTAATATTAGCCTAACCACTTAATTTTGTCTGTGGTCGCTTTTGTTTCCTGAAAGGGAAATTATATAAACGACGGGCCTAAACATAAAAATTTGATTTAAACAAGACTCGAGAATTTGTATTTGTACATGCGTTAAACAGTTTCAAAATGGCGACCATTAACAATTTAAAAAATATATATTCTTTTAATATGATTTCAAATCGTAGTCAAATTTATAAACTGAAAACCGACGGCGGTCAGGTTCATGTTTAAAATGCTTATTTAGGTATTAAAAGTACTTAAAATTATTAAAGTATAAAAGATATTATTGTAAAAGTAATACGTATATATTATTTATAAAAATATTCCTTAATTGAAATGTTCATTATTTTAGAAAGTGGGCGAAACAGGTGCGTGTATTATTTTTGGTTGATACTCGTATTTACACAATTTGGTTTAGTTAAAAGTAAAAATTAAAAAAAAATTTGAAGTAACCAGTCTTCATTGTTGGTTTGTATTGGTGCAGTTATATTTACTGATCTTATTGTTAAGTGGAAATTATACACGACTAAGTGTTAAAGGAAAACGTCAATATTATACAATATATTCAACTATTAAATGCTCTTTTAACATAATTATGATGGCTCGGCTGGACATAGATTGTTGGACAAAGATGTTCAATTTTTTAACGAATGTATTTGTATACAATGCGAAAGCTTTGAACAATTTCGTTCTAAGTGGAAAGCGTGCGTAACATAATGTCGTTAATTATAATTAAAATATTTGTTTATTTAATTTCAAACAAATAGATATAAAATATTTAAAAAAAGTTAAAGTCAGCGGGGGTTTTATTTAAACTCACGACCCTTAGTTTTATAATAGCACTTGGTTACGAAAGCGCTAGAGCAATCGGCTCACTGGTAGACTTAAAAATCCACTTCAAGAATATTAATAATGCATATACAGCAAGCGTGACGCTTTTTTACACGTTATCGTACTATCGTGATGTTCACCTCACACAGAAAATTATTAGGCCTCGAGAAGTTTTTTTAAAAAAATGCCAAGTTCATCGCCATCCTATAAGGTACACGAAGTACTGTTCCAAGGTACTAAACGACAGGCCTAAACACAAAAATTTGATTTAAACAAGACTCGAGAATTTGTATTTGTACAAGCGTTAAACAGTTTCAAAATGGCGATCATTAACAATTTAAAAAATATATATTCTTTTAATATGATTTAAAATCGTAGTCAAATTCATGAACTGAAAACCGACGGCGGTCAAGGTTCATGTTTAAAATGATTATTTAGGTATTAAAAGTAGGCTACTTAAAATTATAAAGTATAAAAGATATTATTGTGAAACCACACTTGAGGTTTAACATTTTTTCAGACAAAATTTGGTAATGGCCTGTTACGTTGTTGACGAAAAACTTTTGAATTTCTTAAAATTTTTTGCTCAAATCTATTTCAGTCGTATTTGTCGCTGTCCCCTTTAAAAATTAAAACGGTTAAATGTCATTAACAGAAACTTGGTCTTATAAAGAAAAGAAAGAAAATCAGTGTGTTATTAAACTCAAGCGAGTGTAATAATTCTAGAATAAAATATATTTACAGTTATGCAGTTTATTTACTGTCCAAACGTTAGTATAATTCTGTTAAATTTGCTAAACAGGCTCGCTTAGCAAAAACGAATTTTTACGTTAAAAATTTGATTGACCGATTTTTAACAGCATCTGCGAACTAAATTTTTATACATTTTCTTTAATGAACAAAATTCAATACCTAAATAAGGAAACTGTAATATTATATAGAATGAACGATAGGTAGCTACAGTACTGCCGAGATTAAATTTGTAACAAACAATATTTTGTAAAAAAAACCTATACATATGAAGGGCAAATTTATATTTAGTAAGCTGATTGAAGTAAATAATTTAATTTTGGTTTTATAATGAGTGAAACATATCTGTACCAGCAACAGTATAGTCCATTATCAAATTTATATTATAATATGCAAACCGACTCTCTTTTCAACATCTTTAATTAAAATTTAATTGATTAAATTTTAATCAGATAATAAATTTTTCTTAAGACAAGTTAGTAAATAAATAATACAATTATAAAATGCCTAACGAAATATTTACCTATGTGTACATATATATTTAAATGTCACAATCATCCCTTAAAAACACAACGCACACGACACGCTCGTGAAGGGAGGAACTACGCGTGCTACTCCATCTACATCACGAGCACCACTGGCGCGTCCGTCCTTTACCGACTCGTACTGCTAGACTGAGCTAGTGTCGCCGCGTTCCACCCTCACCCCCACCCCTGGCCCGGCTGGAGTTGGGGGTGGCGACTCTAGATAAGAATTATCCTGTACACTAAATCAAGTCGAATGCCGAGTAAATTGAAACCAAATTCCGGGTAAATCCAACGTACCGTCGCCAGCCTGAAGCTTCTGTGTGGCCTCGCGGCGGTCAGGGTCCCCTTAACTTACACAGAGTTGAGCCGGTAACTCTAGACGTACAATGTACAATGTTCCGTGTTGTACGTGTTTCGTTGCCACACAGAACTTTCGATTTTTTTTAATATTCCAAGATACAAACCGTACCACGTAAAAAATATTCAATTTAATATACCTACAATTTTTAAACACGCAAATACAGACTCCTAGATGAACGTAACTTTTTTAAATTAACACTCGAATTATAGATCGATATTTCCAAATCGATTTTATCAATTTCTTTTACTTGTAAAACGGCAACACTTCTCCGATTATTGGGTTCCAGCACAGTGCGGAAATTTAATTGTTTCCACATTTTCACGTAATTTTCATCATCTACGACGAAATCCGCTGCTGTTTGAATAATGCACGAAATGTGCACCGACCCCAGCCATTAGAATACGTTTTGTGAACACGTCGACAAACTAGTTTTACGGAAAAATTGTGCTGATGTTTCACAATGTTGGTGTCCATTACGAAATGCGCGCAGATCACGTCTTAAGTGTTTGCTTTTTGAAAAATTCGCTTCCATCACGTCGGCCAGAATGCCGCGTGTAACGATTCAATTTAAAGTTCTCAGTGCGGCTTGGATGGCGATAAATTTATCCGTTACACTTTGAACATAGCCAAAGTTAGCGGAACAGTTTAGAAGCATAAATACAGCAGTGTACTGTTGGGGCTTCCCTGAACATCTGTCATCGCGTCCCGTCCCCGCACACAAATATGTGCTCACTTTGTACAAGGTAACGCCACGCACTGATTCTTACATTTAAAGACCGTACGATGAAAAACAACTGGCTGTTTCCCGTATAAATAAATATCTCGGGAAATTTCACACACTATTTCAGAAACAAGGGAACACGTTCCAATATGCTTTAGTGAGATGTGTGTTTCATTGCTCTAACATTCACAGTGTTATATCGATCATAACAGTATATTTGCTTTTGTTACAAATAAAACGGTTGTTCGTAAAAACGTTGCCCAAACGGCAATATACAGGGTGTTTGAAAACTAATTACCACTATTTTGTGGTTGTATTATTCCTTAGGTTGATCCTACAAGATACGACTAAGTATTTTGTCTTTGTTTACTTAACGCCAATACATTATGCCAGTTATAATAATTGGGACGAGGAATTGGAGTTAACCGAAAAAGCTAAAGCTACTGCAGTAAACGCAATCTCGAACCTACGACCTTGAGGTGCGCAAATAGACTTAACAGTAACTTAGGCACTTCAGAAACGCTGATCATATTTCTAAGAAGCGTCTTGCTAGCGTGATTGAAGCGAATTAAAAATTACTTTATTTTTCTTATCCTACTTGAAATCTTGATTACACTATCATAACAGATAAGAAACTACATGTATTAAGTCTAGTATTTTAAACTTTCAAATTGCATTGAAAGTATGAAAATCAACCTTGACCGCCGTCAAATTAAATTTCTTTATTTCATAGGATTTTGAAAATTCAAAGTGCTAATCTATGCAGTTTTTTGAATTAAAAAAAAAATTAAAATGGCCGCCATTTTGAAACTGTTAACAAATTTCGATGGTTAACGAGCATGATCAAGCTATTACCATGTACCATTTTTTAATCAAATCAGGCTAAAATCGCAAACTTGAGCATGCTGAACACACACACACACTCACACACAATATATATATATATATATATATATATATATATATATATATATATATACAAAAATGTTAACGACCTCTCTTACCACCACAATCGCTTTAGTAGCTCATATTCCAATGGAAACTCACTAAATATAAGGATAAAATATTCTCTGACCGCCGTCGAGTTGGTTTCGTCTCTTCGATTTTGTCGTTAATCGTGAATTTAAACACTGAATATAAACGTACTGGAAAAGTGATCCTTATGAGAGGATGTGAACGCTCGATGCTGGTGGCATCTTGCGGCAAAATGTTCAAGTGCAGTTAAATATATTAAAATACTACTGTCTTTTTTCTCAAACGACTTTCCCACTGTCCTTGCAGTTTGCCGCGTTCGTAGCGGCAAATTGCAAATCTAACAATCGGTTTAGTGTGCAGTGACGAGTGCACAGACCAATGTTTTGGTACTCAGAGGAACTGAAACGTTTATAATAATCAAAAATGACTATATATATATATATATATATATATATATATATATATATATATATATATATATATATGTGTGTGTGTGTGTGTGTGTTTCATGGTCAAAGTACTTTCTGTGGGATATACAAAGTATCCTATAGTGCAAGAGTTTTCAACGGGGTCCAGGTGTACCCCTTGGGGATCTATTGAAGGGGTCGATTGAATTCAGGGATTCTATTGGGGGGGGGGTTGATGAAATAAATGTAATTTTTGTTCGCGACATGCACGTTATTTAACGAAAATAACTGAAAAATTGCAGTTCGTCGGCAGTATTCACAAGAATATTTAGAATTTGGTTTTATTGCTTCTCCAGGGAACGAGTTCCCCCCAAGTATGTTTAATCTGCGAGAAAACATTCTCTAACTATGAAACCATCGAAGCTGAGAGACCATTTCATAAGAATACATCATACTAAGCTAAATAATAATTTGCATTATTTCAAAAAATTTAAAGAACAATTTGAGAATCGTTCCAAAACGAAATGTCTACGTCTACAAATTATGCAGAAGGATTAAACAAGTGGTTATACCGAATTTTGGAGTTGCAAAGACTTTCGCACAAAATACGTCAGATTAACAACTACAACAGCGAACCACTATTGTTAGCATTTCCTAGTTTTTACTGAGTTGAGGCAGGATTTAGTTGTGTAAATAATTCATTGCGAAAGACGAGAAATCTATTTAAGATATCAGAAGGTGGTGATTTACGATTAATATTAACAAATACTTCCCCAGATATACGTAAGATATCGAAGGACGTCAACCGCAACCATATCATTAAAATTTTATGTATTTATGTGATTTATATTTTAGTTGAATTTCTGCTTCTATAAACATAATTATATTTTTAACGTATATCTAAAAATACAAAATACAAATTATTTAAAATAAAATGTATTACTGAATTTCTCCTAATAAAAGCTTAATTTGCGGTGATATTTGTGCAACACATTGTAAGCATGTGGGGGTTGGTCTACGAAATAAAAAAAAATTAGGGGGTTGCAGCAGACAAAAGGTTGAGAGCCCCTGCTTGTAGTGGGACATAGAATCTGCGTCCACGGATTACATTTTTAATCTTGACTTCCGTGTTCCGTATAAACGCTTGCTTTGTTTATTGAAGCTAAATAAAGAAATGTTGTATTTCAATGAGTTGTATTTACAGCTGGGTGTGGACGCTTAACAGCTCTCGGCGCATGCGTATTTGTGTCGCCAAACAGTGAATACACAATAAATTTATATACGGAGCTGGAGACAACGATTTGACTGGTTTTTATAATAACACTGTGCACAAAAACAATCACCAAAATTACTAAACTAACTCGTTCTTATAATTTGGTGCAAGATGCGCAAACTTTCTCACGTTAAATTGGAAGTGTTAAAACAAAGCCTCAACTAGTTGGGACTTCGCCCTTTTACCCAAAAATTGCAATTTCGGATTCTGTAATTAAGTTCTCACTTCAAATTTGACTCTGTAATCCAATTTCCCAAATGCCAGAACAAATCTGCATACCAAACATATTACCGCCCCTAACAAGTAGAAATATATTCGTGAAGGTCGTTTGTTTCATTTGAGGAAAAATCAGGCTCAGACAAGACTGGTTGGTTCAATAGTGTAAGGTAATTAATTATATTAACGAATTGCTATTAGAGAATTAATGTATTTTTGTTGGAAAACGAATAAATTAAAATTGGAGTGGCAAATATTATAATATCATGGATATAACACGGGACCATAGTGACCTCTAAAACACGGCGTGCCGCGCGTATGTGTGTGAATGTGTGTGTGTGTGTGTGTGTGTGTGTGTGTGTGTGTGTGTGTGTGTGTGTGTGTGTGTGTGTGTGTGTGTGTGTGTGTGTTAGCACTGAAACGTTCGGAATTTTGGCCCGATCGTGTGGCCAAAAAAATTAATTAAGCAATATTTTAGACACATACGTTACGAAAAAACAACCCTTTCAACCGTTTCAAAATGGCTGCCAATTAATACTGTATTTTTACGATATAAAAAAACAATTCTTACAGTATGCCTGACACTTTTGTTTGAGTATTTTACCATCGTAATCAGCGTTAAAAATCATCATAAAGTAACATTTTTAATTCAATATATTTGTTCATTCTTCAGAGATCATGGTTGCAAGCATACGGTCGTCTCTTACAATAACCCTCAAATGTTTAAATTTCAGTGAAAATAACTGAACTGACAATGGTCAGGGTTCATTTTTAGTAGTGTTATTACAAAATCAGAGGCGGATCTAGGAATTTCTTGAGGGGGCGCAAGATAAAAATTATGATGGTAAGAATAAGAATAACAACATGAAAAAATAAGGTAAATTATTTAAAAAAAAATATTATTTATAATTATAAAAACTAATTTTTGTTAGGTGTAGAAAATTAATGATTGTGTTATTACAGAAATAGTTTTTAAATGAGAAAATACTTATTTTGTATACGCTAATATTTTATTAAAAAAATAATACCTTCTTTTCTTATTATTTGCAAATCGATTTATGACGTCGTAAGTATTTATATTAATATCCCGGTGAATGTAGGCCCGTCAAACTATCTTCAGTCATTCACGATCCTAACCACATCTTATTGTTTAATAAGTACATTCTGGTGTTCCAATGGAAACAGGGAGCGTTTATAGCAGCTTTTGCAATGTCTTCATAATTGGATACGAATTTTCATCGCAATAACAATATGCTACCTATGCTTCGATTTATTTGCTTGGATTTTTCATGGTTTTTAATAGAAAATGTTTCATTGAAAAGCTTCATTTTCATTGTCAAATTTTCCATATCCAACAGATCAGAGTATTGTTCGCATATAGGCTAAATAGATTTAACCAGAGCTAAATCACTCATTTTTATCAAGATTCTTTACAGCTTTTATAATATATATATATATATATATATATATATATATATATATATATATATATATATGAATATGCTTTGTGAGTATCTAATACTGAGTTTAAGATCGCATGTATTAAATTCAAAATCGGCATAAATTTCATAACGAAATGAAATTAATTTAGAAAAATGCAGGCTAAATACAGTAATTGCCTTTAAAGGTAGTCACAGTAAACTTATTTTTTAACAAATATTCAGGAGGGACGCCCCCAGCCCGGCTGGATCCGCCACTGACTCCCAACTTCTTCCGAAACAACTCATTACACCGAACTTCGCTGTTCCGCAGAAGCGTCTGAACATTTGCCGCCTATTAAAGTCTACTTTCGTCTTCCACTTGATAAAAACATGTACGCGTACAAGTGGGCGTGTCACGTGACTTGAAGGTTACGCGGCTGTGATCCGCCACTGTGTAAAAATATTACAATGTTCGTTCACGTGACCTTTTTGTATGTGTAAATTCGCTTGAAACTTGTCAGCAAGACAGCTGCGTGCCACGATTAGTTAAACATTCGGTAGTTAATTAGATGAGGATCAAAACTAATACGTTAGTCGAGAAATAATATATGCTGCACGCAGCTGCCTCGCGCACACGGTGGAAGCAATTTACCAAACATTACAGCATTTCGCAAGCGGGAATTAAAACACGGTCAATGTAAGTAATAATCTATGTATCGCAAGGACATGCAAATGTAGCGAATCGTTGAGGTCAATACTCACTCATTACAAGCCATCTCGACTGAAACACTCACCTGCAACAAAAATATTACAACTTAAAACATACATACTTTATTTTTTTGTATAAACAAGTGAATAATACCAAATATAAACTACATATTAATAAGAATGCTTCAATCAGTTGACTTGCGTGTCCTCTGCTCTGATGCGACGCAAACTGTACCGTATGTGTGTGTGTGTATATATATATATATATATATACATTACAGCTATCACTTTGGGCGGCAGTTTATGTAAAAACTTTAACCATCTCGTTGGGCGTCAATTTATATAATAAAAAATTACACAGCTTCATGTCGGTTGGGCCAATTTCTTCAATCAAAATGTAAAGCTTTGGAGCTTCCATTATTATTTAACACTTAATTAGGCAGCAATAAAAGCACTTGCGGGTCCTACAATTCAGTACAAGTTGGTCTGGGAGTGTCTGCAGAACGTCAACGCTCTGTCCCTGGGTAACCGGGTAACTCTTTATTGGGTTCCGGGGCATAAGGGTAATGAGGAGGCAGACCGACTGGCTGGACTGGGATCTGCATCCGAGTTCATTGGACCTGAGCCGGCTCTAGGGATTTCTCTATCGTTGGCCAGGTCTGCTATTAATATGTGGATTACAAATCAATACTGGGCATTCCCATGTAAACGTCTCTTAAGCAAAGTTCCTTTTGGAGGACTCAGAGAGGCAGTAGATGTCCTGGGCAGAGCACAACTCAGGAGGATCATGGGGTTCATAATAGGGCACTATGGCCTGAGGGTGCACATGAATAGGATAGGTACGTACAATGGTGCTTAACCGTGTGTAGGTTAAGCAGAAAAAAGGAGAAGACTGCAGGACACATAATCCTTGATTGCGAAGCTCTTGCTGGTAGGAGGCTAGGGGTTTTTGCAGGACCCTAGGGATCTTCAGCAGAATGAGCTAGTCAGTGGATTGTTATAACTTACCAAGCACATCAATCTGCTAAACTAGTACTCCAGAGGTTTAGTTGCGCAATAGGTCTGTTGATCGAAATGCCTGGGGTTGTATTATCCCATCCTCTAGTTTGAATCTTATCTGATAATTAATTACTGCACAAATTGTTAATATTATTGAAAATTTATAGAAATATTTTAAGGTTTTGGTAATAAAGTATTCAATATTCTATAAATAATTGTTTTATTTACAAAAAATAATGAATGATGAATTTGCAAAATATAATTTACACATTTCATTACCAAGATGAATACTGAGTGTCTGTAATGATACGAAGGTAGAATGAATGGTAGAGGTGTTGGTCCAGATGTGAGCAGTTCCAGATTCCAGAGTCAAGTTGGGATGAGTCGACTACGAATTTTATGAGCATCAACACTTCACTCATGCAGTATTCTTACTGAATCAACTAATTTAATTAATTAAAAAAACTATAGATATTCACACTAGCAACTGTCACGCCGCAGTATCACTGAATTCGACGAAAGCACTTTAAAACAATCTTTAGTTCTAATTAGATTAATTAATATAAAAAACGACGATAACAAAAATAAAACATTACTGTAACAATTATTTGGTAGACTCCACTTAATACTTTAATAGTAACAAATAAAAAAAACCAACTTGCTCGGTTGTACTGGTTTATTTTCATCTGTGACTAACAACTCAAACATAAAGAAAGACTGACTGGTCGTGAAGCGACGTGTTTATAAGTAAAGAAAACCGTAAGGACTTCCCTTCGCGGCCCTCGTCCTTGTTTTCTATATCCAATAACAAAAAGCGTGGGCAATATCACAACCAATGAGAATGAAACATTTCTTTAAATTTAAACTTCTTTTGCGGCTGGTATTTTTTAAGTTTTGCCTACGTCACTTCTCGCACATTTTTAGAGTCCTATCCTACATACAAATGATTGTAAAAACTATCAGGCATTAATTAATTTTTATAGACTTTGCCGCTTGTAGTTTTCTTTTTAACTGATAAACTCTAGGCTTAAAATTACAGCCGTTACGTTAACGCCCACGTATAAATGAAGAAAATAATAGAAGTGCACAATGCTGTACTGTATTTAAGTAAAAAAAAAGCAATCCATTTTTAAATTGGAGCTGCACCCGGATTGACTGCAGATAAAATCAGGAATTCCAAAACGGAAATGAAAGTTTCAAATCCGCTGACAATTTAGAGGTGGGAGGGGGAAATTGTCCAGTAAAGATCTTGGTACAGAATCAAATTGTAAGTTACCATGAATTTGGACCACATTCTATCTGTGACTATAGGACGAACAGAAAGTGTCTTATGGTAATAATTTTACTTTTCTGATACAGGGTATGCAATTATTTTGTTTTGTTTTTAACTGTACTAAGTAAGTAGAAAAGTGATGATGATAAATATCGATTTAGAGATTTTGATCGAACTGTCTGTAACAAGATAACCAAATGAGCGGGCATAAAAACTAATTAACTGATTTCGGTGAAGTTTCAATCAATTTTTACAAAATCTAACAAAATTTTTTATAAAATGTTTGATTATTGTTTTGCTCGAAAACAGTTTTTAAGTAGACGAACAAAACGAATAGCCCAAAAAAGCTATCTATGAGGCAATTCGGATATCTTTTGTTATGAAGAACTGGACACAGGTGAGTGTAAAAATGTGCGCGCAATATTTTATACCATTTGGTTTTTTTAAACCTTAGCTTCCGATTTGTAGAGATATAAACTTAAGTAATGTTGGACTAAAGACTATTGAATCGCCATATTTTTTTTTTTTTTTTTTTTTTAACGTCCGACTATTGTGCACACTTGGGCTAATGCAGACGATGGGATGATTTATAGCGTATGAAAATGCCAAGGCCTGGCCAGGAATCTAACCCGGGTCCTCGGTGTGAAAGCCTAGTACGCTATCAACTAGGCCACCGAGGCGTCTTTGAATCTCCATATAGCCTAGTGTATAGCGTATTCCCGCCTGTAACTTATTTCCCTTTATTTGTTCTGTAATAGACTGAATACGTGTTGAATTATAATTACTAATGTAAGAGTAATTAGTAAAAACTGAATTATAATTCTGAAATCTTCGTTTTTAAAAACATACTTTCATATTAGCGACTTTCCATTGGAAAATGAATGTGGCATTATGGTAAGACCCAGACCCGGGTCCTTGAAATGAGCGCCGATACAGTCCTCGATCACTTTGTATCGAGGACAAAGCGTGTATGTGTTAGCACTTAAATTTCGTAATTGTACTCCTGTTTGATTCAAACGTGGCACAAAAATCGATTTTGGTAACAAATTGGGACAAGTCTGTTAACCAGCAAAATCCATTCGACAGTTTTAAAATGGCGGCAATTTAAAATCTTTAAAAATTCTAAACTTTTGCATCTTAGAAATTCTCGCAAATCTGATTTCACCGTATAAGCGTTTTGGATTTTTAAAAACCTTTGAAATTAAGAAATTTAACTTGACATCGGTCAGGATTAGTTTTTTTGTGTATTCAGTGCAATTTAAAAGTTTGCATGTTTATTCTAATGCTATTAATGATGCTGAAATGATTGCTTGAAAGTAATGGGTAATATTATTTTCGAAAAAAAATATTACCCATTACTTTCAAGCTTTCAAAAAAAATATTACCCATTACTTTCAAGCTTTCGAAAAAAAATATTACCCATTACTTTCAAGCTTTCGAAAGAAATATTACCCATTACTTTCAAGCTTTCGAAAAAAATATTACCAATTACTTTCAAGCTTTCGAAAAAAATATTACCCATTACTTTTAAGCTTTCGAAAAAAATATTACCCATTACTTTCAAGCTTTCGAAAAAAAAATGATTACCCATTATTTTGAAGCAATCATTTCAGCATCATTATAGGGAAACCATCACAATAAACTCGATTGTGATGGTTTCCAAAATGTGCGTGTTATGTGTGGTCTGAGCAACTGTTTGCAGACGATGTTGGGAGATAGTGCCTCGGCCGTTAACTGGGTTCTAGACTTCCTTCATCGTCTGAATGTTTTAAATAAAATTTAATTTATTATATTTGTAATTTCTTGTGTTATTTTATTTATTTATTTTATCTAAATAACTTTATTTCTGTTATGGTTATATATACTTTTACGAATTGTTATTAAATTTTATTCATTATTCATTGTTATTTAGTTCTTAAGTATTCGTTATTGTAATATAGTTATACCTGTTATTTAAATTTTTAATTTATTTTACTATTATAGTTTGTTGTAGTTTTATTTTCTTATTTCAGTAAATTTTGTTAAATTTTTTTATACTTTCATTTTGCATGACGGCGATGATAACCTTAACGGTTTTTCGCCGAAAAAAAGAAAAAAATCAGCATCATTAATGGCATTAGAATCAACATACAAACTTTTAAATTGCATTACATATACAAAAACAAACAAAAAAACCCCGCAGGGGTGCAGACTAGCTACACCTATTGAGAGGGTTTGGACGTCCTGAGTCTAACACTTACTCTTACAACACTACACTTACGACTTTAACACTTTACATACACATTTAGGGAGACGATAATAGCCCCAATAGGCTTATCGCCATAAAATATTAATAAAAAAATATTTTTGAATATTCCCTTTCATCACGTCAGCGAGACAGCAGTGTGAGGGATTATTTTCTAAAAGAAGGAGAAGAAGAATAAGAATAAGAACGGCTGCGTTACTCTATCGCCAGCTGAGGTCCAATAAAACGCCTCACCAATTCACGGCTTTGTTGTGCCGCAATAAAACTCCCATGTGTAATTAAATCCATAGGAACGTTGCCTGCAATAAAATCTCGACTATTATATAACTCGTACAATAAAATAAGACTTCCGCAGGACCCGGGAGTGGTCAGCTGGAATTTGTATCGGCGAAGGAACAGGTCGTCGCCGCCTTAGTTAGGGACAGAGTGCGCAGTTATTCTTGGAACACCGGAAACCGCTCCTAGGGGCTGCAACAAATACTCGAGATTGCCTTTACTCACAACAAAACATGACACAAACTCCGCACATTCCGATAATCAGACTCGAAAGGTATTGGATAAAAAGCCGAAAATAAGCATAATGTCTCAAAACCTGTTCATCAAATTTTGATTATATAAAAGGAATCGTAGGTAAATTCAGTAAATTAAAAAAAAGAAAAGAAAATTCAAAATAAACCAAAAACGCCAAACAACTGTTTACACTTCGGAAACGTTTTTATTATTCAATAAACTTTAATACTTTACAAAAGATAAAAAATTGCTTTAAACAATTTTGATTATATTTTGCTTAAAAATAGTTTTTCAGTATAAAAAAAACCGAATCGCCCCAAAAAGCTATTGATAAACAATTATGGAAATTCGGATTTTTTAAATTTTTTTTCGAGAACAAGCGAACTGGATTTTCGTTGACACAATTAATGTGAGAATTTTCGTGCAATATTTCGTATCATTTACTTTTTTTATCTGCACCCTTCCCACCCCGGTAAGGGTTACTTTTTTCGAATTACTCCTGAAATAAGTGTTTGCACACTGATTTGAGCTTCATATAAAACAGAAATTAAAAAAAAAAATCGCTAAATAATAAGCATAGAGCAAAAAGAAATATATACAACACAAGATTTTTTTTTTTTTTTTTTTTTTTTTTTTTTTTAACGTCCGACTATTGTGCACACTTGGGCTAATGCAGACGGTGGGATTATTTATAGCGTATGAAAATGCCAAGCCCTCGCCGGGAATCGAACCCGGATCCTCGGGGTGAAAGCCTAGTACGCTATCCACTAGACCACCGAAGAGAAAAGATATATACAAAACTAGAAGAAACGCCTAACAAAACGAAAGTAAGTACAAAAAAGATATACAGAGTCAAAAGCAATATTAATAAAAGAAGAAAAAGTACACACAAAATAAGAAAAATGATAGTATACAAAAACATAAAAAGTAATACGCATGAAACAAAAAGAAATACTCGTACATACAAATCACCAAGTAAGATATAGAAAGATATAACAAACAATAATACACTTAAAAGTGCATAATAAAATAAACAAAATTATAAGATAAAACAAAAGCATATACAGAAACAGGTCGTATAAACAGAAACAGAAAAATGACTTGTATAAGAAGAAGAAAAAGACGAAGAAGAAGAAGAAGAAGAGAGAAGAAGAAGAAGAAGAAGAAGAAGAAGAAGAAGAAGAAGAAGAAGAAATACTGTATGTAGAAGGCCAGAAGA